>SJYO01041852.1:77805755-78397376 GCA_006410555.1 Capra ibex
CCACTCACGTCGGTACTTTAATTTTCTGCGAATGAGGAACCTTCCTTTCAATACTGCTTGGATCTATCATATAAGTTTTCGTCTCTGTAATGAAACGGTTGTTTCCAGGCAGATTAGTTCCGATACCAAAAAGGTCACCTATACATACCTACACTCTCAACCTGACACTTCTTCCGACTCGTGGCTTCTTAACTACGAAAACTTGACACCACAACCTCTTCTGAGAACTCTCAGGGAACCTGACGTTCCTCTAGGTCCGTCAGGTAAGACTTCCTCTAGTCGGGACCCTAAAGAAACCTTCCTTACTACGATTTCGACTTTGAGGTCATGAAACCGGTGGAGTACACTTCTCGACTGAGTCGCCTTTTCTGAAACTATGACCCTCCCTAACCCCCGTCCTCCTCTTCCCCTGCTGGCTCCTACTCTACCGACCTACCGTAGTGGCTGAGTTACGTACACTCAAACTCACTTGAGACCCTCTACCACTACCTGTCCCTCCGGACCACACGACGCTAAGGACCCCAGTGTTTCTCAGCCTGTGCTGACTCGCTGACTTGACTGACTTGTCATAATCTGGTAATTTCGTTGTGTCCATTGAAAACGTCGATGATATTACCTCGTCTTCTAACATATTATATCTTGTCTATCTAAAGCGAACTCACTTTCCTTTTTTATCTCTTGTCCAGACCCTACATCTCATAACACATGCCCTGTTAGATGGGTGCAACTCACTACTTCACCGACTCTAGTATTTCGTGTACCATCCTCCTTTAGACGTTGCCCTCTCTAAAGAGTTTTGTGTAAAACTGAAACGACCTCTAGTCGTCGGAAAAAAAAAAAAAAAACTACCATCACCTAGAGTTTACAGGAAAAGGTTCCTGTAGTACTCTCCGTCGGCTTTGGTAAACCTTAGAGACTTCTCGACAAAACAGAATTGCATCACCTCTATTTACCAATTGGGAAACGTCACCAGTAAGAAACCTTAGTCAGTTGATTGTTATTCGTGGGTGGGAGGTGGGTTGACGGGGTAAGACTCCTAGGTGTCACAATTCTGGTCTGGTTCGTGAGGGTTGGGGAAACGATAAGATGGTAGTAAAAGTGAGGTATATACCACGAAGGAAGTGAGACGGAGATTCGACGTCAAGGGACATGGTACTACTAATAAACTGGGTCAGACCTTGTTAGTTTCGTGAAGTACTTATACCTTAACTTACTCCTCATTTCCCTTCTTTTTTCTCTCCCTCCTCTTCTAACTAAGTTAAAGGGACACTCCATCTCACCACTGGACGTTTGAGTCCTCGATACCCATCTGAAAAACGGTCTGTCTGGCCCGTTGTTTCTTTCGGTCCCACGTCCTTGTCTTGTTACGCTGCCAATGTGTCTCTCTTTGTCTCTCGGTGTCTTCTTAGGTCCACACCGAGAAGACTCTGACTCGTAGGGTAATACGAAGACTCAGGGAGACGGCACAATATTATATCAGAGCACAAACGAATTAAACTAAGTGGACCTAAATTTTTATATTAATTTCCTTAGAGTTGATCTATGTGGGAAAAGAGAATAGTAGAATTACGGGACATCAAACAAAAGAGTAAAACTTGGTCCTCTTTTTTCCTTGTTTAAGAAGACCGAACACCGGAGACATAAAATACCGACTACCTTGTACTTTTAGTGTAGTTGAAACGATTAAGGGTTGAGTGGACTACACACCCTCACAACAACCATGAATACGAATTCAGTTCTTTATACTAAATTTTGATTCTATTACTACACTTTCGTAGATCTTACTACAGAAGGGTCATCAATCCGCCATTAATCCAAGGTGACCTATGTCCCTTGTCTCAGTTCAATAATAATAAAATTTGTCACCACAAACCCTTCCTATAATTATCTTCCTTAGAGTCGATTCTCGACTCCGGACCGAACCGTTGAGATTCTTGACCTAAAAGAACAATCGGTGAGTCATCGTCTTTAAACAACTGGAATGTGATAATCCACTGAACCAAGGAGAAACATAAATGACGAAAACGACTGGATGAACGAGTACCAGATAAGTCTGGCGAAGAGGGAGGAAGTAACAAAGAGAAGTGAGTAAAACAGAGGAAAGAACATCGAAGTCGAATATTGAAAACTTACAGACACTGGAAAAAAAAAATTAAATCACCATTAAAATAAACAGAAAGGTTGAACTGGACTTAAAGTCTAAAAACGAATAAAAAGGTAAAACCAAAACGGAAAGAAAAAAAACAAAGACCGACGTGGCACGTGGAGACTCCTAGAATGAACGGAGTGGTCCTTAGCTTGGGACACGGGGGACGTCACCTTCGGTCCACAGTATTGGTATCCACCTGGCGGGAAAATATCGGGACTGATGCTAAATAACCTTCCTGACTACGACTTCGACTTTGAGGTTATGAAACCGGTGGACTAGACTTCTTGACTGAGTAAACGTTTCTCGGACTACGACCCTTTCTAACTTCCGCCCTCCTCTTCCCCTACTGTCTCCTACTCTACCAACCTACCGTAGTGGCTGAGTTACCTGTACTCAAACTCATTTGAGACCCTCAACCACTTCCCGTCCCTTAGGACCGCACGACGTCAGGTACCCTAGCGTCTCAACCTATGCTGACTCACTGACTCGACTCGACTTGGTAAAGAATAGACCCACCAAAAAAAGGGGGGTGGATGTGGACCGACTAACAAGAAAAAAAGGGGAGATGTGACACTTTTCCTTAGACTAAATCGATCAATTAGAGCCAAAGTCTCCTCGAGAATATAATGACAGGAGTATCGTGAAACGAAAAATACTCAGAGATACAATGCTCAGGAGTCAGGTTTCAGGTTCGACCTACTATTATCCCTACTGTCCACAATTGCCTTCTCGGTATTCCCGAGTACCATCCAGTACCGCCGGGTCTCGACGGAGGAGTCCTCTCTGGCACCTGTCTTAAGTGAACTAATTATGTCGAGAGTTATTCAGAAAAGAAAGAAAGAAACGAAAAGAAAGTCGTATCACTGGACCCCTCTATGGAAAAGATCTCTATAACCATACCCCCGAATATATATACGTTCTACTGAACACCAAAAAAAGTAACAAGACACGTTGTGAAGAACTTCACACCAGTCACCTGACATCCCTCTAGAGGTCTAGGAGAGACCTCAAACACCTCAGTTTTAATGAAAATAATATGACGATTCTACCATGTTAGAATAACAGATTACCAACTATAAACGTGGTCATCACCTTTCGTTACCACCAATTTTAACGACCGTAGAGTCACACTGAGTTCCGTCGTCAGTGTTTAACATGATCTTCAGTAACAAAAGAATAACAGTACGTGTCCGGCACTTTTGGTTTGGAGAGGGGGGTGGGGTGGGGTTGTGTTTCGGTCAAAGGAAATTCTTACAGGAACTACCTCGTTATTTTATTACATATAATAATTTAGAACTGTAAACCAATATGTAAATAAGATACAATTTTTTTTACCCTTTCTACGTACTTCGTAAAGACAACGTGTGTCTTCATATCTCATCAACAGAACTCATTTTTGAGAACACACCGACAAACTCTGACTTCGACTTGATCGACGAAAAGAATACCCTGTAGTAAAAGTGAACCTTTTTTTACTATCTTTTTGATACCAATAAATGTGAGCCCGTGAACCGTCTATAAAGTAATATTTACGTACTTTACTTTGACAGTGAAGTACCTTTTGTTAACTGTCACAAATAACGGTTACTCTTTTTATCCTCACTTTTAATCTTAAACTCCTTTGAACTTCGGACTATCAAAAGGTTGGGAACGATTACTCTAACCATCACTACAACCACTTGTCTTCAAAACAAAAATATATTACTTGATATAATTGTAAAACTTCTAGACGGATTGAGTCACTTCGTTAGGAAAGGTTTACTGGTTACAGAGTACGAGTTATTTTCTAGGTGAGTTTTACGTTCGATCTGGTCACCTAAAATAACACTAACTCGAATTTTCGAGTAAAACACCAAAGTCTAAGGTGTAATATTGATTGGAAATCCTCTGCCGGTGAGTAACTCAAAATCACATCGTAGTTACTTTTTATAACTGTTGATAGATTTTCCAGATAAATTTACACATATAAGGGGAGAAAAGATTATTATATAGACACAACCCGGTCTAAAAGAAGTATATAAATCTTATTGTATACTATTACCTTACTTATAAACTCCTCTATACTCTTCAGAAACTCCTTGGATCTGTAATTCTTTTGATGGTTTTACATTTTGTTGTGGAGGAAAAAACGTGATTAACCAAAGACAAAACATTTTTACGAAAGATTTTTACCGTAAATCCGATTTATTTATCATCCTAATAATGACAAAAAAAACTATCTTAAATGTTCACTTTTAAATTTCTTATAAAGTCAAGGTTAAAGATTACGACATTCATAAATAGCTATATTAGGAGTATTAGATTTCAAGAAGTTCCAGGAGTCTCTCCAAACTCACACTTCGTCAACACACGTCCGACCGACCGTGACCGAGGGTCGTCGGTTCCACTCGTAGAGAAAAGTTGAGACACAAGTCATCGGAGTATAACTACTGAATTTTAACCTGTGCCCCTTGCATAAATATTTGTCTTTAGTCCTTTATGTGTCTCTAATTTTTTTACAAATAATTTGTAAATGGTCATGTGATGAGACATTTCTTGAGGACTCTAGTTTTTTACCCGTTCGGTGAGCAGGTCACCAATGGAGGGAGAGAGAGGAGACAGTAGAAAGGTGTACTTAGAAGAACTTAATAAGAAAGAGAACAAGTTATTTATTAGTGTCTGACAGAGATAAAAGATCTGTTATACAACCCTTTCACTCTCCAGTTCTACTCATCGTTCAAGAGGTAAATCGACCCTATAATCTTTAGTTAGTGTTTTAAGACACTACTAAACAATTATTGTCATTTTACCCTCTTTTAAAAGGTTGGACCTCACCTCCTACCCTCGTTCACTTCCTTAGGACCCTTCCACAAATATAGTCAGTCATAGGACAGTCCTCTATCTTTAACGTGGTTGTAAATTGTGTTCCTTAACAATTGGTCCATGTTTCAACGATCGATCCATTGTCTTTTCCGTTTTCCTTTAACGATTTAACAATCCCTTCGCGTTACCCTCTGTCGATGATCCAACCACTTTATTTCTCTTCTCCAACCTTGATAATTTTAAATCTTTTAACCCACCCCCGGGTACTTCGACTTTAACTCTATAAGTCTCGAACCCCGGACGAGTCGACCACGGTCACAGAGACTCAAACCTTGTCCTCGGGAAATCCGATCCTCGGTCTAGAGACGCTTCCTCCATGGACGACTGATCACGGTAACAGAGATTTCACCCTGTTGGACTCCTACCAAAATGGTCATGTCCTTTTTGTCGGTCGACTCAATTCAACGACGATACCTCCTTTTTCTTAATACGAGGATCCCATTTCTTTACTACGATCTCGTGTCAAGTGTCCGTGTCTTTCGTCTGTCTTTTGTGTGCGTCTTTCAGTCAAGTAATAGGAGGTCGGAACGTCACAGGCAGATCTCGTGGGTTTCTCACCACGGATTGTCCTTCGGTCGACGTTTCGTGTTTACACTAAGCCCCTCAAGGACAAGGTCGTAGTAATTCGTCTCATATCTTCGCACGTGAACGTCGATGCTATATTACCGAATCATTGAATATGTGACACGAAGGGCCGGTCAACCGTAGGTATTACTGGGTTGATGTGTATATGTAGAAGATATAAAGGTGGGTTGTTCTAAGACATAAAGATGGTTTTTCTAAGTCAAGGATATATATTTATTTCTGTACAAAAGAAAGAGTGAGTGTTAGTGACTTTGTTGAAGATCCTCAGTCAGTGTGGTGGGTGGAGCCCTGGCACAGTTTGAGTCGGTAACGAAACGGACTTCTCAGAAAACAACACCAAATCACAACGATTTAGTACAGACTGAGAACGATGGGGTACCTGACATCCGGGGGGTCCGAGGAGACAGGTACCCTAAAGGGTCCGTTCTCATGACTCCACCCAACAGTAAAGGAAGAGGTTTCCTAGAAGGGCTGGGTCTAAACTTGGGTGTAGAGGACGTAACCGTCCGTCTAACAAATGGTGACTTGATGGTCCCTTCGGGTTTATAAGAAGATGATTTCTGATTTAACATTTCGATTGGAGGTCGTTTTGAACCCACTTTATTATTCCCCCTCTTCCTCTCTCTTATTTTAGTGGACAGAAATTGACATATGTATGTGTTTTGTGTTAAGTGTTATTCGTTCCTTCTCTTAGATGTTTCGACGGCATCAAAAACAAAAATATTGACCAGTATTTCGGTATTAACTATAAATACTAAAGAGAGAAGGAAAAATCAAAAGTAAACAGGAGTCCACCCTGGAGTCGACTATTCCTAAGAAACGAACCCTCACATTAGATTTGAAAATTATGACTTCGTAGACTGACAAGTCGCCAGGACTGAAATAAAATGTCGACATCAAAAGGTAACATAAAGCAATAACATGTACCTTCGTAATTCTCCGAGGAGTCTCTTGGGGGAACCCAAGTTGTACATCAGGAGGGTCGGGAGTCACATACCGTCGTTGAGTTAAAAAGGAGCCATTGGACCGAGGCAGTAAGGTCATCATATTTAACGTGTCGGTCAGCATGTTTTTCGGGGTTTCCCAGTCTATAGTCAAAGTCGAAGATTAAGTTACCTCGGTTACAACATTCAGGACCGTTTTTATAAGACGGGAAACCGTAGTTTTGGAGGTGTAGCTGTCTTGACTTTTAACGTTCTTACCTCTGTTTTTGGAGACATTCACCAGTAATTCACATTATAACTCCCCTAGGTAAATGAAGAGGAACTAAGGACTTCGGTAATAAAACCAATGACTTCTCCTCCCATCGTGGACCAACACCTAAGTTTCTCGTAAAAGTAGAACATTCGATCTTGGGGTAGGAAGTGGACCGTAAAACTCAGGTCCTCCGATGAGTCGAAGATAAGTCGACTGACGAAGACCCACTACCGGACATACTACTCACCACTTAACGGACGACGTGGAGAAACCGACACTTTACTCATGAAACTACTCTCACTACGGCACACCATCGGCTGAGTAGGGGACCTCATACCTCGAAATAACTCCTGAGTTACAACCAGAATCTGGAAGGGGTTTTCGAGTCACCCATTTCTTAGACTGACGTTACGTCCTCTGTATCCAAGCTAGGGATCTAATCCTTGGGACCTCCTCCCGTACCTTTGGGTGAGGTCATAAGATCGGACCCTTTAGGGTACCCGTCTCCTCGGACCACCCGATGTCAGGTAACCCAGCGTTTCTCAGTCTGTGCTGAATCGCTGATTTGTTACTGTTGTATTAACGAAATGTTACATCACAATCAAAGACGAAATGTTGTCATACTTAGTCGATATACATATGCATATAAGGGAGGGAGAACTCAGAGGGAGAGTAGGGGGGTAGGATGGAGAGATTCAGTAGTGTCTCGTGGTTCGACTCGAGGGACGTGATATGTCGTCGAAGGGTAATCGATAGATAAAATGTGTGCCATCATATATGTACGACTACGATGAGAGTCAAGAATGGTGGGAAAAGAAGAGGGAGACACAGGTGTTCAAGTAAGAACTACAGACGTGGAGATGAAGACGGGACGTTTATCCAAGTAGTCGTGGTAAAAACATCTAATGTATACACAATTATACGTTATAAACACAAAGAGGAAGACTGAATGAAGTAAGACATAGTATCTGAGAGTCAAGTAGATGGAGTAATGTTGACTAGGTTAAAGTAAGGAAAAAGACCGACTTATTATAAACACACCGTTTATCTACCCTTTTGTCATCTTTGTCACTGTCTGAAATAAAAGAACCCGAGGTTTTAGTGACACCTGTCACTGACGTCGGTCCTTTAATTTTCTGTGAACGAGGAACCCTCTTTTCGATACTGTTTGGATCTGTCGTATAATTTTTCGCATTTGTAATAAAACGACTGTTTCCAGTATATCAGTTTCGACACCAAAAAGGCATCGAAACTCAGTACGTACCTACACTTTCTACCTGGTATTTCTTTCGACTCAGGGTTTCTTAAATACGAAAACTTGACACCACAACCTCTTCCGAGAACTCTCAGGGAACTTGACGTTCCTCTAATTTAGTCAGTTAGGATTTCCTTTAGTTAGGACTTATAAGTAACCTTCCTAACTACGACTTCGACTTCGAGGTTATGAAACCGGTAGACTACGTTTCTCGACTGAGTAATCATTTCTGGGACTATGACCCTTTCTAACTTTCGTCCTCCTTTTCCCTTACTGTCTCCTACTCTACCAACTTACCATAGTGACTGAGTTACCTGCACTCAAACTCGTTTGAGACCCTTTACCACTTCCTGCCCCTTCGGACCACACGATGTTAGGTATGCCAATGTTGTACGGTAAACTGAGTATCCTTAGACTGTATCCAGGGACTTAAAAGGGCTCCAAAATAGATAAGAGACCAAGTGTGAGGACAAAAAACAATTTAGCAACGACCATCACGAGTCGAGACTCCAGGGTAGTCTATACTCCATAACGAAACCAAATGTTAGGACCA
Source organism: Capra ibex (assembly GCA_006410555.1). NCBI lineage: Eukaryota > Metazoa > Chordata > Mammalia > Artiodactyla > Bovidae > Capra > Capra ibex. The sequence continues at coordinate 77,814,357 of SJYO01041852.1, forward strand.
TTTCTGTCCTTAAAGGTCTCGGAAAGTGAACTGGACCCGAAGGGACCACCGAATCTGTCATTTATTAGGCGGATGTTACGTCCTCCGGGTCCAAACAAAGGACCGAACCCTACTAGGGGACCTCTTTCCGTGCCGTTTGGTGAGGTCATAAGAACCGACCTCTCAGGGTACCCGTCTGCTTGGTCCGCCCGATATGTCAGGTACCCCGACACCTCAGTCTGAGACTCGCTGATTGTGAAAAGTGAACTGGACAAAAGTGGTACTGTCAGGAGTCACCCGTCTCTAAGTCACTCTGATGACATCTCATATATCGCCTCAATAAAGTGGACTCAATCCTTTCTCGACCCAATACATAGATGGGTGAGTCATTGACCAACTCCCGACAAGAGTGTATGTCCGTCTCGACTGGAATCTCCGGTCTCTTTTACTTGTCCCGTGGACGTCACATACGATGTTTCAATAAAATAAACAAACGAACAAAATTTAATAAATTAACTAAATGAAAGATTTTTAAAATCAACTCAATATTACAACACAAACAAAGTTCACATATCGTTTCACTGAATATATATATATATACATTTTGTTATATATTTATATATGTATATGTGTATATATAAGAAAAAGTCTAAAAAAAGGGAATATCCAATAATGTTTTATAGTTCATATCAAGGGTCACAATATGTGATTTAGGAACAACCAATAGATAAAATATATATCGTCACAACGTTGTTTCACTAAACTTACCTTCAAAGACTCAAGACGAAACTTACACAACTCTTCTATTACTGTAAGTCATCTGACAACTTAGTCACTCAGACTTTAAGTCGTTTCTTCTAGATCGGGGAGGAGACATGGGGATACCGGGACACGAGGGCAGACAGTGTCATAAATGATACAAAGTAAACTCACTGGATAAATACATGAACCGAAAGCTGGTTGGACATTTCCAGACACAGAAAAAAAGAAAAGAAGTAACAAGTAACACCAACCGTGTCTCATCAACAAGTAGTTCACAAATAACCCGGTTTCAATTACAAAAAGAAGAATGGTTACAAAAACACACACAAAAAAAAAAAAATTCGATAGTCCGGACCACTCTCGACTGTAGATTGAGTCTCTCCTCGGGAATATAAAAGTTATGACCGGGGTACGGACGACGACGACGACGATTCAGCGAAGTCAGCACAAGTTGAGACACGCTGGGGTATCTGCCGTCGGGTGGTCCGAGGGGGCAGGGACCCTAAGAGGTCCGTTCTTGTGACCTCACCCAACGGTAAAGGAAGAGGTTACGTACTTTCACTTTTCACTTTCCCTTCAGCGAGTCAGTACAGACTGAGAATCGCTGAGGTACCCGATGTCGGGTGGCCCGAGGAGGTAGGTACCCTATAAGGTCCGTTCTCATGACCTCACCCCACGGTAACGGAAGAGGTCGGGGTACGGATCGTGTAGGGTTTATTCGAGAGACACTCGTCCTCCCTTTTGGAAGAAAGGGGAGTATAACCTGCCCAGTCTTAAATATTCATTAAATATCACACGTGGTACGTACGAGTCGGTGCGTCAGTACAGGACGAGAAACGGTGGGGTGGCAGATATCGGACGATCCGAGGAGACAGGTACCTTAAGAGGTCCGTTTTTACGACCGACGACGACGACGACGATTCAGCGAAATCAGCACAGGCTGAGACACGCTGGGGTATCCGCCGTCGGGTGGTCCGAGGAGGTAGGGACCCTAAGAGGTCCGTTCTTGTGACCTCACCCAACGGTAAAGGACGACCTCTCTTAACGATAAAGGATGAGGACCCCTGGAAGGTTTGGGTCTTGAACTCGGGAATAGAGGCCTCAGAGGACGTAACCGTCCTCCTGACAAATGGTGACTCGGTGGACCCTTCGGGCATTACACGTACGATTATAACATAAAGGAGATAATCCTATACCACATTACATTTACGTAAATAAACTAGTAGAACGTGGGGATTCCTTACGATTCAGTAAATAACTTTGGTGTATGTTAAAGATTTTGAATGTTTAACCGACTATCGTAAACATGTCTTAAATATAACAAAGGACTCTTGTTATTGTTTTTTCGGTAATAGTCGTCGTATCCTTAGACCGACTAAAAAAAGTTCATTCTTTACTAGTGGTTCTTGGGTGTTTACTTTCCTTTATGCAAACCAGACTTTGTGTTACGCACATATATCGAATCTCAGTAACCTTGGGTCACTAGCTCAAGGGAGCCAGCGTAATTGTTTATTTGTCCACAAACTAAGGATCAGGAACACGTCGACCAACCCTATTCTAGTCTTCAGTGCTACTAAGTCACCGAAGACCCTTGCGTGTCGCGATGACATATGGATCCGTCCTTCTTGTACTATTGATGAACCAAATGTAAAGAGAACAACGCACATAGTGTACGATGTCGTGTGGTTTTTAAAATATGAAAAGTCAACACACAGCGAAATCCAAAAACAAAACAAAACAAATTACCTTGGCAATTTGTTTCCCGATCGTAGTAAACCTCGGTCTTAACAGGGTATGTCGACAGACCAAAGGGACCGTACAACGAGGAGACATAACCCCAGTATTTATTTATAGAACCTTTACAGACTGGAGATCCCGTTACTCATTTCACTTAATTCGGACACTCTTCGTCGTGTACCGAGAAAAGGTACCATTGGGTGAAACAAGTGGAAACAAGTCTTTTTGTACCGTTTTTTCCGTTGACCCACCTCCGTCAGTTTCGGTAAACCAACATCTTTACGCACTATTCCTTTCTACCGCATGTCTAAACGTTCTTGTCCGTTGTACTTTTGTTTCTCTTTCTTTATCCAGTATTAACTTCATAGGAAAATACTTTATTTGTTCGTTTTACTTAAGAATAGGTTTGTAAAATACTTACATTATAAACAGTGTAATATGACTACGACTAAGAACCCGAAACGCTGTTATAAGAGTCGTACACTTTAAACAAATGTGTCAAGTACAGGTCCGACCAAGTGGGTCGACGGATTATTTCTGTTTCCAATCAAAAGTCTAACCGGTCAATCGAGATATCTCTCTTTACTAGAGAAAGAGATATCATCGAACACTCGATAGTTTAAGTCCAGAGAAATTTTTTTTTTAAGTCCAGAGAGGGTTCGTATCCAGAAACTAGAATACCGATCAATATTAATAACCCTCTTGTTGAGTTTCGTTAAAAAGAGGACTTTACCCATCGTTTTATTCATTGTCATTCTTTATTATCAATCGGAATGACTCGGGAAATGGTGTATGTGACACGAATTTGATACAGAGTGAATTAAGAGTGGTTTGACGGTAAAAGTCCACTCCTTTGTCAGAAATATTTTCTATTCATCGAACGGTACATTCAGTAAGTCGATAATTTGTTATTTCGACCTTAAACTTGAGGAGGTGTTTTTATCATTAAATATAAACAAATCGTGAAATACCAAGTAACAACAACGAGTCAGCACGGACTGAGAAACGTTGGGGTACCTGACGTCGTACGGTCCGAAAGGACAAGAAGTGATAGAGGACCTCAAACGAGTTTAAGTACAGGTAGCTGAACCACTACGGTAGGTTGACAGAGTAGGAGACAGGTAAAAAACCAAATGATTACCGATCACCTCCACTACCTTAAGGTCGACTCGATAAAGTTTAGGATTTTCTACTACGAAAATTTCACGACGTGAGTTACACGGTCGTTTAAACCTTTTGAGTCGTCACCGATGTCCTGACAAAAGTAAGGTTAGAGTTTCTTTCCGTTACGGTTTCTTACAAGTTTGATGGTATGTTAACATGAGTAAAGTGTACGATCGTTTCATTAAGAGTTTTAGGAAGTTACATCCGAAGTTATCATACACTTGGTTCTCGAAGGTCTACATGTTCGAACTAAATATTTTCCGTCTCCTTACTCTCCAATTTAGCGGTTGTAGGTAACCTAGTATCTTTTTGGTTCTATTAAGGTCTTTTTTTAGATGAAGACAGAGTAACTGATGTGATTTCGAAAACTGACACAGTCAAGTCAAGGTAACGAGTCAGCACAGGCTGAGAAACGCTGGGGTACTTAGCGTCGTGCGGTCCGGAGTGACAGGTAGTGGTAGAGGGTCTCAAGTGAGTTTGAGTGTAGGTAACTCAACCACTACGGTAGGTCGGTAGAGTAGGAGACAGCAGGGGAAAAGGACGACGGGGGTTAGGGAGGGTCGTAGTCTCAGAAAAGGTCAATCAGTCGACAAGTGTACTCCACCGTTTTCATGACCTCAAAGTCGAAATCGTAGTCAGGAAGGTTTCTTGTTGGTCCCGACTAGAGGAAATCTTACCTGACCAACCTAGAGGAACGTCAGGTTCCCTGAGAGTTCTCAGAAGAGGTTGTGGTGTCAAGGTTTCGTAGTTAAGAAACCGCGAGTCGAAAGAAGTGTCAGGTTGAGAGTGTAGGTATGTACTGATGACCTTTTTAGTATGGGAACTGATCTGCCTGGAAACAACCGTTTCATTACAGAGACGAAAAGTTATACGATAGATCCAAGTAGTATTGAAAGGAAGGTTCCTCATTCGTAGAAAATTAAAGTACCGACATCAGTGGTAGACGTCACTAAAACCTCGGGGGGTTTTATTTCAGACTGTGACAAAGGTGACAAAGGGGTAAATAAAGGGTACTTCACTACTCTGGTCTACGGTACTAGAAACAAAAGACTCACAACTCGAAATTCGGTTGGAAATGTGAGAGGAGAAAGTGAAAGTAGTCCTCCGAAAAGTCAAGGAGAAGTGAAAGACGGTATTCCCACCACAGTAGACGTATAGACTCCAATAACTATAAAGAGGGCTGTTAGAACTAAGGTCGAACACGAAGAAGGTCGGGTCGCAAAGAGTACTACATGAGACGTATCTTCAATTTATTCGTCCCACTGTTATGTGTCGGAACTGTATGAGGAAAAGGATAAACCTTGGTCAGACAACGAGGTTCAGGTCAAGATTGACAACGAAGGACTGGACGTATATCCAAAGAGTTCTCCGTTCAGTCCACCAGACCATAAAGGTAGAGAAAGTCTTAAAAGGTGTCTAATAACATATCTAGTGTTGTTTGTCCTTTTAAGAATTTCTCTATCCTTGTGGTGTGGTGGAATGGACGGAGGACTCTTTAGATATACGTCCAGTTCTTCGGTGTCAATCTTGGTCTGTACCTTGTTACCTGACCAACGTTTAACCCTTTCTTCATGCAGTTCCGACATATAACAGTGACACGAATAAATTGAATACATGCAGTACGTCGTACGGCCCGACCTACTACGTGTTCGACCTTAGTTCTAAAGGTCCTTTTTATAGTTATTGGAGTCTATACGTCTACTGTGGTGGGAATACCGTCTTTCACTTCGCCTTGATTTCTCGGAGGACTACTTCCACTCTCTCCTCTCACTTTTTCGACCGAATTTTGAGTTGTAAGTTTTTTGTTTCTAGTACCGTAGACCAGGGTAGTGAAGTACCGTTTACCTACCCCTTTCTTACCTTTGTCACTGTCTGACCAAAAGAACCCGAAGTATTAGTGACACCTACCACTGATGTCGATACTTTAATTTTCTGTGAACGAGGAACCCTCTTTTCATTACTGTTTGGATCTGTCGTAAAATTTTTCGTCTCTGTAATAAAACGGATGTTTCCAGGAGTATCAGTTTCGATACCAAAAAGATCATCAGAACATGCCTATACTTTCGACCTGTTATTTCTTCCGACTCGTGGTCTCTTGACTACGAAAGTTTGATACCAAGACCTCTTCTGAGAACTCTCCGGGAACCTGTCGTTCCTTTAGTTTGGTCAGTTTCGATTTCCTTTAGTTGAGTCTTATAAGTGACTTTCCTGACTACGACTTCGACGGTTATGGTAGAGTACCCTTGTCATCTGAATAACCTTTTCTGGGACTACGACCCTTTTTAACTTCCGTCCTCCTCTTCCCCTACGTCTCCTACTCTACCAACCTACCGTAGTGGTTGAGTCACCTGTACTCAAACTCTTTGAGACCATCTACCACTTCCTGTCCCTTAGGACCGTACGTCGTCAGGTACCCAAACGTTTCTCAGTCTGTACTGACTGACTGACTTACTGCTACTGCTTTCCGTTAAATACCCGAAGGGTCCACCAAGTCACCATTTCTTAGACGGACGGTGTCCCTCCGCACCGTACGACGTCAGGTACCCCAACGTCTCAACCTGACTCGGTGACTTGTTGTTGTCACGTCCTTTACGTTCAAGGTAGGGACCCAACCTATCTAGGGGACCTCATCCTTTACCGTTGGTTGAGGTCATGGAACGGACCCTTTAGGTTACCTGTCTCATCGGACCGAGTCTCAGTCTGTCCTGAATTGCTGATTTGTTGTTGTTGTAAGTGATACAGTCAAGGCACTCTATCAATCCACAATAATAGGATAAAATGTTTACACCCTCACCTCTGAAACTCTTCAGCGAGTCACTCATACATAGTCCTTGTGATAAGTTTTAACTCAGACGACTAAAGTGTAACGTCCCAGAAAGGTGAGAACCTGTCGACTCCAGTCCGTATACATATAAATATCACTTCAATTTCAGACATGTCATGTTTTACGTTACACCTAAAGTATTAATAGGTCTAATAAGTCCGGGATATCCCAGGTCTGTGAAGTAAAAACGAATTACTTTAATTTTTGTACTTCACAATGGATACTTTTATTTGTATATGTTATGATATTTGTAAACTAGGTTATCTTATGGAGTCCACACTTTACTCTTTCGAATATAAGAAATGACGACTAACATAATACACTGGATTGACTACCTTACGTTGAAGATACGTTAACTCAATAGACTTTTCTTAACAAAAAGATTATTAAGAATTATAATAATGTATTATTTACAAACAGAATGGGGAAAATTCCATAATAATACATCGTTGACAAATATGAAATCTATTTTTAATACATGAACTTGACATTCTTTACTGAAGAACCCTGAAGGGACCACCAGGTCACCAATTTTGAGGTGTGAAGGTCCAAATTAAAGAGAAACCCCTTGATTCTAGGGTGTACGGAGAACCATATCGGTTTTTTTTTTTCTAGAATAAAGTAAGGAAAAGATCTTGATACTAAATTTAAAAATATAAAACTGAAACTTTATACAACCTTAATATGATCATGTGTTAAAAATGGAAATTTTGGAGTCAAATAGAACTTTAACTAACGGAACTGTTTACTTATTTTCATATATACACACACACACAATATATATATTCGTTTTGACCAAACTCTAAAGGGACCACCAAGACACATCCTGAGACACGAAGACGACGGTACCGGTCCCGAGTTAGGGACCATCCCCTAGATTCCAGGACGTTCGACGTACCGTACCGGTACGATTTGTTTTGTACCGGTTTCGATTTCTTTTGACCAAATTTTTATTTTCGAGTTGTAAACATTTTTGTAAAAGACCCCTACCATCCTCCTACTTTTAGACAATATCTATCCCTTCTTCATTTAAATCTCAAATTTCATTGAGTGGTTTAGGAATAAAGACAACCTATCCACATATAAATTCGAGTGAAATTTCATACACAAAAATTAACCAAAAGATGTGTTTAACTATCAATTCTTGGAGATTAGTCACCAAGGTTTACTATTCGAAGACTTTACCTAATGACACAAGTTTACTGTCACAAAATTTTGGGTGCAATAAGTGTCTACGTTTATAGTTTCCACCATGTCTGTGAGTGCATGTGTACGTGATTGCGTACCGATGTGTGTCACGAGTCTTCACACACACACACGTTCCATCTTTTTAAAGTCTTAAGAAAGAAAAATCTTCTCTACGATAAAGGAACGAGGGTACAAAACACAATGATTTGTTCGTAAATACATAAAAACACAAGGAGACACACGTATACAGACTTATATACAAATGTATATACATACGATGACGACGACTGTTTACAAGTCAGCACAGACTGAGACGTTAAGGTACCCGACATCGGGCGGTCCGAGGAAACAGGCACCTCAAAAAGGTTCGTTCTTATGACCTCACCCAACAGTAAAGGATGAGGAATCTATACAGATATAATTAGATTTTTATTTTCGTTTCGAAAGAGGATATGTACTTTTATCGTTAACATAGAAATTCATATCAACAGAAATTGAACTATTTTACATAAAGGTCTTAGTTCTTTGGTCTCTTGAAAATGACTCGTAGAAAAAGCATGAACCGAAATACATTTCTCCTCCTATGTTTCCGTATTCAGTGAGACTGGGAACAAAAATTCAAAATACTTTTATTAATTGTGTACAACCACTTTGACACAATATCGTCTTTGACTGTTTCTTGTCGACCTTTGACTACGGTGAGTCGAGTCAGGTCAACTTCTACGTGTATAGAACCCTGGGTCTTGAAAGGAGAGGCCGATATAGAAAATACCTGTTTGAGAATCTACACACGTATTCCTCTACCTTCCCTTTATACTTAACGTCGCTAAAAATATTTTCACTATATGACCTTTGTAAAGATTTCAGGTGAGTGTTATCCTTGTCTATTCATCTCACACCATATTTTCCTACCTTATAAAATATCGTTCTTGTTAAAGATACCGATATCCGTTTGTACCTACTTCCAGTTTTTGTATTGCACCTCACCCTCTCCCACCGTTTTCGGGTGTCGTGGACAATAAGAGTCCGTCCAAGGGTGAGTCCAGGAGAGGGTTCGATTGTTTGTTGTAATTTTTGGAATTACAATTCCCCCTTTTTCTCAGTGTCTTTTTATATAAGGGACACTAAGGTGAATATATTTCAAGTTTGTGATTTGTTATATAATAACCCCCTAGGTACATTTCATTAGATAAAAAAATTAAATAAAAAACCGACGTGGGACTTCGAACACCCTAGTCAAGGGACTGGTCTCTAGATTGGACGTGGAAGACGTAACCTTCCCCTTCAAAATTGAAGACCTGGTGGTCCCTACAGGGTCATTAGATAAAAATTTTCATTACCTTACTAATTGACCTTTATAAGGATCCCGATGAAAATCCCTCTCTCTCACCCCTACACCAGACTCGTTCCGTAGGTTTCCCAAGTTCCATGTCTAAAATAAGATAATTAATCGAACCTACCACCCATGTGTTAGAGAACAAAGTAGTTACCGGAAATTTCATTCGTGTGTGATATGTATGTGTGAGAGAACATATAAAGTGCTATATTAATTTTATAGATAGTCTTTTCTCTGGTCTTCTATAATGTAGTGGTATTATTACAATCAACATAACCTAACAAGCCAATATACATTAACAAAGGGAGAAGGTGTAAAAGACATTATACAAAATTAACGAAGTGTTAAATTTATATAATTTAGATTATTTTATATAATTTATTAGGTGAATATCCCTTTACCGTTACAAGGTTGAATCGGTTTTATTCCGTGTTTTATATTGTACTTCACGAAAATCAATCCTATTACTTAAAGTGTTTATAGACTCTTTACGGGTACAATTTTCGTGTAAGACTTCTACGTTCAAGAGCGTTGTACATCAGAACTCACCGAGTCTACGACGATTAGACAATAGTCTCGTCTTAAGGAAAATTTTTTACTTATATTGTAAGACTGAACTTCCCTCTTCTGTGTCGGTGTATCATCTTTGTTAAAAAGACCTTCGTCGGTTCTTAGAGGAGGAGACTTGTCTGAATAGATTAGGGGAGGGGGTTGACTCTATTGATAAGAGAGGGATAGAACGACGATACGAAAGACGTGTGAATATACCAACGTGTCTAGTGTGGCATTACAATAAACGGATAGTCGACAGGGGCGGATCCCGAGACTCACGGAACACCCGTCGAAGGTCGGTATGAGTGAAACGTAGAGGTTAAAGGTGGTGACACGGAGTTGTCTCATCCACGGATCTATTGCAAATACTTTTATTTGTTTTCTTCGTTGTTTTGAAAACTTTTCGTCGTACCAGACGGAAATATTTTGTGTACCGATACCTTTAGGCTTATAAATCCTCCGATTAGAAACACGTCTTTCTCAGTTGTGTAAAGATTTTACAAATTTATCTGCGAGATCTCTATGATAATAATACAGGTAGTATTTTTGAATGTTTGTAACGTGTCGTGATATTTGTCTTCATTTAACCATTGAAGAACCATAACACAAACAAGGTGGGGAAGGGTAGAGGTGGGAGGACAGGTCGTGTCCGACGTTTCGAGTTCGGACGATAAAAATCGTCCCTCACTAGTGTCCCCGAACTGAAGGTAGATCTTCCTACCAAACGTCCACTCTTGTATTCTCTTCTTGGTCGGCACTATCCCGTTTTACAAACGACTAATATTAGAAGTCAATATTTTTGTGTGTGTGTGTGTTTTTTCGAAGGTACAGTATTCTACCTTTTGTCGAGTTTGTTGGTGTTTTATCGGGGATCGTCCTGCGTATCCTTGTGTTGTCGTTAAAGGGAGACCACGGATCTGTAAACGTTTGATGAGTATACTGTATGAGTACACTGCAAGTTTTCAGAAATCTGTAGAAGGACGTTATAGATTTCCTTCCGTCTTTTCTTTTGAAGAAAAATCAGAAGAGGATGGTCGAAAGAACCCTAAACTTACCATTTTGGTACGACTTTGTGAACCGGACGAAACAATCCTTATACAATTAAGTTTTGAGGTCCCGTTCCCGTCAATTAGGACCATTCAGACCAGAGATAGACCTATCCATCTAAACGAACCATCTCTCTTTAGTTTAAAGAGTTTTTATATAAGTGAACGATATTTTCTTTTTTTTTTCTTTTGTGTGTGTGTTTTCGTCCGTCCATATATCAAGTAACTAATTTATAGGATTATTTGTAGGTTTAGGTCCCGATGGGACCACCAGTTCCTAATTCTTAGACGGAACGTTACGTCCCCTGTGATCAAACTACGGACCAAACCCTTCTAGAATGGACGGTCCCCGTTGTTTCTGGTACGCGGTGTTGACGATTTGGACACGAGACCTCGGTCACTCAGTTGATGACTCAGGTCCGTGACGGCTGATGACTTCGGGTACGTGGCGTCTCAGGTACAAGGTGTTGTTCTCTTGGGTACGTGGTGTTGATCTCTCATTGGGCTGAGTGGTGTTGATCTCTTTCGGACACGTGTGCTGTTAGTTTTATTTATTTTTTAGGTTTAGGTTTAACGGAACCAAATCCAATTACATTTGATAACTGTGTTGGTAAAACACATTTAAATTATCTTTCATATCCGTTTACCTAGTTCGAATACAGGTTAAACGTCAAAATAAGAGGAAGAAGGACGTATGGTCTTAGTGATACATTTCATTACCAATTCTTACACCCAGGATCTCAGTCTGACAGACGATAACTGATAACTGAGGTGACGACAGCTGACACCCCTGCTCGATGAATTTGAGACCTAAAGATACAGACGTAGAGACACACAACACCCGTAATGTTAATACAGTAAAACACATTTAGTGAGCCATGTCACGATCCATCGATTAATAACTAATGGTTCACATCTAAATAACACTTCGATCACTGTACATCAAACCCCGAGGAGTGAACGGGTATAAGAAAGACTCTAGAGTCCTCCCCGGTATCGTCTCACAAGTGCATACGTAAAAAAAATCAAAAGGTTTTCCTTCTGTAAAATTGACGTCAGTTCTGACTACGAAGAGAGGTACAGTTTAAAGGGACATAGTAAAAGGGAACACAAACCTTCACGAACCCCAGGTGGTCATAAAACCCTTAAACCGATTTCCCTACAACTCGAACCCTGTATGGTGAAATTGACTTTAAATCTTTGTGTAAAACCTTATAAGGTTATTTTGTTGACTCTTTGATGTTTGGAGATTAAACTTACATTTTCTTTCTACGAAGAAAACTGTAGACATAAAAATAAATTCTAGTTTGTATTTTAAGACTAATTTTTAATTACTCTATACTTTATTTTCACTATCTTTACGTAATATTTTGTCCTACACGAACGTGTAGTTCTGTGATTAAAAAAAAAAGGTCTAGTAAGATTTCCACCAGGAAGGGATTTTTCTTCTCTCCTGAAAGATTATTTTCATTATCTACTAGAGAACCTAACCAACTATCAGAGTAATTACTTCCCCTTCCTTAGTATTATAAAACTTCTTATGACTTTAGAGAACAACTAAACTATATGACTACAACTGTTTCTATTGTATTTCGAGTTTGATACGAAGAAGTTATTCCTTTGTCTATTCGATTAGTACTCACACCGGTCGGAAGTGACTACTGGACTTGAAAATGTCGAATTTGTACTTTTATAAAATTATTTTAAAAAGAGTCTATAGTTAAGATCTTATAGTATACTATAGTTAAGTCAAGTCAAGTCAAGTCACCGACTCAACACAGACTGAGAAACGTTGGGGTACAAGACGTCGTGCGGTCCGAAGGGACAGGTTGTGGTTGAAGACCTCGAACAAGTTTGAGTACAGGTAGCTCAGTCACTACAGTGGGTTGGTAGAGTAGGAGACAACAGGGGAAGAGGAGGACGGAAGTTAGAAAGGGTCGTAATCCCAGAAAAGGTCACTCAGTCAAGAAACGTAGTCCACGGTTTCATAACTATAGTAGAAAGTTACAGTATAGTCATACTTTTCCGTCTTTCTATACTGTGACTTTCTACCATAGTTATTACTCGATATTTGGACTTTCTTTATACAATTATATAGTTACTAACTTTTTTTACCTAGGTAGTACGATTTTAAACAAAAGAGGTATCTTTTCATATAATATTATAAGAATACTTCTACACTAGTCTTTTAAACGTCGGTTTTTATAACTGGTTTTCAAAATATCGGTATCCAGTCCTTTAAATAATTATGTTTAATAGTACCCTAAAGGAGTCAGAAACTACAAACACTCATACCTTCTAAAATGAAAAGTAACTGATAGAGGTGTCATAGAGGGCAGAGTCTTCGAGAAGAGTGGTACACCAGTTGTACGGAGAGTAATTCTACACCTCAGAAATAGAAAGGGGGACTTTGAACTTGTACTCGTCTGAACATCGACACCGACTTCCTTACGACTAATTCCGTTTTATTACGGGGGACGGGTTCTACAGGTACAGGAGAAGGGGTCTTGTACACTTGGACAGTACAATGTATCGTTCCACCTTCCCCCCACCTTAATTCTACCTGAAACCACACACACACAATTAACGAGTCAGTACAGGCTGAGAAACGTTAGGGTATCTGACACCGGGAGGTCCGAGGAGACAGGTACCTTAAGAGGTCCGTTCTTATGACCTCACCCAACGACAAGGGAAGAGGTCCCCTAGAAAGACTGGGTCCGTGACTTGGGTCCAGAGGACGTAATGTCCGTCTAAGAAATGGTAGACTCGGTGGTCCCTTCGGGTTCTACCTTCACGTCTACCTTAATTCCAACGGTTAGTCGACTGAAACTCTACCTCTCTCATAGGATCAAATAGGTTCACTCGGGTTACATTAATTTTCTAGAAATATTCATATTTTCCTTCCGTCCTTTCAGTCTTAACTCTTTCTAGACTTCTCTGATGTTACACCCGAAACTTCTACTTCCTACCCCGGTATTCGGTTCCTTACGTCACCAGAGATCTTCGACCTTTTCCGTCCCTTTATATAAAAGGTACCTCGGAGATTGTCGTTATGTCAGGACGGGTGTGGAACTAAAATCGAGTTACTTTGGTCAAAGTTTGAAGACTCAAGACCTCGATATTTTGTCATTTATACAACAGAATTCGACGATATAGACACCATCGAACAGTGTCATCGTTATATTTTGATCACATCTTTGATACACTGACGGTCCAGACCAAGTATTTTCCTCTTTGTCACAAGTGGACCAAAAGAGACTCGAAACAGTGGTACCGTACTCCTTTATCTTTCCGATAGACTTCTTCGGTATATTCATCCTCAAAATCGGTGGTAGGAATCGACTCCAGTGTCGGGTGTCAGTCATAGTTGACCTCTGTGTATTCATCACTCGGTGGTCCTCTGAGATCGGGGTCGGTGGTAGACTTACATTGAAGTACCTTCTGGGACTTGTTCCTGACCCTCGACTCGAGTCGGTTGCGGTCTTGATACCGTCCACTATCATGTAGATAACAACCAATTCGGTAATTCACAACTCACTAAGTAGTGTGTTGTCGTCTATTGACCTTGTACTCAGATACAGTCGAAAACTTTTACATTAAAAAGACCTAAACAGAGTAAATTTCATTTATAAGTGAAAGTATAGATTAAACGTAAAGATTTAAGAAGAGAAAAAGGATGCCTCTGGTGGGGGGGATGTAACATTTCGAAGTTAGGAGGAGGGAGTAGTAGTGGTTTTTTTTTTTTTTTTTTTAGGTAAGGACGTATGTCGGTATTAAAGAACAAGTCTTAAGACAACTTTTTTGTATTATTATGTACGTTAATTTGTCTGGACTCTTAGAACTTTATTTCGTTAGAAGGAAAAATCTTCAATTTATTTTTGGAAGTAAAACTTCTGTGAATTTTTTAAAATTGTTTTCGTTTTAAATTCGAATACAATGAACAAGTATAGTGAAATTTACAGTTGACGAAGACGTAAACCCTAGTTGTATTCCCTATTAATGAAAGTGTCTTTTATTTCTAAAGGAAATCTTTATTCTACTATAAAAGTTGTCTACAGAGACTTTACTAAGAAACGACACAGTTGAAGGGTATCGAGACACTACAGTTCTTTTCTGTCCTTCATAGACTAAATCCAATATCAAGAACCCTGTTTAGTATTTTCTCCTTACACAATACATTTATTATTACATGTTACAGGGTCTCACGTCGGACCCGATGAAGTTTATGTAAACAAAACCCTGTCTGGATGGTAAGACTCTATTAGTCGAGACTAAAGTCCTTAACGACACAAGAGTCAACGTGGACGAGACTCGATCAGAAAGGCGTTGAACAGTCCCGATGGGGTAAATAGGGTCAACTGAAAGTTATATTGTCTTCCACGAGACCTATGATTTCTGTTCTCAGTCGATGTCTCCGTTCACTCGAAACTCAAGAGACCAAAGTCTCTATTAAGCTTGGTGAGTCAACGTTCGACCGTCCCGACCGTCCCCGATTGGACCAACCGATCTTGCCACCACCAAACCACTAAATCAACGATTCAACACAGGTTGAGAACACCAGGGTAACTTCCATCGGACGGTCCGAGGAGACAGGTACCCTAAACGGTTCGTTCTTATGAGCTCACGAAACGGTAAAGGAAGAGGTCCCCTAGAAGGGCTGGGTCCCTAGTTTGGTCCCAGAGGCCGTGACGTCCGTCTAAGAAATGGTTGTCTCTGTGACCCCTTCGGGGATGTCACAACTATTTAGGGGGTCAAGGTTTCGAATCGTGTAGTTGCACTCACACACGATTCAACGAAACCAGCACAGACTGAGAAACACTGGGATACTTGATACCGGGCGGTCCGAGGAGACAGCTGTCATAAGAAGTCCGTTCTTACGAACTCACCCAACGGTACGGGTGGAGGTCCTCGAGAAGTACTGGGTCCCTAGCTTGGGTACAGAGAATACAGAGGACGCAACCGTCCGTCCACAAAATGGTGGTCACGGTAGACCCTTCCGACTCGGGTAGTTGTACACACTTATTTATAGGGATTGGGAATGTCTCTATTCGTCTGTGAGGGAGCCTTTCTACGTTGTATGAAGATAAAAATTTTGTGTTGACGTTGTTTTGTGATACCCTATTTATCTTACAACCTAAACGATTAAAGTCTAAACTTCAGAACAGGTACTCTTTCAGTCTTTCGTCTTATATACTCGGGAAGTGACTAAATCAGAGACTAATGAACCTTTTTTTTTTTTTTTTTGACAGACGGATATGTAACAGAGTAAGAAAGGTTAAGTCTAAGTTTTTACTTCAGAACCAATTTTCTAGATTTACTGAAGTTCTACCGTGGGGCTCAATCCAATCCGAAAAGATTACGAAGACAGAGACTGTTCGTAAGGACAAAAGAAATGTCCAAGACGATCGTTCCAATTAGACGACGACGACGACGATTCAGCGCAGTCAGCACAGGCTGAGACACGCTGGGGTATCTACCGTCGGGTGGTCCGAGGGGGCAGGGACCCTAAGAGGTCCATTCTTGTGACCTCACCCAACAGTCAAGGAAGAGATTACGTACTTTCACTTTTCACTTTCACTTCAACGAGTCAGTACAGGTTGTTCGTAACCTTTAAACCTTGACGTTTGGTGGGAGTTCCTGTCTTTTGTCGGATCCGTCCTTCAATCTGTATCACTCACCTCCCCTTCTCCTTCACCCCAGAAAACAGTCGTAAGGGTAGGACTAGGACTCAAAGAAAGGAAACATCCCGACGAAAGATGGACTAAGGAAATTACTGCAATCCCTACTAGTGAAACGAAAGAAGGACTTCAGTGTCGTAACCGTTTCAGGGTACCTACTACCATCAGGGGGAAAACTGTGAGACCTGTTTAGTTTAATAAGTTTCGCAAGCTCCATGGTAGAGGTCACTTATCCTTTCAACCCAGAGTTTAGTCCGTAAGGTTAGTGAACGATCTCGTAGACGGGATGTAGAATCTATGTGGTCCCGTATAAGACCCTGACACAAAATAAATAGACAAAAACATAGAGAGGGATCATTGTGCAGACCGTAGATGACACGTCAGTGAGTTGCAGACAATATTTTCATCCTACATAATAGATTTTGAAGAGTAAAGACTCTTCTTTCTACGATAGATCTATCAAGACACCCTTAAAACTACAGAATGTTTCGAGTCCTTCAGTGCAAATTCCGTAAACCCCTTCGGTCCCGTCGTCGACGAACCCTTACAAGATAAAAGAAAAGTTCCACTTTCGAAATTCCATCCATCCAAACTTCCTGTGAGGAGTGCTCAGTTCCTAAGCGACTTCCCTCCGTAACAAAGATGTACCCACAACGGCGACAAATGAAGGACGAGACACGGGTAGAAGAGAAAAATGTCAAAGTCTGCAGTGACTCCTGCCGATTAAGAGACAGTCCGGAAGTACCCCTCCTCTCATAGTGGGTTGGATTGACGTGGGGGTAGTGATACGATATCTGGTGTATAGGACATTACTCTATGTAGGGGAGTTATGGGAAGAACTCCTGACGACCTAAAGCCTAAGGGACAAAACGTAAGTGTGTGTTACATCTTTTCAATGGGAGTTCTTTCGAACTCTTTCCGACTTTCCGTCGACTATCTATTTCCAGCTAATCGGATCTCCTCTTACAGAAATCATGGATTCTAGAATTCGACGTCCCGAAGGGACCACCGAGTCTCCAATTTCGTAGACGGACGTTACGCCCTCTGGACCCAAACTAGAGACCCAGCCCTTCTAGGGGACCTCTTCCTTTACCGTTGGGTGAGGTCATAAGAACGGACCTCTTAGGGTACCTGCCTCCGATGACATCCACCCGATGTCGGGTGTCCCAATGTTTCTCAACCTGTGTTGACTCACTCACTGAATTGAATTTCGACGTCATTTCATTCAGTTACACCATTCCTGTCTATCTCGGACCTCTTTCCGACAGTAATTCTTTTACATTTTTGTAAGTGTTTGTAGATTTTTTTAGTCGTCTCAATTTTTTTCTTCTGAACGTAGTAAAAGATAAGGTCTTCTATTAGTAACAATTTTTCTTCAGACACAAAAAAAAGGGGGTTTTATAACATATAATTGTGTATATATACCTTAGATCTTTCTACCATGAGCACTTGGGGAAACGTCCCGTCGTCACCTCTACGTCTGTATGTCTTGTCTGAACACCTGTGAACACCACCCCACCCCCCGCCCCTCCTCTCCCCCCGTGGTTACCTTATTGTACCTTTGTATTTATGATGCTATACATTTTAATATCGGTCACCCTTAAACGACATACTGAGTCCCTTTAGGTTGACCGTGAGACACTCTTGGATCTCCCGACCCTACCGCACCCTCCACCCTCCCTCCAAGTTCTTTCTCCCCCAGTATACATATAGATACTGACTAAGTATAACTGTATAACGTCTTTGGTTGTTTTATAATATTTCGTTAATACGAAGTTAATTTTTATTTAAAAAATTTTTTCCAAAAGAAAATTTCCTTCTAAATTATGACCTGGTCAATAAAAAATTACTAACGAAAGGAAATAGAATTTTTCTATTCACCTGATTGTACCTGTTCTCCGAGGTGTAGCCTGTTGACCTAGTCAGAAAAGATATGACTTGTCCCGGAGATTTCTCGTCCTTTAAGTTGTGGTAAATGTTTCGAAAGACCTCTCTTAACGAATAGTAAGTTCTTCGACGGACAATCTTCTGTGTATTTTGGTGTTAATATTTATCATATGTAACAGATATGATAAAGATATGTAAAACATCTGGAAACATTGTCACTACGTCCGTTTCCAGTTATAGAGGTAGAGAAGGAAAAACAGAATATAGAAGAGATAATAAATTTTTTAGAAGATGGTGTATCTTCTAAATGTAAAGGACGAAGTATAGTGAATAAGATATAAAATACAAGGAGAAGATAGAAACGGGAAGATGAACTTCTTTTCAGGTGCTAGAGGTAGTACAAGTTCCTCTAGTATGAGAAGAAAAAGTACCACGTACAAAAGGTAGGTCGAGAAAAGAGAGAGAGATACTTGACAAACGACTCAGAGAAACATGTGACATTTTGTTCGATAGTACATATATATACATTAAGATTAGAATCAGGATAAAGGGTACAATCAATGTACGTAAGAAAATACAACAAAGTCGTATCTAAAGGTCGTTCAAATATAGTCTGTTTTCATCATCAAAAGTCAGAGTATCTAGTTTGTGTGTAATTTATTTTAATACAGAGAATTACATTGATAATTAAAAGGTTTTGACACTTGTTTCAATGTTGAGACTTTATCGTCCTAATCAAGAACCTCGACCGGAGGGGCGTCGACGAGACACGACGTCAGACAGATCAGGACCAAATATACGTTTCCCTAGATAAAGGTTTTAAGGAATCGACGAGACCTTTTTTTCTCGTTCGACAACACTTTAGACAGTGTACGGAAGGGTATAAAATGTTCATTGGTTTGTTGAGTGTCTTTTGTATGTCTTCCCGTCTTTTTAGTGAAGGATCCCCGATTAGCTAATAATAAATCTCATCTTGTTCTCTTGCACGATAAATGACTAAACGGACAACTCGTCTACCGGTCCCTCCTTCGTTCTCTTCCATTTCTTTCATTGATATTTACAACCTCCCCTCGTAGAATTGTAGAGACTCTATGACGCACACTTTCAAAGAGGCCGGATTCCGTAAGAAACGAAACGAAAAACCGGGGCGGAATTCTCGTCACAGAGGAGAATCATTGTTGAGATTAATATTGCCTGTTATTTACTATTAAATGTCCACTAGTTCCTGGTTCTTCGGAGAGGTTCAGAAGTCATTTTGTTGTCATGTTGGAGTCCTCCACACGATAATAATTCTGTTAACGGACGGTGGTAGTTACAGGTATCCATTGAAAAATTCAGGAAAGTGACTTATAAATAAAAATAATGTCCTTTTAAAGTTCCATGTGTGTTCATCTTTCTGATCATATTGTTTGGGAGAACATAGGTAGTGGGTCAAAGTTGTTGAGATTTTTCTCGGTTAGGACAAAATGTGTAGAAAAAGAAAAAAAGAAAACGATCCTTTTGAAATTTAGTTTCTACTCTCGTAAAATGATCATTTATGACTTTTAAAAATGTTATTAAAATGACTACGTTTTACCTGGACTTCCTGTTTTGTTTCTTCCTTGCCTCTTTTTAGGAGGTCACCACCTTCTTCAACAGTGTTTCCGATCGACAAAGTAGAGACACCCCCACCCCCACCCCCCCCGCTGTCGGGTTGTACTCTAAGAGGCGTCTGGCCACGTCCGCTTCCCGAACTGCCTTTACGCTCTTCCTTACGCGTCTGGGCGCCCATCCAGTCATTAAGGAGGCTTCACCAGGTGAGTCCGTACGCGTTAGGTCTGGAGTCTCAACGATTCCGGGGGTTCCGTCTCTCTCCGCGTTCTATGCCATTGTTGGTTAGTTTCCCGGGTTCCCGATTAGTCAATCGGTTAGCTCTGAGCTCTAACTTAGCCTCGAAGTCGTAAGACGAGCGGGGTGGTCATAGGTTAGTCCTTTGACCGATGAAACCCGCCTGAAAAGTTTTGTCGCTTTTGTTTTGTTTAGCCCCTGGAAATTTTCCACGCTACGCCGTACTTGGATAGAGGAAGGCGGGGAGCGCAGATTGTGAGGAAGAGAAAGGAGGAACCCTAGTTATCTGCTTATTTCAGCCACGGGTCTAAGGTAGAACGCGGGACCTTGGCTCTCCCTCCTAACCAAGCCATTTCGGTGTCGCTCAGCTCCTTCGGAGTTTCGACTGACCTCTGTCTGCGAATCCCCGCCCTGAGAAAAAAGTTCTGACGACGCCGTCGCCGCCTAGGGAGGCGCCCCTCAGTGCACGGGGTGGGGGAACCCCCGCAGCCTTTGAGTTTTGTTTTTGTTCCCCAAACGAAGCCGTAGGCGTCGCCGCCGCCACCTCGGGCGTCAGCCGGACCCGATCTCCCCGGCCGCGTCGCGGGGTCGTCCTCCCACCCGCGCGCCCGTCGTCTTACTTCGACCCCGACACTCCGGTGTTCGCGGCCACCGGCCCCCACCCTTCCCAACCTACGGCCAGGCCCCCGTGGCGACTCCGCCGTCCAGAGACTGGAGCCTCTGACCAGGCCTGCGGGGGCGGCGTGGGTCAGGGGAGGCTGGCACTGCGGCGCCCGGCCACCTCCGCGCCGAGGTCGTGCCACTCACACGGGTCGGCCCTAACGTCTCAAAGAAACAAGAACCAGCCCCGACGCCCCTGACTACAGTCTCTCCGGTGGGGAGTCGGACCCCTCGTCAAGGCCAGGACGGGAGTCGGGATCCCGTCACCCGTGGGCCCTCGCCTCTCTACGACTACCCTACGCACGTCACAGATCCTTCGACCTCCGTCAAGAAACCACGCGGGAGGGAGGGGGTAAAACAGTGTCCCCCGAGAAACCCCACCTAAAACCTAACTGTCGAGGAGCAGAGGCGTGTCAACGCCTTAGCCCGTACCTGTCCACAACAGACCCGTGACTTGCCCGACCTAAAAGACGGGGGGTGGGGACGGGCCTGGGGCTGTCTGACTCGGCGCGGTGGGGTCGCGAAAGACCTTGGCTCCAGAGGCCGTGAGGCCAAAACAAGGCTCCTCCGCGTCAGCCACGCGGACCCTTTCCGAACCCCCGACCTGAGGACGCTCTCCCCGAAGACCTCGGCCCGAGGCGCCCTCCCCGCCCCGAGCCCTCAGAGGAGGGAGCCAAGAAACAAGTCAGCGCTCTGAAAGAAAGGGGTAGGGGGGCGTAACACGCTTCGGGGATGCGGTCCCTAGGCGACGAGAGCCTAGAGGGACTTCGGGTGCTGAAGTCCACCCCGCCCGGCAAGCCTGTGGCGTCGGGGCCCATGTCAAAGGACAAACATTTTGCCGGCCCTCCGGCCCCGACCGGCCGGACTGGGACGCGACCGGCCGCCTGCACGGGTGCCGGGGAGGGGGAACGTGTGGAGGGACCGGCGCCCCCTCCTAAGGCGGCCCGAGCCGACCTGCACTGACCAGGGGAGTGGGCGAAGAGCGGCTCCACACGACCACGCGGGGAGCGACCTCCATAATTGGGGACGAGAAAACACCAGAGGGAGCGAGTGGGGACGGTGGGGGTCCTATGTGACTTGACACACACCACAGAAACGACGTCTACTTCCTAGACCCCCGTCTCATGAACCGGCCAGCGCTTCCACAGGTCGAGAAGCCTAACAACTTGGAGATGGATCTCGTCCTTGTCTCTAAGGTTGGAGCTCTTTTTCCCGACTCGAACTAGCTCCGATGGGGCCTCCATTCAAGTGTCCTTTCTATAGAACGCCGTCGGCGACTGACCCGAACCCCTCCACTGAAATTTTTATGCACACACACACACACATATATATATATATATGTGTGTGTGTATGTGTATCTGTGTATAAATATAAAAATAAAATCAGCTCAGACCTAATTTCCGACGTTTCAAAGAATTCTGGTTTTAGCTAGAAGACTCTCATAATTCTATTTAGAATTATGGCGCAGTAACCAAAACAAAGAATCGTTCTTGCTCTCGCTATGATTGAGATCCCTTCACACCGAAGTCTTCACTGTGGGCTCAGACGTAGAAGACTCACCCTCTCAGGGACCTTTAACTCGTCTAGTAAACACCTTTATGGGAAACGGATACGTTATGAACCCATAACATCCGAGGATTCACCAAAAAGAAAAAAATTATTTTCCTTTGTTCCTTGGAAGATACACAGGTAATGTTCCCTTAACCTAATATAAACGACATTGGGAGACTTTCACACCGTCGTCAAACGAAATATAACTCAACGACTTACAGACTACCACATATATACAAAAACCACACTGAACGGGTTAATACATATAAAAATTTTTAACCACTACATATGTGTAAAAGATAGACTTATTGACGTCGTGAAACTAAGTCACTATCGTGAGACGGGGGGTATAAGAACTTCTAATTCACTTTGTTAATGGAAGAAACTTAGACACATTATGGGTAAAATCAAGATTCTGTCTGTATTTGAAACCGAGAACCAAAAATAACGTCTGCCTATTGTGAAACACAGGTTCTAACTCTTTACGGTTTCAGCTCCTAAACTCCTCAAATTGGTTGAAAAAACCTAGAACGTGACTTTGAAAACAGAACCGACAGTTATAAAACCTGTCTAAGAACCGAGAATACTTCCATAAATTAGTGAAAAACATTTGTGTTGAAGTAAAAAATTATGGACCACGGGTCGTGTTATGGATCGTATTTCCTAAGTCATTGATAAACCATTTACTTACATAAACAATAATATGTATTCGTAAAAATTACTAGTCTCAACACTAGAAATCAAGTCTAATTCTCTGATGTTTTCAGTCACATAACATAGAATCCAAAACGACATAGAGGATACATGGAAGAGAAACTTCTACACTACGTTACTTCTCATGAAAAAAACCCCCACAAAACATAGATGTGTCGAGAGTTTTATTCCAAAAGTATAAAAGTAAAGGGTCATACAAAGACAATTTGGATCCATAAAAATTTGTGGACTTTGTACGGTATATCGTCATACAATTTCCACTGGATCACGGAAGGGATACTCTTTGGAAAAGTTTCGTCCCTCGGTGTCAGAATAATTGTCAATGGTCGCTGAGTATTTTAAAGTGAATAAACACCTCAGATTTTATACTGTGTTTACTTGGACAGATACTTTGTCCTTGTCTTGATTCCTGTTTCTCTTATCTGACCCCTCACGGTCTCCCCGCCCTCTCCCAACCTAACCCTCAAACCTTAAGCGTCTACGCTTGACCACAGATGTTTTACCTACTTACTGTCCCGGGATGACACATCGTGTCCCTTGAGATGAGATATAGGACACTACTTGGTCTTACCCTTTATTATACTTTTTCTTACATATAAGCATATATACACATATATAACTACCTCAATGAAACGACTTATCGTCATTATATATATTGTAACATTAAGTTGATATGAAGTGAATTTTTATTTAAATTTTTTTGTAACTAGTCATTGACAATCTTTTTACAATAAGAAGACGGTCATCCTAAGAACAGTCGACGACCCAGTCAAAAGTCCCGTGACTTTCCTTTTCCCGTCGGTAGACAGGTACCGCCGAAAAGGTAGACGAGGTGAGACGCGTAGACTCCGTCATCGAGAGAGCCCCGTTTAAACGTGACTCCGTATCCTACCAGGAATTTATCTATTCTAGTTTTCTACCTATACAATGAAATATAAGTTTCTTCATATAAAAGAACCACAATCCGAATTAAATAAAACCCCCTCTAACATGATAATACTCAAAGCATTCAATCTTTATCACATAAATCTTTGGATCGAAAATTTAAACGTAATTATAAAAAAAATCGGCGTAAATTTAATTTACGAGTTTTACAAAAAAGACAAAAAATTTCCCTCCAATTCTGTCGAATTTTACATTTTTGCCAATTCATATTAACATACATTCCCATTTATGTTCCTTCGTCAAACTAGTACAAGATAGAATTCTCATCCCCGGGTGACGTCATAAAATTCACAGACGAAACGTTTCAATTTCACTGTCAACAACCTTCTTTGGAAACCAAGGAACAAAAAGTCCACTTTGGATTCGTAAACAGAACGTAACCTCAGACAACAAAAAACGACCGACGATCTTATCAACTTCTTCTTACGTTATAAGGTAGATGAGTACTGCACTAGGCCTAATCGGTTACATTTACATGACGAAGACTATATTTCGCCTACCTTTTTTATTAAAGTCTTTTTAACGTGATACTTAAGCTTCGATGATGACGGAATTTGAAAAACGTGAATATGGTATGATAGCATGAAACAGTATGAAGTCTTTCCAGTCACCCTAATTTTTACTTTTAAAACATGAAATCGAAACGACATTGATTGTCATTTCTTAATCTTACGGTCACTTATAAAAATATGGAAGGTCAAATTATTTGTAAAATAAGAAAGAAAAGTAACATATCCTTTCTTTATGACTCGGAACTATTTAATCTTCGAGTCGACTTTCGAACGACGACGGCTGAATGGAAAAGTTTTCGTTTTCATTCAATTAAAGAATGAATATATATATAGACAAAGATAAAACTTAATTTTTATAAATAAAAAGAATGAAAAAAAAGAACATCGGTAGGTATGATCGAAACACGGAAGAGTTAAACCTTCATCTTTGAAACTTTAGGTAACTTAACAACCTTTAAGAGGACGAACAATTTTTTGTAAGGTTCCATTTAATTTATAGAAGTCTTGAACAAGAAATATCGTCTAAAGAATGACCATAAAATAAAAAAGACACCACTGAATTAGTAATAATTGTGAAATACTCCGAGAATTGAAGATAAATAAAAAAAGAAATATAGAATTCACAACTACAAGAAGAGGTTTACGTCGAAGTTGAGTCTGCCATAATTCGACCTCACCTTAGACTAGTGAACCGGATCGGAGAAAGACATAAGTCTGTAGGGAAGGGATCAGCAGAACGGTCAACCATCATGTCACCAGACACAGCGGGACGTGTGCAACAAGATTTTACGCATGATTCTTCAGTTGAGTCATTTATGTGGTTGTCGTAGGGTCATGTAGACATCCTGACTCTGTAACAGGGTATCATCGTAATGGTTTTATTGTAGTTGACACAAAAACGAAAATTTGAGGAAACAGTCTGGTCGGATTATTCACAAAAGTTAGTATTTCTCCACATTTGGTTTGTTAGTGTCAGGAAAAAGAAGTTGACCATCAGACCAACCTCTTCATACCTTGACTTGTGTTCCGTCGCAGACACAGAGATTTGTCTCCTACACGAACTTTCAAACCAATCGTCTCTTCACCCGATCTGGTACTCTCCGTACTACCGACCCTGGGACCGACATGGTTTTTCGTAGAATCTGTGACTTTCAAACCCTTAGTCAAGTCCCATCCAAACATCTATCTTACAGATCCACGATCAGTGTTCGTCCTTATTCCCGTAGATTGATCAAAAATCTCCGGTTCGTACCTTTATTCCTCAGTACCTACTGGTTCTACACCCGGATCACCACATCTCTTATAACCGAGGTAACTCCCTTTAAAGTTTCTTCATACTAAAATCCATGAACCTCTTCCTTTACCGTCAGGTAAGGTCCTGATAACGAACCTTTTAGGGTACCTGTCTCCTCGGCCCATCCGATGTCAGGTACCCCAACGTTTCTCAGTTTGTGCTGACTCGCTGAAGTGAAAGAAAGTATGGACGGACTATCCATCCACAGATCGTCTAAGAACGGTCAGATTTAATATCAACCGCTAACTCTAATCCTTAATGAATACTCCTTATAATCAACTTTGGATTCTCAGGGAACGAATCCCCAGTCAATTTTGGGGTCCAAAAGCCATAACCGTCAAAGGGACAATCCTAGGTTCACTTCCTTACACTTCATATGTTCATGTTCGTAAGTCCGCCCTTTCTCCAAAAGTTCTTCCTTCACCAGTTCTCATAACTTAAAACCACTCTCCAGGTCACATTACTCTTGACTTCCTCGAATCAACCGTACATCCTCCACTACAGTCCTCTTACTTTCCATCTTCGGTCCAACGTTCCCCTAATTCTACACCGACCTAAGCCACCTTTACCTTCGGTCCTACTGTGTTTTAGGAGTAGGCAAACACTAGTCCATGTACGTTGCACTTCGTAAAATTGTCGACTGAAGGTCAATAACAAAATCACTACTTAAATAATTAAACCTAGCTTTGGAAAATATCATAACAATAAACCTTTGTTAGAAGTCACTTTTAACTAAGGAACTTTATTTAACCCCGTGAGGGGTCACCGCCTCCTTGACACGGGTAGACCCCTTTAAAGAGAAGAGAACATAAAGGTTGAAGAAGAAAGTGTATATAGACCACAAAATTATATTTACGTATAAAATCGTCAGGTTAATTTCGATACAATGTCTTCGGATTTAAGACAATTTAAGGAAACGTAACACTGATAGTTTTTTACATGAACTATTAACCACCTAATTGTCTGGACAACGGATATCCGTCACACAAAAGGATTTTATCCATCTTAGGAGACCTTCATAAAATATGGACACCACGAGGAGTGGACTTCGTCACCAATGGTTT
This sequence comes from Capra ibex, assembly GCA_006410555.1. Classification (NCBI taxonomy): domain Eukaryota; kingdom Metazoa; phylum Chordata; class Mammalia; order Artiodactyla; family Bovidae; genus Capra; species Capra ibex. The sequence goes on from SJYO01041852.1 coordinate 77,841,077, forward strand.
AAAACTGACGTATATTCTTAGTAGACTCCTCGAAATTTTTTTAGAACCTACTGACGGGGGGGGGGTATGGTTAATTCATTTTCATAGCCCCCACCCTCGGTCCGTATCATAAAAAATTCTTAGTACCTCATTCAGGTTCCATATTGTTCCAAACCCTTGGTGACAGTATTGGAGAAGTCAATTTAAAAAAAAAAAAAGAAGTCCACTTACTGAGGCTTAAACAAATGACCTCCCTCAATCAAAGATTTACGGATCGGCTTATAAGAAGAGGACTTACAACGTTTGGTCTAGACTTCTTCGACCAAACCTAGCAAAGTTCCGCGTGTCGGGTCTTGGAGGTGTTGTCGATAATGTCACAAGGACTCGACGGCTGTTATGGTCTCCCCCCCACAAAACTACTTTCACTTTCCATTCGTCCAAGGCACTGATTAGTCTGAAGGGATCTGGCTCTGACTCGAAACATATAGTCTCGGGTGTGGAGATTACCGTAGTAAAGAAGCCCACTCTTTTAATTGGTCTTCAAAAATATCCATTAGCCACCCCTCATATGTGGGGGAGGGGGGGTTGAAATAATTTTTTGTCGTCTTTGGTCGTAGGATACGTAGTAATGGAGGGTCCCGAATTGTTGACTTTCGTACATGGAAAACCGGTGGTAGTGGATGGTGGGAGAGGGGAGTGGGGGCCGTTGGTGGGTAGACAAGAGACGTAGACACTCAAGACAAAACAAAAATCTAAGATGTATATCCACTGTAGTACGACATAAACAACAAGAGACTGAATAAAATAAGGAGGGAATAATTTTTGACCAACAAAGGGTAGAGGGAGCGAGAAACTTTAAGTCAAATCAATCTTTTGTTCGTTTACCGTAAGACCCGAAAAATTGTAATCATACTTAAGGATTTTACCATGACACCCTTCTCCGACACCCAATTTACTGACCTTTGATTTCCCTTGACGGTAGTGACTACGTCGGCTCAAGACCCCTATAAAAATCAAAACAGTCTACGGAAACAGAACAAGTCTTAAATAAAAACAATCATTCACTTGAATTAAAATAATTTAAACTGGTAAAATACGGCATCCCTCATTTTCTGGTCTTCATGGTAAAATTATCGAACAACCAGAGAACCAAACTACAAACTCTTCTAGTGACTAATAACTACACTCTGTCTGTACACTATCCTGAAACAGTAATCAGACACAAATAACCTAAATTCCCGAAGGGACCACCGAGTCTACCATCTCTTAGACGGACGTCATTTCCTCTGGACCCAAACTAGGGACCCAACCCTTCTAAGGGACTTCTTCCCTTACCGATGGGTGAGGTCATAAGAACGGACCTTTTAAGGTACCTGTCTCCTCGGACCGTCCGATGTTAGGTACCCCAGCGTTTCTCAGTCTGTGTTGACTCGGTGAATTATGAAAGTGAAGTGAAAAGTAACCTAAATTTTATGAATTTTATGAAATCTTAAGATCAATCATAATGAACCATGTTCTTATAATCAAACCGTTCTCCATTAATCAAATTTGGGGAATTCGCTTAGACATAAAAGATTCCTCCAATGTGATCTGAAGGGAAATCCTTCCGGAAGATTCAATTTAAAACAGAGACATCTCGAATTTAAAACTTACATTTTTAGGACTCTGATCTTGATGAACAAGTCGTCAAATTAAAACGGACACACTGTAACCTCACACAAAATTTATTACTCTAGGAGAAGAGACAAAAAGGAAAGTCGCTCCTGAGAACACTTCTGTACTCAACACCTCTTCTCTCGGAGTCGTCGAGGGGAGTGTCCCTAGTTCTCACGTGCAAGAAGAAGTCGAAGTTTCACCGTGTCTGTGACACGAAAGGTAGAATCTTTAGAGTAACAGGACCCGGGCTCACAATTCACACACATGTCCAAAGTTTCGTTATTTACCTCATCCATCGAAGGACCAGGTGGGGGTAGGTCCGTCCTTAACGTAACTGAGACCTTATGGATGGAAGACAAATAATAAGTCTAGTCTAGACCGGATAAAAGTATAAATTAGGATTCGGTAGTTTACCCAATCACGGAGAATTTGTTAATTGTTATGAAATCTGTAACCGTGAAATAAAAAGAGTAACTAGAAATCGATGAACCCCCTCCTCCCTTCCACGACTATGGAAGTTAAATGATGAAAAGTTCCACTAAAAATTTTCTACTCATCACATCGCAGGCGAAAAACATTTCGAAAGTCCACAGAAATACCTTTGTCTAACCCTCACACTTTCATGACGGAATCGTCCATGCTACCGACTAGGAAATTACCAAATAGAATCCAGAGAGGGAGGGGGGGCAAGAGTCTCGTCTCTTATATGAGAATTAACAGTTTGTGGAAAAGCCAACAAAAACAGAAAATTTACTAGTCACATGAGACTACGTCTGAAATCTTTAAAATCATCCTCAATCTTATAACTGTAAAGACACTAAAATCACACACATCATAGAAGTAAAGAAACTCCGAAGACGGTTTCGTCTTATTCGTCGTCTGATCTCATCAACCTATCAACGTAAGGATTACGAATTCATAACAGTCTGACATCATAATAAAATTACAAAAATTTCGTGAGGTATTAGACGATCAAAACGTACATGAACATACTTTCGTCACGTCGTCCAACTTGTCTTGATCCATTGACACCTTGCCTATTTACAACTAGATCATCGTGTAAAATAGAGTAAAAGAAGATAATCTCCTCAGACGTACAAATACAAAATAAAGGAAACATTAAGTGTAAAGTTTTTATTACCATAACATATACCCACGGTTCTTATACTTGACATTTTTTCTTTGGGTTCACAAACATCATAATATCAAAATTCGTATAAACACACCACCATATCGGTATTCTTTTCCCTAAATATTTGAGACATGTGTACTCTAAAACATGTCTCTTGAAAAAATTTGAAATATTTGACATATACTTTCACATTTAGAATTTTTTACATGTATTTTATGACATAAAAAAATGGTACACACACTATCAGATCAGTAACGTACATTTATATTAAATAACACATAGGACATAATATTGAGTATATCACTACTGAATGAAAAAATGACCATTCAGTTGTAGGTAACCTACAGAAAACTTCACTTAGAAAAACTTCATTATCTAATGTTGAGTTTTATTTTTATAATTGTTTACGATGAGGAACAAACGTCAGTGTAAAAGTAAAAATTGAGACCACTTTTTCACGAACGACATAAAGTCACTCCTCCGAACTCTATCCAGACCTCACAGACGTCCTTCTCGGGAAAGGGAACCAATGATGTTCAGGGAGTCCATCACAAACGAGTGACGTCAAACCGGGACTTGGAACCTCTATGACTTTCACTTAGACACCTCTCAACTGGAGAAACTCCACTTGAGTATGATTTACTTTCTCACTGTGTAATCGGACTTACGGATAATCAAATATCACTTTCGGTTGTCTACAGTTCATCTGGTCTCACGAGTCCAACCACCCAATCATGTCAGAAAGACGTCTGTTCGGTCTAACAGAAGTCTTCCAGTGAACCACTTATACGGGTGATCCCCACAGTTGAGACCTGGATCCGTCGAAGACCGAGAAGACTAGAGAAAGGTTCGAAATCCGAACTATTCGTTCATCATCCAAAACCAAAAACAAAAGAACGTACCCCAGAGGTCGATCAAACCATACATCTAAAAACAAAAGAAATCAATCTTTTACTCTATATGACTTATACCACCAGAACATTATTGGAGAAGAGGGGACCTCTGCCCTTACCAAAGGATGGGAGGACCACCTCTTAGAGACATTGGGAGGTGGAGAATGGTTCATTAAAACCGTTCATCATCTGTTACATAAGATGAAATTCGAAAAAAATTCAGAAATAACTCAATGTTACGACGAAGACATTCTACAAAACCGAAAAACTGGGGAACAAAGGAGAACGGAGGACGGAGGACGAACCTCCGGTGGTAAATAAATATGTCATAGATGACAAAGGCGAAAAGAAGGAGATCGAACCAAGTCTGGACATGAGAAATAGTCGTCCTTATGATAGTATAGAATAACTAGAGAGTCTGAGTTCCGAAAGAAGACTAAGGGAGCGACGGATCTATAGGAAAATTTCGTACGTTTAGAATACGTTTATACGTTTAAACGGGTGGGGGGTGGGGGGTTTTTTGGGATGGAGAGTGAATCCCACTTCAGGTACAACACTGTATGTTCAGAGAAGGATTAGTCTTGTAACGTAGAGAGAGACCAGAAAAAAAAAAAAAAAAAGGGGAACGGTAAAGAATCTCGATGTTTTACACATAATTTTTCTTCATTGACCGTCGACACACCCTCTACCTCATCTCGTCCTTCTCTGGTGAGTCCTCAGGACGTCTTTGGGTTCTTCACTACTTCCACTACCCTACTTCTTAGTTCCACCCTGAACTCTCCGTGACAGGAAACATCCGTAATAGTTCATATGAGTCTGTTTCAGTTCTCGGGAAGAACCCGGTAAGTGTTCCACCGAAGGGTATTATCCTTATTTTAACTTTTAGTTCAGAAGACTGGGTAAGTGTCGTCTCTACTCCTTTTCCGACGGTAAAACCAGAGAAGGAACGGAGAACTAAACCGTTCGCTAAATCGGAAAGTCTAAAGTTAAGATAATAAAGGGTCCTACACCACGTGTATGAAGTGACGAAGGCAGTCACCTGACACGACTTGACACCGAGAGGGACTAGGACACCAACGGTGGGTAGACTGGGAACCCTTCGCTCTAACCTGTTTATTGTACAAAGTAAGTGGACAATGTGAGTTCTCAATTATAAGTCCAATTCATGTCTCCGCCTCTTCCGTTACCGTGACATGAGATTATGAGAACGGACCTTTTAGGGTACCTGCCTCCTCGGACCATCCGACGTCAGGTACCCCAGCGTTTCTCGGTCTATGCTGACTCGTTGAAGTGAAAGTGAAAAGTGAAAGTACGTAACCTCTTCCTTTACCGTTGGGTGAGATCACAAGAACGGACCTCTTAGGGTCCCTCCCTCCTCGGAACACCCGACGGAAGATACCCCAGTGTGTCTCAGCCTGTGCTGACTTCACTGAATCGTCATCGTCATCGTCATTCATGTCTCCGCAACCAAGGTCTTATGAAGAGTGTTGTTAAAATTGGCCAAAGAACCAGATCCTAGACGGTAAAAGGAAGTTAAAGAAAGTGACCCGAAGGGGTCATTTCTTAGACGCACGTCACGTTCTCTGGGTCCAAGTTAGGAACCCAGTCCTTCTAGGGGACCTCCTCCCGTACCGTTGGGTGACGTTATAAGAACGAACCTCTTAGGGTACCTGTCTCCTCTAAGCACCCGATATCTAGTATCCCAACGTTTCTCAACCTGTACTGTCTGAACTGACTGGTACATGTACGTGTGACCTAAGATTTATTATGCTACAAGAGGGGACGGAGGGTGAAAGGGAACGTACGTATGGTTCACAGTCAAATAAATTCGTTGGGTGAATAGTCTAATAATATATCGGTTTGGTACACAAAACGTGAACAGGGAAAACTTGACTCAAAAAGATTAAACATTGTCTTTGTCAGGTGTCTAAATGACCGAAACACTAGTCGTTTAACCTACACCCCATCTATCGAAGGGTTATCGGTTACTCAGGAGAGTAGGGACACGTCTGTACCAAGAGAAGTGTAGTTACGACCTCAGGCAAGGGGAACTTGAAGTCGGTCGGAACACGGACCGAAACGGAAATGATTACACGTCATCTTCTTCAAGTTACGTACACGTTCGGATCCGAAGTTCTTAAGGGAAAATAGAGAGAACCTTCGGTCGGTGGGTCGACGTTTCTTCGTCCAACCCAATGACTTACAGTCTCGAATACGTCTCTCTCCGAGAACCGTTACTCTCCGGTAGAACCTTACAAAGTCGAGTCGTCGAACACACTCGTAGAAGTCGATTCAGTGTCCTTCACCTCCTTGGTGGGTCGACTAGACTTAATTGGGTGTCTGAGAAATAAAATCCGGTGATCCAAAACACCACCAAAGAGTGTGTCGTCATCTCTTGGCGCCGTCCAACGAACAATAAATCTCAGGTTGCCACCAATAGAGACTCACCATTCTAATGTCTACTGAAAAAAAGGGAGATGAATACGAATACACATCAGTACATACCTACACTTTCAATCTGGTACTTCTTTTCATTCACGGCTTCTTAACTACGAAAACTTGACACTACAACCTCTTCTGAGAACTCTCAGGGAACCTGACGTTCCTCTAATTTGGTCGGTTATGATTTCCTTTAGTCAGGACTTATAAGTAACCTTCCTGACTACGATTTCGACTTTGAGGTTATGAAACCGGTGGACTACACTTTTTGACTGAGTAACCTTTTCTGGGACTATGACCCTTTCTAACTTCCGTCCTTCTCTCTCCCTACTGTCACCTACTCTACCAACCTACCGTAGTTACCTGTACTCAAACTCGTTCGAGACCCTCAACCACTACCTGTCCCTTCGGATCACACGACGTCAGATACCCCAGCGTTTCTCAGTCTGTGTTGACTCGTTGACTTGACTACGAATACACACCACAGATAAAAAAAGGAAGTTTAAACTCGAACATCACATAACTGTCTTATTTGTTACTGGAGATTCTTTGTGCGTGACTAATATGAGAAAGAAACTGATTTTAGGAACAACCAAAGGGTAACGAGGACTCGTAGTTCACGTCTAAGGAATCGTGTCGAAGGTTCTGGGATGAACTAAACCAGAGAAGAGTCGGAGTAGAGAATACCGTAAGTATAGGTGTGCGCAAAGTCGGACCAACACAAAGTCAAGGAGAGTAAGTGACACGAAAGTGAGGGAGAACACTGAAGACCGTGCAAGGAAGTAGACAGACCTTATGGAAAGGACAGAAGGAGTAGACCTTTTGATTAGTGGAATCCTCAACGAAACAAGAGAGTAAGTGGTGGTCGATATACTTACGGAGATTACACAGTCCGTGGTGTAATTCCCGAACTATAATGTTTTAGTTTGTGTTACACGTTTCAGGGATGGGAGTACATTGAATGAAAGATCAGGTCTTGGTTTATTATATGTCGTTTATTATAAAAACTTCCTAGACTACTACACAAAAGAAGGTTCCTTAGAAAGACCTTGAATGAAGGGAGAGGAACGGTCACGTTGTATAAAGACATTTTGAGAGATAAAAAGAATAGGATCACCAATTATGGAACAAACAGACGAATAGAATGGACAGACTGGACCCTTCCGTCCCTTACAAACAGACAGAACAGTAACAACTTCGAGGTCGTGGGTCATATATCATAAACCCGGTTTACGGAGGATGACAACGACAATGACCACTTTTTATTAAAGTGGCAAATCAATTATACAAGATCCGTGGAAAGCACTTAATAAATCAGGAAGGGTGCTACGATGATCTGTTCATGACAAAATCACGGTGAAAAATTATACTTCTTTGGTTGTTAATTTCTTCATGAAACTGTGTCCATACCACTCATCGTCCCGACATTAAGTTTGGTGCAGACAGACGGTTTGGTACACGATTTGATGATGGAGTCACAACTACCATGAGTAATTTGTCAAGACCTTACTTTCTTTATTATTTTTTACTTTCAAGAATATTTCCTTTAGGATAAGTATTATGGTCATTTCATTTGGTGTCATAAGACAACAAGTTAAAAATTCACGAGAGTGGGTATACTTCCTTTTCACCGATTTTTGAATCTTAATTTTACAGAAATTAGTGGGACATGAATTTTACAGAAATTAGTATGTCCCACTACATTTCAAGTTCCGACATATCACCGTCTTTTTTCCTTCAGAGTAGTTTTAGACCTTTGAATGAACTTGAGTCCAAACACCCGGGAAGGGTTAGGAACATGTAGTTCAAGGAGAATGTGAATCCAATATGAAATAGTACTAGAACGTAAGGTCCCGGGTATCAGTAAGTCACAATTCCCCCCACCTTGAAACATTGTCATCTCCTGACAGAACAATTTCCAAACGAACGGGACACGGACAAAATGGTTATAGGTTGTATCGTCAGTGGACGATGAATGAAAGATAACAAGACCCTAAAAAAAGGGTTATTAATGAAGCACACAGACCAAATAGGAAAACGGATTTAGGATCCGAAGAGCATTTGGAAATATCGGAAGTTCCACAGATCGTATTACGACCCATTCCCGCACATAGTTGCAAAAAGATGTACATGGTGTGGACGGTCACAGGAAAGGTACGGACTAGTGTCGCTAGGTATCAACTGTTTCCACTCGGAGGTGCGTCCGTTCTCATTTCAGTGTAAGGGTCCAATCCTAAACTGTAGTAATAATGCCGTACACCCCCCGATGAAGATGACGATAGTAATTCATATGGAGTCAGTTCTCATTCGTCATGACTTGTCCTGTGCCCGAGGGTCGTCTGATAGTCCCAAACTAGGAACAAACTGGTGAGTGACAGACTCAACTGACAATCGATTTAACAAACGTGGAGTCAAAGAGGTAGACCTATTTACCCAACTACTAATTACCTGTCTGTGTCTTTACATGATCCAGAGGACTTAGCGTCCGTCAAACAAATGATAGACTCAGTGGTCTCTTCGGGGATAATTTCACAAACACGGACGAAAAAGTCACCTATTTCCCCAACTATTATCTACCTGTCTGTGTTTTTACATGACGGAACTACGGGATCGACGACGCTCCCGAAAACCGTGTGTCGGAAGTTGACTGCCGAGGAAACTCTAATGACTGGGTCTCTCGTTGTTATGGGTTTCAGTATCGGAGGGTCCTGCTGGACATAGACTACTGACTAACTCCACCCTCCTGGATAACTCAACCGGTTTTCCAAACAAACCCAAAAAGGAATCTTACAATATCCTTTTAGGTTTACTTAAAAAACCGATTAGGTTATATTTCTAAATCAATGGAACCAAGTTGTGTCCTGTTGAGTCGACCTAGTAAGACCAGGGTCTCGACGTGCACCCCATCGACTCCGGTGATAACCCGGCGACCAAACCACGACCACGATTCAGTGAAGTCAGCACAGGTTGAGAACACTGGCATACCTGACATCGGGTGGTCCGAGGAGACAGGTACCCTAAGAAGTCCGTTCTTATGACCTCACCCTACAGTACGAGAGACGGTCCCCTAAAAGGGTTGAGTCCCAAACTTGGACCCAGGGACCGTGACGTCCGTCTGAGAAATGACAAACTCGGTGACACAACGGTGAGTTAACGAAGGTGGGTTCGAACGAAGAAGGAAGGGAAGAGACGGTATCCACGACTAGTGTCGTGACAAAGGATTACTTATAGGACGTGGGATTTGAAAGAGAGTCTCAGACGAAGGGTCTATAGTGACGGATGTTACAACGGAACACCCCAAGGACACACCTAACTTACTGTACTACTATGTACAATTTTTAAAACCTTGTCACGGACTATGCATGGATACATTTGTGACCAATATTTTTACTAGTGGGGTGATGACAGAGATAGGAGAATAAAGGGACGACTCTATTCTGAGTTAACAAATAGGTTGATAATAACTCGATGATACTACACGATTCAAAACAAGATTCGTGACTCCTACGTTGTCTCTTAGTTTGGTGTCAGGTATGGTAACTCTTCGAGTCGGAGATTTCCCTCTTCGTCTGCAGTCAATGGTCCGTTACACTCTTTGTGTCAGTAACTTCATACATGTTCCGTACCCCAATCATACGACCGCAGTGGAGACGTACCCAAGAGATCAGAAGACCAACCTTGATTTTCTAGTAAATCGAACTAAAGTCAGTAAGGTCCCTCCGGGACTATTAGGTAGGAGAGAAGTCACGGGGAGTGTAGGGACAAAAGAAGATCGAGTAAGACAGTAAAGATGGAAATCTTTCAGAAAGGAAATCGATTTCTAAAACTCACCAATTTTACGTTCATAGAGGTTATCCCAAAAGTGGAATTACCCTAAGACTTTGATACCGCACTCAGTCCTAAACTCGCGGATAAACGACACTCGTATCCAAACCTGTTCAGTGCACACTAATAAAACCCTGGGGTCCTTCATCTATGACGCTACTTCAGTCTTCACGTCTCCTTTTCTGGATTTGTCTGTAAAGAGGTTTTTTCTGTAAGTCTACCGATTGTTTGTACACGTTTCCATGAGTTATAGTGAATAATAATCTCTTTACGTTTATTTTTGATGTTACTCTATAGTGGAGTGTACCCAGTCTTACCGGTAGTAGTTTTTCGGATGTTTGTTATTTACGACCTCTCCCATACCTCTTTTCCCTTGGGAGAACGTGACAACCACCCTTACATTCAACTATGTCGGTGATACCTTCTACCATACCTCTCAGGAATTTTGTGATCCTTATTTTGGTGGTATACTGGGTCGTTAGGGTGAGGATACGTATATGGAACTCCTTTGGTTTTGACTTTTTCTGTGCATATAGGGTGACAAGTAACGTCGTGATAAACGTTATCGATCTTCTACCTTCGTTGGATCTACAGGTAGTTGTCTACTGACCTATTTCTTGAACACCATGTATATGTGTTACCTTATAATGAGTCGGTATTTTTCCTTGGGTAGACTCAGTGAAGACTACTCCACCTACTTGTATCTTGGATAATATGTCTCACTTCACTCAGTCTTTCTCTTTCTATTTATAGTATAAGATTTTGTGTATATATGCCTTAGATCTTCCTACCATCACTTCTTAAATAAACGTCCCGTCGTTACCTCTTTGTCTGTATCTCTTATCTGAATACCTGTACCCCTCTCCCCTCCTCTCCCACTCTACATACCTTTCTCATTGTACCTTTAAATGTAATGATATGTATTTTATCTATCGGTTACCCTTAAAAGACATACCGAGTCCTTTGAGTTTATCCCCGAGACATAGTTGGATCTTCCCACCCTACCCCGCCCTCTACCCTCCCTCCAAGTTCTCCCTTTCCTATATACATATGGATAAAAAACCCAAGGTTTTAGTGAGGTCTACCACTAACGTCGGTACTTTAATTTTCTGCGAATGAGGAACCTTCTTTTCAATACTGGTTGGATCTGTCGTATAAGTTTTCGTCTCTGTAGTGAAACAGCTGATTCCAGGCAGATCAGTTCCGATACCAAAAAGGACACCAGTACGTACCTACACTCTCAACCTGACACTTCTTTCGACTCACGGTTTCTTAACTACGAAAACTTGACACCACAACCTCTTCTGAGAACTCTCAGGGAACCTGACGTTCCTCTAGGTTGGTCAGGTAAGACTTCCTCTAGTCGAGACCCTAAAGAAACCTTCCTTACTACGATTTCGACTTCGAGGTCATGAAACCGGTGGAGTACCCTTCTCAACTGAGTGACCTTTTCTGAGACTACGACCCTCACTAACCCCCGTCCTCCTCTTCTCCTACTGTCTCCTACTCTACCGACCTACCGTAGTGACTGAGCTACCTGTACTCAGACTCACTTGAGGCCCTCTACCACTATCTGTCCCTCCGGACCGCACGACGCTAAGGACCCTAACGTTTCTCAGTCTGTGCTGACTCGTTGACTTGACTTGACTACCGACTAAGTACAACTCCAAACTGTCTTTTGTTGTTTTAAGACATTTCGTTAATAGGAAGTTATTTTTTATTTTTCTTTTTTTCACGTTATTTATGTAACCTCCTACACTCACTCTTTACCCCTCCTTCTTCCCAACCCGTCCCTCTCGGATCTTGACCGTTTAGACTGTTCTGAATCGGTTGGACCCGGAACCCTTGTGTCCAACGGGCAATCTTCTCGGGGTACAACCCCCCTTTACCGGTCCAGATTGTGGGAATCACCAGTCAGTGATTGTCCTAATAAGTTCTTCTCATACCGAAGTCGAGCTTACGACTCCCCGAAGGACTTTCCCGACGTCGACCTCCGACAGGAACGATACCTTTCACACCAAGAAAGATCTTCCCTCTAGACACCCCACGTAGAGGTTGCGGGAGTGGTGTATGGAAGAGACTCTTGATCAAAAAATTAGACGTTTCTTCTCTGTGAGTCTTGACGTTCTTGAGAACCGTTCTTGTGAGGTAAGTTTAGGGTGTGATTCTCTGAACCGGTTTCAAATCGAAAGAAGAACGTCGGGCTCCGGTGTAAGGACCCTGTTGGAACGACGGAAAACTCAAGGAGACTCCTTCTAGGGGACCTCTTCCTTTACTTTTGGGAGAGGTCGTAAGAACGGACCTCTTAGGGTACCTGTTCCTCGGACCACCCGATGTTGAGGTATCCCAGTGTTTCTCAACGTGTGCTGACTCCGCTACATCGTGAGGGTGTACGACCTTTCTTTCGAGTCCCGACAGATGTCTTAGAAGAAAAACAAGATCGACGGTGGACTGGAGGGAAAGGAAGAAAAGTAATCTTTCCAAATCTTAACACTTAGGATAAAGACAGCCAAACTCTGCACATCGAGGGTGTCGAGTCCTCCCAGAAAGATTTCCTAGGCTTTCGGCAATGTGACTGCGTATCGGTAGTCCTTCCTGACCCGGAGACAGAGGGTCAGAGACAACCTCACTTCACTTCAGCGAGTCAGTACAGGCTGAGAAACACTGGGGTACCTGACATCGGATGGTCCGAGGAGGTAGACACCCTAAGAGGTCAGTTCTCATGACCACACCCAACGGTAAAGGAAGAGGTCCTCTAGAAGGGTTGGGTCCCTAACTTGGGTCCAGAGGGTGTAACGTCCGTCTACGAAATGGTAGACTCGGTGGTCCCTCCTCACCTCCCCATCTTAGGATTGAAGGTATCACCGGTCTATCTGTGTAACGGGTTTAGGTGTGAGTGGTTGTGAAACTTAAAAGAGTAACTCGGAGGTGAGTGAAGGGGAGGGAAGTAGAAGAGAGAGGGAAATTTTGGAGGGTGGCGGAGACCGGGTTCACCTACCGTGGGTCGAGAAAGAGGAAGATCTCAGTCGAAAGTGGTAAAGGTGAATACAGGTCGAAACGAATAGTAGTTGTTATGATTCTGAACTGAAAGGATGGAGGGTCCCGTCACTCTTGACTTCTTCAATTACCTCCTCCTTTTTTCGTAAACGTTTGACGTTTCGAGAAATGTTCACGTTCACCGGTCAAACTTCCGTAACTTACATAAAAGGACTCTCCAAAACTTTTATGTAGTTTTATAAAAAAGACAAATATATAGAGAAGGGATTTTTACACTTTGGTGTACATCTACATTTGCTATGACTCTTTCACCTATTACGGATGTTACGATGTGGAGTCTCTATGACGACAGTTGTCTTACCGCAAATATTAAAGTAAGAAAAATCCGTTCCTATTTATGTATTGGAAAAAAAAAAAAGGGGTATCCACCCGAGAATGAGATATATGAGAAGATGTTGGGTGAAATGAGTGAATTGTTATATAACTCAGTATATGGTCATAGTTAATTATTCCTAGATGAATAAAAATTACTGATACCTCACAAAGTAAAATACGAGCACACCATTAAACGAATTTCAGGAGAAGATCACTTATTAATGTAACAAAGGTTCAAAAGTCACCAAAATTTTTTATAAATAAACAAACCGACGTAGACCAGAAGGAACACCGTACGTCCTAGAAAGTAAAACCATACGTTTGAGAATCGACCCCGAACACCCTCGATCAAGTGACTGATCCCTAGTTTGGTCCCGGGGGACGTAACCCTCGTACCTGAGAATCGGTGACCTGGTGGTCCTTTCTGGGCACAAATAATAAAAATTAATTTCGTCGTTATTTGAAAGAACTTGTATGTAAAGACGAATGGGTGGATCAGTAAAGAAACCCTATGGAAAGATCTTCACTTTAAGGACCCAGATAAGGTTTCCTTATGTATAAATTTTAAATATATAACAACTGGACGAGAGGACTTTTCAATATACCCAAAGGTGAAGGTGAGTATTACGAGTGCTCACTGTCAAAGAAATGAAAGTACGACCTCCTAAAACTACTCCCACCCCCATCCTAATTGAATCTTTTTCACTTACCCTAGTAATCTAAGGATTTCTTGGGTCTCTTTCCACAGTGATTTTACCTATCGTCCCCGTCTCTGTGGTTTTAGACCCGAGTCTTTCTTCGGACGACGGACGGAAGGTGACCTAGGGTCCAGGGTCGAACGGGAGGTAACCCGTAGTGCGAACGATTCGGTGACCTTGTGACTTTCAGAAAGGTATCGTATACCGTCCGTTCGTCGACGTCGACGAGGGGGACTCGAACCCGTCCGTTTTTGGAGGGGACACGTCACGACCTCTTTAGGGACGGACGTCGATGCGAGCGGACCGGGTTCGAGAGTAGGGTAGAACATGTAATTTCTCCTCGTTCCAACTGCACAGGGTGTCTCCTTTCCGCTAGTTTCCGATCTGTACGACGGTTCAGAGTCTTGCCCACGACACGGACTTGAACCCCGGACAGAGGTCGTAGTCTGTAAATAGAACCAACGAGGTCCCTTTCGTAAGTACGAAAAAAGAAACCCCACCTTGTTGACCCGTCCCTTCCTCCACTCCCTATTGTCCGTCAGGGTAAAATGGACCGAGGTACGGAGACAACATGTCCAATGGTCCCAAGAAGGGAAAGAAAAAAAGACAATAGGGAAGATAAAAAAAATTGTCTTCTCTTCCTTTCTTACCGAAGTAAAGAAACAGTCCGTTTCCCCCTTGTGTAATAACCCGAAGGGACCACCGAGTCTACCATTTCTTAGACGAGCGTTACGTTCTCTAAACCCAAACTGAAGACCCAACCCTTCTAGGGGATCTCTTCCCTTACCGATGGGTGAGGTCATAGGAACGGACCTCTTAGGGTACCTGTCTCCTCGGACCACCCAATGTCGGGTACCCCAGGGTTTCTCAACCTGCATTGACTCGCTTACTTACGTATTGAAAGTACCCCCTTTTTTGGGGGGTGTTGAGATCTCCAATAGACAATACTCAGGAAAGAGTACGGTGTCTACAGAAGTACTATATACAATGGCCGGTCGATGACAGTGTCCCCAAACATAACAGGTGTATCGTAGTCTCTCGATCGGGGAAAAGGGAAACGTAGAATGTGGTTCGTCGAAATCTTGTGTTATCACGTCGACGGATTGTCGACAGCTGACCTGAATCCCGTCCTCGGGACAAACTCTGAGGTACTGCACCAAGAAAAAAAAAGAACATTTCTTATCCCACCTCTAAAGGGTACAGTCAATAATTCCAAATGATGTCTCGACATCGTAAAATTTTTTCACAGAGTGGATAAGTAAATAATTTAAAACCCAACGTGACCTAAAAGCGACGACACACCCGAAAGAGGTCGACGCCGCTCACCCCCGATGAGAGACCAAAGTCGCACACCCGGAGAATAAAGTCGCCGAAGAAAACGACACCTCGTGTCCGAGACCCGCGTGTCTGAAGTCATCGACACAGTGCACCCGAAACAACGAGGAACCGTACACCTTAGAAAGGTCTGGTCCCTAGCTTGGGTTCAGGAGACGTACCCATTCACCTAAGCATAAGTGATATGGTGGTCCTTTCAGGACTGTATCAAGAAATTACTTCAAAGGTCCTGAGAACTCTCGGTCCTTGTCAGTCTCAACGAGTTCGTTCTTCACTTTCCTAGGATACTTTTCGTAAAGAGGAAACAGACCCTCGTCTCTCCTGACTGACACACAAACGAATGGGGAGCCCGACCGGAGTCGTCCTAAAATCCTGATGAAAGGAAAGGAAAGAACTACGATAATCTTCTACCGTGTTTCCCTTCCACCGTGATTAATAGACGAAGAAGTCTAGTAATCATGGGTATTTAGGACCAAAGAAATTTAGTTGTTCTAACGGATGAGAACCTCCCGCTGATCGCTTGGTATCAGTTTGGGCGTGTTAATACGATAAACAATAAAATAGTTGACATTTTCGATCTGTCCCGGGGTTTACGATTTCTCCCTTCGACCGACCTGAAGTATCGTCTCGAGTACCACTGTTGTGAAAGTACCCCAATGGTCTCAAGTTCCAGTCATGGAGTCGAGACGTCCGGGTCTCGATCTCAGATTTTGTACCTCATCCTGTCGGAAATCACTTTCCTTCACCCCCATGGTTGATTACTTAATCAGAATCTACTAAAGGGAACCTAGATCCTACAATTACGGACGGTAGGTTTCGTACGGGAAGGGCGATCGTCCTATGTATCCTTTGGCTGTTACTAGTCTTTCAGGTACGAACCTCTCGTACTAAACTCTTGTTTGTGACACCTCCAAGACTCGTAGTGAGAGTAGGTCCCGACTACTTTATGCCACGTAACCGGACAGGGATTCGTCGGGAGAGGTCAATTGGACTACCCTGAATCAACAAAAAACAGCATCCAAACAAAGACGAATAAGGGAAATCAGTAACTAAAAATAACGATGAGATCTCTCGATTATAGTAGGTAATGTAAAACTAGACTGATATAATGTCTTCTGACATTAAGGGGATATCTCTGAAATAAAGAAAAGAACTTCAGAACTCCTGGGGATACGTTAGTAAAGTTTTGGATATGACGGTGAGTCTTCTCGAAATCATGATTCCGAGCCCTTAAAAGACCATAATAAAAAGGTCAACTGAAAGATCATGTGAGTATCTTAATATTAAACTTTCCATCAAGTCTTAAAAGTATATGTAGGTCGAAAAAAAAAAAAAAAATCACGATTTACACCTTGCGTGTTTCTATCTGTACGTATAACCGGAAGAAGAAAATGACTATCGTTTCCGTCTTTTTTGGTTTCGTAAATCCTTCTCCCTTTTTGTGTCCTGATTTTTCTTACATTTTTAAGAACACCTCTCTCTTTCTTCTCCCTTCGACGGCTACTGTTTCCTGACTTACTTTCTTCCTGGAGGGACCTTCAGGTCACCAATTCTAAAACGGAAGGTCACGCCTCCCGCACCCGAGTCAGGAACCAGTCTCTCGATTCTTGAGTGTCTGAGGTCGGTTTTTTGGTTTTGTATTTTGTCTTCTTTACAACATTGTTTAAGTTGTTTCCGAAAATTTTGTCTACTTTCTTTCTCCTAATTTTATACCTTCCTCTCCTTAAACGACACTCTCGGTCGTTCGGGTCCGTCCAAGTCGCCCCTGGTCGACAACCTTTCTTGGACCTTACCCTTATTCCTTAGAACCCAAAATCGGGGTCTAACAACTGTCGATAGACTGGATTGGATAAATGAAATAACGAGACCTCATCTGAAAGGACTAATATTTTACTCCCCTACCCCGAGACATTGAAAGACTCCAGGTTACCTCGAAACAGTAAGAGTAAGATTTCAGTTCTTCTTTTACGATCTCTTTGAGTTCTGAAAGTAGAAGACCCTTTCTCAAAGAATTTAGGATCCGACCTCCTAATAGTAATGAAGACCAACAGTAAAAAATTTTCCGGTGGAGACCAGACACTAGGTCAACTCAGACAAAATCCGAGACCTAGTGTGGGTCACGTCAAATAGAACTAGAGACAATTGAAAGTGAATCTTTCTGTCTTGACTATGTACTAGTGTATTTGTAGAGACCACCCTTTACCTTGCTATTCGTAAATATTTACCCCACTTTGGCAAGTCGTGTCTATGGTAGACTTTGGTTCTGGGACTATTTCTGAATTGTGTCTACAGGAACCCCGACACGACGTCCACCCAGACCACATCTTCGTCCGTGGTAGACCCATCGACGTAATAAAAAGTTCGGGACCACTCTCTTTCCGGTAGAGTCCGTCCATCGGGACTCGTCTCTCCTATACTCCCACGACGGTCTATAACCGCTCCTCGTATCTGGTCGTCTTTTATTTGGTGTAGGTATAAATTATAGGTAGTACACACCTCTCCGATCCGACCAGACTTTTTAGAGACTACAATACAGAGCACCTCAGACCTTTCGAATTTTATAAATACAACATCTTTTCGAGACTACTCGCTAAGTGAGAAGGGAACCGAATTTGGAGTATAGCAGACTAAAAAAAAAAGGGATAGAACCGAATTGAATCTTTGTCAAAGGTCTTCGAAGAACCCTCTCACGGACACAGAAGACGTAACAATATACCGGTCGTGGATGTTCTCACGAACAGTGTGTCATCGACGAATTCTTTAATTTCACCTTACTTGTTTAGTTGTCTACTTCGATGAGTTTCCCAAGAGTCTCCTTTGGTGTGAGATCTTGACTATGATAAAATTTCCAGACGTCGTCCTGATGTATACTTCGTTTTCCCTCACCGTCACTACATGGAAGTCTTGAGACTTTTGACTTTGACACTTTAGGTGTGTATTACCTTCTCTCGACTGTGACCCTCCCCTCTTAAGAGGAATTTCGTCTTGTTTCATTCGATTATTTCCTAATTGTTCCTTTTGTTCCAGAAGACCCAGGGTTCTTTTGTCCCGAACCGATGTCGTAAGACACAACCTTAGTCGTACCGATTCCTTCATACTCGGTTGTCTTGTCCTTACTAGACTCACCTTTGGCTTCCGCTCTCAGTCTCTTAGTCTCTGGTCGACGACGGTCACAAGTGGTCGCCTCCGACCCCCGCACCTATAGGAAAGACTCTTTTCTTTCTCGTGAGTGTAATCCTTACAGAAGTCACTTTTACCTAATCAGTCTCATCGGAACAAGACTAGGACATAAGAGAGTCGTGTTTATAACAAACTAAAGGTACCTCTAAAGGAATGTCCCTTGTTTTTACGACTGTGCCGGGAAACGACAGTCGAGTCGAGGAGATCCGTCAAGTCGAGGACTCTACCTCAATCGCCATATTCTCCACCTAACCCGCCATTGCCGGTACTTTCCATCCCGCCTCATACCCCCTTCGTCCTAACCCGTCCTTCTTGAAGTCTGGCACTAATTGCAGACTTGTTCAGAGATGGTTGAGTTGTCCGTCGAGACCTTGTCTCTAGTCTCCTCAGGACACAACCCGTCTGGTCCTACCTGGGACCATTAAGGTCGAACATGTCATAACCGACCCCCGATGGACCTCTCTTGGACCGGAGCCGAGTTTGCACTGTCTGAGTCTTCCGTGACGTCGAGCTTCGACGGTTAGTTGACGGACGGAACTTCGACCTATCGTTTGAAGGAACTTCCCTCTACCCACACCGTGTGACAGTGTTGACGGTGTGAGAGGTTTCGGTACAGGTTTAGAGAATGAGGTACGGTTGGGAGTAAGGTCTTGTCAACGATCTTACACCTACCTGGACCTCTAACATTATGATTCACTTCATTCAACCTCACCCACGATTCAACGAAGTCAGTACAGGCTGAGAAACATTGGGATATCTGACATCGGACGGTCCGGGGAGACAGGTACCCTAAGAGGTCCGTTTTTATGACCTTACCCAAAGGTACAGGAAGAGGTCCACTAGAAGGATTGGGTCCCTAGTTTGGTCACAGAGAATGCAGAGGACATAACCGTCCGTCCAAGAAATGATGACCGTGGTGGACTCTTCGAGTACTCAGTGTCTCTCTTTCTGTTTATAGTATAATATAACGAGTATGTGTCTTAGATTTTTTTTTTTTTTTTTCTGTGATTACTCGAATAAATGTTTTGTCTTTATCTGAGTGTCCGGATCTCTTTCTTAAACACCAATGGTCACCCCTTCCTACCCCACCTGTTTATTTAGCCCTCAAACCTTGACTGTCCATGTGTCATGACATAAATTTCATCTATTGATTGTTCCATGATGACATATCGTGTCCCTTGAGACGAGCTATGAGATTATTGGATTTACCCTTTTCTTAAACTCTATGTGCACATACATTTACATATTGTCAGTGAAACGACATGTGGACTTTGATTGTGTCGTAACAGTTAGTTGATTTACGGTCATGTTTTATTTTTAATTTTTTTCTTTTTTCCCTGAAGGGACCACCAAGTCACTTATTCTTAGGTGGACGGTTACTCCCCTATGTCCAAACTAGAGACCAGGTCCTTCTAAAGTGTTCGACACCTCGTTGATTCAAACACTTGAGGTTGATTACTCGGGGACACAACGTTGACGACTTCGGGAGCACAGATCTGGAACACGAGACGTTGTTCTTTTCGGAAGCGTTAGATGAGTACCGTTGGTTCTCATCAGGGACTAGCGGCGTTGATCTTTTTCGGGTGCGTTTCGTTTACTTCTGGATTGTGTCGGTTTGCATTTATTTATTATAATATATATATACATATTTCTTGTCACCGATCTCGTAATATACGAACGAAAGGGTCGCAGGAACCGTCAACCACACTGTTACGTTGGGATAACCGGTCACCCCGAAGTCCCTTCAATTGACCCGTTTTTCCATTTCGGAATACTTTTCTTTCGTAAAGGGGAAGAGGGAGTTGGTCGATAAACAAAAGATTAAAATGTACGTCATAACTATAGACCCGATCGTCGTTAGAATTTTGTTACTCCGGTATTTATTTGTACGATTTCCCATATCGAGAAGTTACTGTAACTACTCTGACTAGAGAGAAGAACATCTAATTTGTTATTACATGAATACCAAATTAGGTAAATAAAAAGGACAATGAACGTCGACTGACTATGTGAAGAACGGACCAAGGACATTGAATGTCGTACGTACATATATAAGGGTAAATTTAATCGTTCAACCGTAAGACGAAATGTATAGGTAAAGAATAAGAGAACGTATCTCAATCGGTCAGAAATTTTTAGTTATAGGTGACTCACATGACTCTTTTACCGAAACTCCAGACTTTTCGATTTCTGACGTCGACCCTTTCACACTGTTAGACATAAGTGAGTCACAGAAAGGACTCGAACACGAAAGGTTAGAATCGTTTACATAAATAAGTTCGGGGTCCCATTTGCTTACGAGACACAGGGTCAGTCGATATTAAAATTTTTGTAATTTTCGGACTTTGGACATTGGATAAACGTTAGTTGATCCGAAAAGACGTGACGTACGAGTTTTAAGAGGTTCGGTCCGAAGTCGTTATGCACTTGGCACTTGAAGGTTTGCAAGTTCGACCAAAATCTTTTCCGTCTCCTTGGTCTCTAGTTTAAAGGTTGTAGACGACCTAGTAACTTTTTCGTTCTCTCAAGGTCTTTTTATAGATAAAGACGAAATGACTGATACGGTTTCGGAAACTGACACACCTAGTGTTATTTGACACCTTTTAAGAAGTTCTCTACCCTTATGGTCTGGTGGACTGGACGGAGAACTCTTTAGACATACGTCCAGTCCTTCGTTGTCAAGCTTGACCTGTACCTTGTTGTCTGACCAAGGTTTATCCTTTTCCCCATGCAGTTCCGACATATAACAGTGGGACGAATAAATTGAATATACGTCTCATGTAGTACTCTTTGTGACCCGACCTTCTTTGTGTTCGACCTTAGTTCTAACGGTCCTCTTTATAGTTAGTGGAGTCTATACGTCTACTGTGGTGGGAATACCGTCTTTCACTTCTCCTTGATTTTTCGGAGGACTACTTTCACTTTCTCCTCTCACTTTTTCAACCGAATTTCGAGTTGTAAGTCTTTCGTTTCTAGTACCGTAGACCAGGACAGTAAAGTACCGTTTATCTACCCCTTTGTCACCTTTGTCACAGTCTGAAATAAAAAGACCCGAGGTTTTAGTGACGTCTACCACTAACGTCGGTACTTTAATTTTCTGCGAATGAGGAACCTTCTTTTCAATACTGGTTGGTTTCTGTCGTATAATTTTTCGTCTCTGCAATGAAACGGTTGTTTCCAGGTAGATCAGTTCCGATACCAAAAAGGTCATCAGTACATACCTACACTCTCAACCCGATATTTCTTTCGACTCGTGGTTTCTTAACTACGAAAACTTGACACCACAACCTCTTCTGAGAACTCTCAGGGAACTTGACGTTTCTCTAGGTTGGTCATGTAGGATTTCCTTTAGTCAGGACTTACAAGTAACCTTCCTGACTACAACTTCGACTTTGAGGTTATGAAACCGATGGACTACACTTCTCGACTGAGTAAACTTTTCTGGGACTACGACCCTTTCTAACTTCCGTTCTCCTCTTCCCCTACTGTCCGCTACTCTAACAATCTACCGTAGTGACTGAGTTACCTGTACTCAAACTCATTTAAGGGCCTCAACCACTACCTGTCCCTCAGGACCGCACGACGTCAGGTACCCCAGTGTTTCTCAACCTGTACTGACTCGTTGACTTGACTTGAGTTGACTTGACTCCGAAAAGACGTCACTTCTGTACTTCGTCTCGGATGAAAATTCCATGTAGAAATCCAAACTAATTAATATCATACACCCTGTTATTATCTTAAGATACCTTACGTGTCATACTTCCGACTACCCGTGACAGATCCTTCTACTCATCACTTACATTAAACATACACACACACACGCACACACACACACTTTCTGTTTGTAACACAATCGGAAGAAAGTAGTTACATAGTCGTGGGTACTTGTTTAAGTAATTAACAATGTAACCTTCTGTTCCAGAACCCTTTTCCTATGTCTTATCAAAAGTGGTACCAACTTCTTTCGTACCCCGTCCTTATCCTAAACCTCTGGTGGTACAACGACCCGACATCGTCCTCCACAAGACCTATAGTCACGGAATCGTATTCCTGGAACCTACGGACTCTGTAGACTCCCACGACAAATCCTCGTTTTTCTCTGCCAAAACTACAAGAGTAGACATGGTCAGTCACGAGAGTCCCTTTGTCTACTGTGTAAGGTTAATCTTATTAAGTTTCTCCCAAATTATTTTCCCAATAAAGTTTTCGTTTCCATTCTACACCCCTTTCGTGTTCCCTGTCACGTTATCCGGTCTCGGACGCGTTCACGTCCTCCCGGCTCTCCTCGATGAAGTACAAGTTCCAGTCCTCCCCGTCGTCACTCCTCTATGGGGTGTAGGTTCCATTCCTCGTCGTCGACACGAAACGACCTCGTCGGCACTTCTCTATGGGGTGCAGGTTCCATTCTCTTTGGGTTTTTCTGCCATCCACAACGTTCTCCCGTAGTCTCCCGTCTGTGTGACTTTGGTATTAGTGTCTTTTGATCAGTTAGATTAGTGTGATCCTGGTGTCGGAACAGATTGAGTTACTTTGATTCGGTACGGTACACCCCGGTGGGTTCTACCCGCCAGTACCACCTCTCCCGACTGTCTTACACCAGGTGACCTCTTCCCTTACCGTTTGATGAAGTCATAAGAACGGAACTCTTGGGGTACTTGTCATACTTTTCCGTTTTACTATCCTATGACTTTCTCCTTGGGGGGGTCCAGTCATCCATGGATTATACGATGACCTCTAGTCACCTCTTTATTGAGGCCTTTCTTACTCCCCTACCTCGGTTTCGTTTATGTTATGGGTCGACACCTACACTGACCACCATCTTCGTTCCAGACTACGACCTTTCTCGTTATAACGTATCCTTGGACCTTATAGTCCAGGTACTTAATTCCGTTTAACTTTCGCCAGTTTGTCCTTTACCGTTCTCACTTGCAGTTGTAAGGTCCTGAGTCACTTGATTTTACCTGACCTTACCCACTGAGTCTACTGGTAATATAGATGATGACGTCCGTCCTTAGAGAGTCTTCTTTACCTCATCGGTAGTACCATTTGTTTTCTCAGGTTTTACGTCATGAACCTACGTTAGAGTTTTTGCTGTCTTACTAGAGACAAGTAAAGGTTCCGTTTGGTAAGTTATAGTGTCATTAGGTTCAGATACGGGGTTGGTCATTGCGACTTCTTCGACTTCAACTTACCAAGATACTTCTGGATGTTCTGGAAAATCTTGGTTGTGGGTTTTTTCTACAGGAAAAGTAATATCCCCTGACCTTACGTTTTCATCCTTCAGTTCTTTGTGGACCTTATTGTCCGTTTAAACCGTTTATACCTTACTTCGTCTCTTTTCTCATTATCTCAAAAAGGTTCTCTTGTGTGCCCAGTATCGTTTGTGGGAGAAGGTTGTTGTGTTCTCTTCTGAGATGTGTACCTGTAGTGGTCTACCAGTTGTGGCTTTAGTCTAACTACTATAAGAAACGTCGGTTTCTACCTCTTCGAGATATGTCAGTCGTTTTTGTTCTGACCCTCAACTGACACCGAGTCTAACAATTTAGGAATAACGGTTTAAGTCTGACTTTAACTTCTTTCGTCCCTTTTGGTGATCCAAATCCATACTGGAGTTAGTTTAGGGAATACTAATATGTCACCTTCACTCTTTATCTAAATTCCCGGATCTAGACTGTCTATCTCACGGACTACTTGATACCTTACCCCAAGTACTGTAACATGTCCTTTGTCCCTAGTTCTGGTAGGGGTACCTTTTCTTTACGTTTTTTCGTTTTACCGACAGACCCCTCCCGAATGTTTATCGACACTTTTCCTCTCTTCACTTTTCGTTTCCTCTTTTCCTTTCTATATTCGTAGACTTACGTCTCAAGGTTTCTTATCGTTCTTCTCTATTCTTTCGGAAGGAGTCGCTAGTTACGTTTCTTTATCTCTTTTTGTTGTCTTACCCTTTCTGATCTCTAGAGAAGTTCTTTTAATCTCTATGGTTCCCTTGTAAAGTACGTTTCTACCCGAGCTATCTCCTGTCTTTAACATACCTGGATTGTCTTCGTCTTCTATAATTCTTCTCCACCGTTCTTATGTGTCTTCTTGACATGTTTTTTCTAGAAGTGCTGGGTCTATTAGTGCTACCATACTAGTGAGTAGATCTCGGTCTGTGGGACCTTACACTTCAGTTCACCCGGAATCTTTCGTAGTGATGTTTGTTTCGATCACCTCCACTACCTTAAGGTCACCTCGAGAAAGTTTAGGACTTTCTACTACGACACTTTCACGATGTGAGTTATACGGTCGTTTGAACCTTTTGAGTCGTCACCGGTGTCCTGACCTTTTACAGTCAAAAGTAAGGTTAGGGTTTCTTTCCGTTACGGTTTCTTGCGAGTTTGATGGTACGTTAACGTGAGTAGAGTGTGTGATCATTTCATTACGAGTTTTAAGAGGTTCGGTCCGAAGTCGTTATGTACTTGGCACTTGAAGGTCTACAAGTTCGACCAAAGTCTTCTCCGTCTCCTTGGTCTCTAGTTTAACGGTCGTAGGTGACCTAGTACCTTTTTCGCTCTCTCAAGGTCTTTTTGTAGATAAAGACGAAATAACTGATACGGTTTCGGAAACTGACACCTAGTGTTATTTGACACCTTTTAAGACTCTCTCTACCCTTATGGTCTGGTGGACTGGACGGAGAACTCTTTGGATATACGTCCAGTCCTTCGTCGTCAATCTTGACCTGTACCTTGTTGTCTGACCAAGGTTTATCCTTTTCCTCATGTAGTTCCGACATATGAATAAATACGAATACATACGAATAAATTGAATATACGTCTCATGTAGTATTCTTTACGACCCAACCTACTTCGTGTTCCACCTTAGTTCTAACGGCCCTCTTTATAGTTATTGGAGTCTATACGTCTACTGTGGTGAGAATACCGTCTTTCACTTCTTGATTTCTCGGAAACTACTTTCACTTTCACCTCTCACTTTTTCAACCGAATTTCGAGTTGTAAGTCTTTTGATCTAGTACCGTAGACCGGGGTACTGAAGTACCCTTTATCTACCCCTTTGTCACCTTTGTCACAGTCTGAAATAAAAACCCCCGAGGTCTTAGTGACGTTTACCACTAACGTCGGTACTTTAATTTTCTGTGAGGAACCTTCCTTTCAATACTGGTTGGATCTATCGTATAAGTTTTCGTCTCTGTAATGAAACGGTTGTTTCCAGACAGATAAGTTCCGATAACAAAAAGGTTACCAGTGCATACCTACGCTCTCAACCTGACACTTCTTTCGACTCGCGGTTTCTTAACTGTCAAAACTTGACACCATAACCTCTTCTGAGAACTCTCAAGGAACCTGACGTTCCTCTAGGTTGGTCAGGTAAGACTTCCTCTACTCGGGACCCTAAAGAAACCTTCCTTACTACGATTTCGACTTTGAGGTCATGAAACTGATGGAGTACGCTTCTCAACTGAGTGACCTTTTCTGAGACTACGACCCTCCCTACCCCCGTCCTCCTCTTCCCCTGTTGCCTCCTACTCTACCGACCTACCGTAGTGGTTGACTACGTGTACTCAAACTCACTTGAGATCCTCAACCACTACCTGTCCCTCCGGACCGCACGACGCTAAGGACCCCAACGTTTCTCAGCCTGTGTTGACTCGCTGACTTGACTTGACTTGACTTGGTTTAAACCGGGTTTCTCTACTTTCTCCTATACCAAAGATCTTTGATTTCCTTTCGCAACACATCTTTTACTACTAAACTCTCTCTGAGACACGGAAACAAACGACATCCTCGGGCCCGTGATTTTATAAGACTGGAGTATAAGACGGGAGGGAGATTAAAGACACTCCCAAGAGGTAACGGGGCTGGTCTTCGGCCTCTCATGCATCCTCTCGGAGTGACTATGTCAGGTAGTTAAGGTAAAGGACCAATTCTTTCGTCTTCCCGTTTCTCGACTCTCACCAAGACTTCCTGTTTCTCTTCTATCGAACACGAAAGGAAATCGAGGAATGTCTCCCCCGTGACTTGTAGAGATCCTGGTTCAACTCCTTCTCTTCCTATTTCTTTGACGTGGACCTAGTAGACTTCTACCATATTGAGCAAGGAGGTATTAACTCTAAGACTTTGACGGAGTCGTCTTTGAAGTCAGAAAGTGTAATCCAAATCTAAGTCATCCAAGTCATCCGGAATGACTCCCCCAAAAACCTTTACATGAAAACCGACTATACTTTCCTTCTTGAGAGGAAAGTTGATCGATTGAACAATAAGATCGGTTCTTTCTTACATTACGTTTTTATTTACCTTTACTTAATGACAACTTCTTTTCCTTTTACCCTTGGTCATCCCTCTCCTACATCCCTACCCGTGACTGACCCCCTTCACTTCGAAAGGTTCGGCAGTCGACTACTGAGTGACAAGGTTAGCTCGAAACAGTGTATCCCCACCCGTGACGACCGAGACTCCCTCAGACCCTTTTGTTCACAAAGATGGATTCGTGTACCTCCGAGACGAGGTTCCGTCCAAAAACCATCTTCTGTCCCCTCACCGATAACCTTTCCGTTGATCATTACAGATGATACACTGTCTTTTGATTCTGAGTACCTACACTTCCTTAAATGGGGGGTTAAGTTTCGATTATTTACTACCTCGACCCTAAGCCTAAAACGTGAAAAACTGAAGTTTCGTTTACGTAAAGGGGGCGTCATGATATAACTCATCATTACCATCGAACCACGACCGGAGAATCGAATTGTGTTCACACGAGTCGGTGAGTCAACACAGGCTGACAAACGTTGGGGTACTTGATATCGGGCGGTCCGAGGAGACAGGTACCCTAAAAGGTCCGTTCTTATGACCTTACCCAACGGTACGGGAGGAGGTCCCCTTAGAAGGACTACGTCCCTAATTTTGGTACAGAGGACGTAGAGGACGGGACGTCCGTCTCAGAAATGGTGACTCGGTAGTCCCTTCGGGAGAATGGAATTGTACATCACTACTTTATGACCAAATAAACTATGAATCATCTATGACCATGAACCATTTCCTGACTGTAAATAAAACATCCATTGTTACCGAAACCCGTTTACCTCTGCTTTTTTGTCCCATAAAAATCCCTTCCCTAATTAGAGTAGATCTCAGTCTCGGTGACCTACAAACAAGATCAAAACGGTCATTGAACTTGAAAGACTGAGAAATCATACTAAAAAAAGATTAATAGATATGTTACCTTTATTAGGTGTGTTAGTCTTGTGTCTATAACATTTTACATTCCTGTCACAATTGTTTACGAAATTATAGGTACTTATTCCACAACGTTCCTTTTCGAATACTGTACAATTTGGTCGCAAAAACTGGTACCATGGATAGTTCTTGTAAGGTCTATTTTCGTCTCGTAGTGAAGATAACCTCCTTCATTCTCACCCTAATTTGTGATGGTTTTAGCTTCTTACGTCTCTTTACAGACAATCCTTCTGTTTAGTATCTCTTATTATTCCGAAGGAGAAAAGACAAAGAGTTTCTTGGACAGACAGAAACTGAGGACCTGTACTCCCCGTGGACGTCTCTCCTAATTCACGACTCTATCCGACAGTGACTTTAGGAACGTCCTCTAGAAAAGATTGTATACCTAGGACTCCTTCGAGACACCTTAAGGTTTTGACGAAGAGAATCAGAGTAAAGTCTCTCTTTTATACTTTTTCTGTTGACGATGACACCAAACGTTCTGTGCTCCTTAACCCGATTTTTAGTTCCCTCTGAACACCATTGTCTAGGTATCCTAAAGCCTTGACCATCGTTGAGTCGAAGTTTTTGGTGGAGCTACACGTCCAACAGTATAGTTTTCCATATTTACGAAAAGTTTACGAATTTGTACATGAGTCCCAACGACAACCCTCTTTGTGTCTTTATGTCTAATTCTCTTTAGATCTTTATGTCTAACGGACTCAGACTTAAACCTTAAACTTGGGACGTGAAGTAGAAAGACTAGATAAACGAGGAGACACTTCACCTTATCATTGTCTTTAAAAGAAACCAATGAAACTAATCTGTTCAATTGGGAACCGTGTCTCATATATGAGGTATTTAAGATTAGGAATCTAATCATACACAGACATTTGAGATTGTCAATACATCGGTGTCAAAGATATAAGTCCCTTCGGATTCAGAAGAGGTCGGGTGGAGACGGACCTCCACCCAACCATCTCCCTCTGGGAATCTTCAACCTCAGTCTATCTAGTCCACCGCTCAGGACGACAGAGGAGATTGTGACACGGGAAGTAAGTCAGTGAAATTAAGAGACTTGGGGTCAAGGAAGAGACAAACTGATTCTTTTCACAGAAGAACCCGGGAACAGACACCGTCGGGTTACGTTCAGAGCTACCTCTATGTAAGTTAGGTAAGTAATTGAAAGTGTTCTTGAAGTAAGTGTGAGGTAAGTGTAAAGATTCTTAATCTTTGTAGAAGTACAAAGAATAAGAATGACACCCAGTATTACCAACATCCTTCTCTCGTTTCTCTCACGGGTGGTAAAGGGAACCTTTTGAGGTAATCTAAAGAGAGAAGAGGGTTAAGAAAGAAGGAAAAAATTTTTTAAATAAATAAATAAATAAACAAAAACCCAGAGGACCCAGAGGTAACTACGTACCTCCGAAAGAGATCAACACGTACCACCTCCCCCCGCGAATGAGAGATTAACACCGGATACCCGAGATCTCACTCCCGAGTCATCAACACAGTATGCCCGAATCAACACAATATGAACGGGGTACCGTGTACCTTAGAAGGACCTGATCCCTAGCTTGGTCACAGGGGACGTAACCGTTCGTCCAAGAGCTGGTGACCTGGTGGTCCCTTTTAGGGGAGAGAAGAAGAATTTGAACGAGGGTTTACGTAAGTTAGGGTGATGGAAAGGGAAAAGGAAGAAATAAAAGGTCTCTTTACACGTCGAAGACGTCCTTTGGACCCACAGTCAGAAAACTACATAAATAGTGTTGACGGAATAGTTTCATAAAGAGGAATCTCGGTTAAGAGAATAGTCGAATTTCTTCTATATAAAAAGAGACTAGTCGGTTTCTGAGAAAGCAACTTCTCTTCGACACAACCCATCAAGGGTAAACGTGAAGGTCCAGAGAAGGGGTGGGAGTAGGGGACGAGACACGGGACTCTCCGACTGACACGACTAATATGGTAACCTAGAGAAGGGAAGACCGAAGACTAACCAAACCGATCACTCTCCTTCGTCGTCCACTGACCTCCTACCCTCCTTTCACTCAAAGCCATAAATAAGGGAGTTGAAGGTAGTTCGGTCCAGTGATACATAACCTACATAGGTGTAGCGGGAAGTCGACCAGGAGGGGAAGTCACTGAGAGAGACCCAAGACCCTTGATGAAAGAAATAGGAAAATTGAAGACCGGATCTCCACCAGGATCACGGATGATATCTCTACGTAAAAAAATTTACCCAAAGGAAATGGAACAGATGTGGAAATGTTTATCAGGGAAACAACGTCCCTTTTCAGTTAAGACTGAAGGACAACCTTGACAAAGAAACTGAACGAAAAACAACGAAAACAATAATATTAGTATGTATTACCGGACGGAGTCTCTTAGGACGGGAAGACGGACTGACAATTTGAAATAACAAGTTAACTAGTCAACACAGGCTGACAAACACTAGGGTGCCTGACGTCGTACGATCAGAAGGGACAGGAAACGGTTGAGGACCTCAAACGAGTTTGAGTACAGGTAACTCAGTCACTACGGTAGGTTGGTAGAACAGGAGACAGTAGGAAAAGAGAAGGACGGCAGTTAGAAAGGGTAGTAGTCTCAGAAAAGATTACTCAGTTGAGAAACACATTTCACCGGTTTCATAACCTCGAAGTCGAAATCGTAGTAAGGAAGGTTACTTATCAGTCCTGACTAAAGGAAATCCTAAGTGATCAAGTCAGAGGAACGTCAGGTTTCCTAAGAGTTCTCAGAAGAGATTGTGGTGTCAAGTTTTCGTAGTTAAGAAGTCGCAAGTCGGAAGAAGTACCAGGTTAAGAGTGTAGACATGTACTGATGACCTTTTTGGTATCCGAAACTGATATGTCCGGAAACAGTCATTTCAGAGATGAAAAATTATACGACAGATCCAACCAATATCGAAAAGAAGGTTCCTTGTTCACAGAAAATTAAAGTACCGACGTCAGTGGTAGACGTCACTAAAACTTCTGGGGGTTTCATTTCAGACAGTGACAAAGGTAATAAAGGGGTAGATAAACGGTATTTCACTACCCTGACCTACGTTACTAGAAACAAAAGACTTACAACTCAAAATTCGGTCGAAAAAGTGAGAGGAGAAAGTGGAAGTAGTTCTCCGAGAAATCGAGAAGAAGTGAAAGACGGTATTCCCACCACAGTAGACGTATAGACTCCAATAACTATAAAGAGGGACGTTAGAACTAAGGTCGAACACGAAGTAGGTCGGACCGTAAAGTGTACTACATGAGACGTATATTCAATTTATTCGTCCCACTATTATATGTCACAACTACATGAGGAAAAGGTTAAAACTTGGTCAAATAACAAAGTACATGTCAAGATTGACAACGAAGAACTGGACGTATGTCCAGTACTGACAATTTGATTTCACGGAAACAAGTCCTGGGACAGTTGGACACCTACCGTCCTTCCTTATTTAATTGTGTAAGGGACGGACTCCGAACGGTAAGATTCTCTATAAACGTTCTAATTACCGGAAAAATGAAGCAAAGGAGTGGAAGGGAGTAGAGACTAGATATTTTCTTAGACCATAGGTCTAGGGCTATTCCACCAATAAAACGCTGTAATCAGACGGTAGAAGAACCAGTCCAGTAAAAGGTTTATTTCAACATAAGGAACGGAGTTGTGGAGAAGAGAAGTAACACGACAACACACCATTCGTCTCGCTCGAACCTGAGCCATTGAGGAAGTAAATTTATAGGAGTTAATATAGTAAACTTACATGGTAAATAAAGATCTGTGTCGTTTGATCAGTAAACAAGGAGGGAAGTAAGGAAGTTTTTAGTATTAACTCATTGGTAAAGACCGGTTTGTAATAAGGTCACTGACCCTGTGTTTTCTCTTATTCTGTAAGATTAAAGACACTCGAGTCAGGACCACTTCCTTGTCTGTTCACTCGTCTACCACTGTCACTTCAACACTATTCTCCACGTTCTCGTAAAGACTAGACTCTCCTGTACTCCTCCAAGGACTTAGTAAAACCCTTCCGATCGTTTCTTCACGAAAGACTTCCTCTGTTTTTTTATACAACTAGGAACTTCCCTCTCACCCTTAATCGGTCCACAGACCGTTTCCACTATTTCTCTCGTCCCACATGATCTTCTTTGTCGTAACCTTTTTACGATCTTCCTCCTGACTGACTTCCCCCGGTCACAAGTCTACCCCGAACTTACTCACTAAATTCTGACCTAGTCAGTTATATTATTGAACAGAAAAAAAAAAAAATTCGATATCTTATTTAACAGAACTAGGGTTTGTAATACCCTCGGTTTCTTCCTAAAAAAACAAAATCTTTCTAAAGATACCTACGTTACACCTCACCCTGACACCTTCGTCACTTCTGTCAACCCTCCCATCTTATTTTCTAATTCACTCTTCGTTCCCGAATTCGACCCCGAAGGGTCATACATGTTCACCATTTCTTAGGTGGACGGTCACGTCCTCTATATTCTCTGTACCCAAGTTGGGGACCCAACCCTTCTAGGGGACCTCCTCCCGTACCGTTGGGGTGAGGTCATAAGAACGGACCTCTTAGGGTACCTGTCTCCTCGGACCGTTCGATGTCCGGTATCCCAGTAGTGAACGTCGACGAAAGGCCAAAATTTCCCCTTATATCTTGATATCCGTACCCTTTCATAACCTTTCAAGAGGTTGACAAATATAAGGTTTAATGTAAACATGTAAAACTCCAAGTTAATTACAACATTTTCTAGTTTATGTATTATACCATATTGACATATACATTGTTGTGGTCGGGATAAGTCGGTATGGAACGTCTATTACACCCAAGTCAAGGTCTACTAACTTTATTTCATAGAGTTATTTAACTCAATGTATAAAAAAAACCAAAGGGTCACGTAAATTTTCGATACAAATGTCATGTGACATCAGATAATTCACACAAATTTTTTTGTTACATGTATGTAGTTGAATTTTTATGATGTAACGATTGTTAACGTTTAGTAATAGACTCGGAATTAGAAAAACGTCTATCATTGTAGTTTCTGACCCCGAGGGGTCCACCACGATCACCATTTCTTGGACGGATGGTTACGTCCTCTGAATTCTCTACGTCCAAGCTAGGGACCAAGTCCCTCTAGGGGACCTCCTCCCGTACTATTGGGTGAGACCATAAGAACGGACCTCTTAGGGTACCTGTCTCCTCGGACCACCCGATATCAGGTGTCTCCACTTTTCCCGACCTGTACTGACTTCACTGAATCGTACCGTATGTTACAGTTTCTAGTGACTCGTCTCTAGTGGTATTGTTGAAGGTATTATTACTTTTACCGACTTCATAACTCTCTTAATGGGTTTATACTTTGTCTCTATCTCACGTGTCTACGACAACCTTTTTTATCACGGCTATCTGTATGAATTACGTCCCGACGGTGTTTGGAAGGGAACATTTTTTATTTTTACCGTATTTTACTCCATACGGACATTACTCAGTCTCTCGCTGTTTAGGTCAGAAGGTTTCCCGTCTGGTGATTGTCTCAGTAAGGACGACGCGACCACACCTACCATCGACGAAAGGTGGTGGACAAGGGGACCGACGATAACAAGAGTTTCTTATTCAGGTCCTAGGTCCGTCCGTAGTCTTGTGTCACTCTACCGTCAAACAAGACCACTTATTGGATAACCTTAAGTAGGTCGAGTCTTATGGTCAATTCTTTGGACCTTAACCCCCTGAACGGACCACCAGGTCACCGATGCTGAGACAGGATGGTTACGTCCTCCGGACCCAAACTAGGGCCAGTCCGTTGATCTAGAGTGTACGGTGTTGTTTCTCCAGTCTACAACGTCGATTCTGAATCGTGTCGATCTATTTATTTATATTTTTCTTTTCTTTTAACCTTAACAGGAGACGTCTTTGGGATAAAGGACAGAACCATCCTCCATTCCTTCCCCCACCCTTCCCTCTTACTCTGTCCTTTCCTTTTCACACCCAGTCTGATCCTAAGACCTCGTTAAACGAAACAACTTTTCATTATCTTAACTTTATTTCGACAACTTTATTGTTAATCTCACGAAAGGGTCGTAGAGAAGGGGACACGGAGACTGGGATTTCTCTCGAGGGTACCGTCCTTCTCATAAAACAGACAGAAGAGAACACCCAGTATCTAGAGAGTGACCTTTTTTCTTTTTGTCTCAGTGTACTACAATTATCGAGACGGTGGGGGATGTCGGGAAGTTAGGACTTATAAAAAACTTCTCTGACTACAACTTCGACTTCGAGGTTATGAGACCGGTGGTCTTCTTCACTGAGTAACCTTTTCTGGGACTACGACCCTTTCTAACTCTCCTCGTCCCCTGCTGTCTCCTGCTCTACCAACCCACCATAGTGACTGTGTTACCTGTACTCAAACTCGTTTGAGACCCTCTACCACTTCCTATCCCTTCGGTCCGCACGACGTCAGGGACCTCAGTGTTTCTCAGCCTGTGTTGAATCGGTGCCTTTTTGTTGTTGTCGGGAAGTTCGAGTGAAAGAACTGTTGGAGTTAACCAACTACATTACGAATTCTCGTCGCGGAACCTTAAACTTTTTGGACCCAAATTTAGGACCAAGACAAAGAGCGATCGACACATTGAACCCCTTTCAACGAACTAGAGAGATCTCAAAAGAGTAAGTGTTTAATCTTGTAGTTATAAATCGAGTACCCCTAGCTCGGTCTGGTTCACTTGGTTTCTTACATCTACTGGAGCGAGTCTCATCCCTGAGTTTCATACCATTGAAAATTATAAACTTATCATTTAGTCTCTACCCCACCAGTTTAATCCTCGGGTTCGACCTAGAGACATATCAACAGTAGGTGAATCCGACCCCTCGTCACCGTCGGAAGTTCTTACAACAGAGTCCGAACCCGACCGAAAACGGATTTTCTTACTACTAATTAATACCTTACAACCGACCGAAGAGACGTCACTCCTAACAGTACACAGGTCCAGACTTGACCTTATAGACCATAAACTCGAAGCACAGATCCTCTAGTTGACTCTTTTGGTACCTTGTTCGTACCTCCCTCCACCGAAGAGGNAGAGCGATCGACACATTGAACCCCTTTCAACGAACTAGAGAGATCTCAAAAGAGTAAGTGTTTAATCTTGTAGTTATAAATCGAGTACCCCTAGTTCGGTCTGGTTCACTTGGTTTCTTACATCTACTGGAGCGAGTCTCATCCCTGAGTTTCATACCATTGAAAATTATAAACTTATCATTTAGTCCCTACCCCACCAGTTTAATCCTCGGGTTCGACCTAGAGACATATCAACAGTAGGTGAATCCGACCCCTCGTCACCGTCGGAAGTTCTTACAACAGAGTCCGAACCCGACCGAAAACGGATTTTCTTACTACTAATTAATACCTTACAACCGACCGAAGAGACGTCACTCCTAACAGTACACAGGTCCAGACTTGACCTTATAGACCATAAACTCGAAGCACAGATCCTCTAGTTGACTCTTTTGGTACCTTGTTCGTACCTCCCTCCACCGAAGAGGTTAAACAATTCGAAGTGAAAACGGTACAATACTGTATTGAAGATCCTCTTACGAGAGTGACTACAAACCCGGACGTCTTCGTTCCCGATGATAAGGTACACCGATAACCTGCACTTAAACGACAACAACGGTCAAGTACGAACATAATAAATATGTAAACGTTACATCTCGACCGGTAAAGAGAAAATATTTCCATAGAGAGAAAAGTGTGGAGGGTCGTGTGGTACAGAGGAAAGAAGAACGGAATTTTTTTACATGAAGAATTTTTTCACAAAATAACTTTAACTCAACTAAATATGAAAATATAATCAAAGTCCACACCAGAAGAAGGAAGGAAAGACTATTGTTTTCTCCGTTACGTTACACGATCGATTCTCGTCGCCTCTTCCGTTACCGTTGGGTGAGGTCATGAGAACGGACCTTTTAGGGTACCTGCCTCCTCGGATCATCCGACGACAGATACCCCGACGTGTCTCAGCCTGTGCTGACTACGCTGAATCGTCGTCGTCGTCGATTCTCGTTTATGAGATCTCGGTCTGACGAACCCAAACTCGACTCGAGGTGACATTTCTTAGACGGGCGTTACTTCCTCGACGTCCTCTGGGTCCAAACTAGA
Organism: Capra ibex; assembly: GCA_006410555.1. Lineage (NCBI taxonomy): Eukaryota > Metazoa > Chordata > Mammalia > Artiodactyla > Bovidae > Capra > Capra ibex. Next base: position 77,876,957 of record SJYO01041852.1, read on the forward strand.
GGACCCACCCTTCTAGGGGACCTCTTCCGGTACTGTTGGGTGAGGTCATAAGAACGGACCTCTTAGGGTACCTGTCTCCGCGGACTGTTCGATGTAAGGTGTCCCAACGTTTCTCAACCTTTTACTGACTCGAGAGTGCGTACGTCCAACACAGTAAAACCCGGTTACTCAGTGGCTGGACGCCGAGTGGAAAGAGTACACCTTACATTCCTGGGTATGATCCTAACGACACTCCTAATTTACTCGGTCATTCACAACGTGTCTCTCCGTGACCCCACTCTCATTCCCGACATACACAAACATGGCACTAGATAAGATCTGCGAAAAGTAAGTATAATGATTAGGTGGGAGTGTTGTCAGAATACTCATTCGTGATAAAAATAGTGACAAAGTGTCTACTCCTCCTTTGTCTTCGAATCTCTCCAATCGATCGCACTCTAGTGTCTCGTTCATTCGTTATCTTAAGTCTTACTTTGTGTCCAAACAGACGATAGAGGGTTCAGGTGCAAGAATTGGTACTGAATGGGACAGGGAGTAGTTTCTCTAACACTCTAACATAAAACAACAAAAATCCCAAAAAAACCCCCCCCCCGCGTACGACATTTCGTACACCCGACAATCAAAATGATCCTCCTTAACTTAGATCCCGAGACCGTAACCTTCACATCTTAGAATTGGTGACCTGGTGTTCCCTTCAAGGATCCACAAAAAATTTTTGTGTAAGAAGAGTTCACACAAACCATTAAACCAACGACAACAAGATACCCACTCCTAGAAGAAAGAGGACTGATATCTATATACTTTTGAGTTCTACTTTCACTTACCGACTTTTGTCATTGAAGGGTCTTTCGTGACCATCATTAGTGTTCTTATTCATTCGTTAAACATTCATCAACAGATAACTGGATAACGGAAGGAAGTAAGACCGACTGGGGAGTGGAGATCAGAATAGGGGGAGCGTACGTACGAGACACGTCGAAACACTCAGTAGACCCATTTATACGACGAACAGTTTGAAAACGAGAGATAATGGGATTTGTACCTTTTCACAGAGCCCCTTCCAACCCCTCTCCGCGTCAAATGTCGTCAAACGAAATTCGAATTCTAAAGAAACTTCCGAGTGTAAAATAGAATTTTTAAGTACGTTAAAATGTTAGATAAGGGAAAAGAAGAACAATAAGAAAATTTATTTACAAAATAAATCCTTATCAACATCTAAATGGTTTTTCAAAGTTCCTATCATTTCTCAAGGTACCCCCGAAGAGACCACCGAGTCTGTCATTTCTTATATGGACGTTACGTCTTCTGGACCCAAGTTAGGGACCCAACCCTTCTAAGGGACCACTTCCTTTATCGTTGGGTGATGTCGTGAGAACGGACCTCTTAGGGGTACCTGTCTCCTCGGACCGTCGGATCTCTGGCACCCTAGTGTTTCTCAGACTGTACTGACTCACTTATTCGTGAATTCTCAAGGTTTGTGGGGAGTGGGTCAAAAGGGATTGTAATTGTGGAATATAACCCAACCGGTCCTTCAAACAAACCTAAAAAGGCATTGTATTGTAGAATCCCTTTTAAGGCTTGCTTGAAAAACCGATGAGGTTATATTGGTACGACGACGACGACGATTCAGTGAAGTTAGTACAGGTTGAGACACTCTGGGGTATCTGCCGTCGGGTGGTCCGAGGGGGTAGGGACCCTAAGAGGTCCGTTCTTGTGACCTCACCCAACGGTAAAGGAAGAGGTTACGTACTTCCACTTTTCACTTTCACTTCAGCGAGTCAGGACAGGCTGAGAATAGCTGGGGTACCTGACGTCGGATGGTCCGAGGAGGCAGGTACCCTAAAAGGTCCGTTCTCATGACCTCACCCCACGGTGACGGAAGAGACTATTTGTACGATTGGACCCAGTAAACCAATTCCATCACAAACAGTCTAAAGAAGTGAAATTTTAATAAAAGGGGAAAGGGATGGGACGACAAACCTTAACTCAGGGATGCAGGTCGGGTGTGAGTTCCCCTCCCCTCAATTTGAGATCGAAGACCTACTCCTACATACTTGTATGCAATAAATTTTAAGAAGACGTTCCTTCTACACAGAGAAGAGGGAATAAACAATTAATTTATTAAATGAATATAACTAAACCTAACGATAAAAGAATTAGATTTTATTGTGAAAAATGAGGGTTTAGATGTTCACCTCAACTGAAAGGTCTTTGTACACATAGGACTTCTAAAAATATGGGGGACCGTGTGACGAACTCTTCGTGTCTGTCTTGATTTCGGGGTGATCCGGTGAAGGAGTGAAGGAAACTTAGTGTACACATATACACACACACACACACAAGTCAGTGAGTCAACACAGACTGAGAAACGTTGGGGTACCTGACATCGGCCGGTCCGAACAGACAGGTACCCTAAAGGATCCGTTATGATGACCTGACTCAACGGTAAAAGAGGAGGTCCTCTAGAAGGGGTGGGTGTCTACCTTGGGTCTACCTTGGACTCAGAGGACACAGACGACGTAACGTCCGTCTAAGAAATGGGAACTCGGTGACCCCTTACACGATCAGTGAGTCGATACAGGTCGAGATACACTAGGATACCTGACACCGACGATCCGCGGTAACAGATACCTTAAAAGGTCCGTTCTTATGACCCCACATAACAGTAAAGGAAGAGGTCCCCTAGAAGGACTGGGTCCCAAACTTGGGTCTAGAGGACGCGACGTCCGTCTAAGAAATGGTAGAGTCGATGGTGCCCCCTTCGGAGAGAATTATTATGAACGTTTACCTTCTTATTTACTTACTATGTGTGTCCACCCGATATTTTTAGTGATCCCAACGGACGTCCATTCCTTTAAACTGAGATTGTGGACACAGACTGGTTAATTGATAAGTATAAAGAAAACTTTAAGGAGGTCCGTGCGATTTGTAGAAGGTATAATTCTGAATCATATTTACCCTTCTACTAAGTCGATGTAAAAAAAAATAAGTCGGTGTATAATTAACACTAAGATTAAAGGAATTTGACACAGAAATTCTTGACACAGAAAATGTTGCTTAACCGAACGGTTTGTCCTCTGAGACCAAACTAGAGACCCAATTTTCTAAGGGACCTCTTCCTTTACCGTCAGGCAAGGTCGTAAGAACGAACCCTTTAGGGTACCTGTCTCCTCACACTACCCGATGTCAGGTACCCTAGTGCTTCTTAACTAAACTGAATCACTGATTTGGTGGTAGTAGGAAATGTTGCATCAATTTCTTTTTTTTCCACCCACCTCCCTCCTCATTCGTCACGGAGATTTTATCCTTCGGATTTCTTGTCTTCGAAGACGTGGGTCCGGAGGCCTCCGAATAAAAGTGGACGACATTCAGTCCCTGGTTAACATGTTGACTTCTTTGCAGGCTCGCAAGAGTAACCAGGCGTGCACTCTTCGTCCGCCCCGAAGTGCATATTTTTTCTCCTTCAAGCCACCACCACCGGGAGACAACCAGACAACGATAGCCCACACCAGACTCCGTCGACCCCTTTATATCAGATTTTAAATTGTCTGATGACGCAGGATTCTTCAAGAGAATACTATCCTACTCCCTCCATCACCCGCCTCTCTTGGTTTGAAGAAACTAGAGTTCCCTTTAAAACCAATCGAATCAACTCTTCACTTCCAACTTATTTCTTTTTCCTGATCTCTGCTCTCCTTCGTCTAACTCCTTGCGCTTTATTCCCTTCGGACAGAACACTTATATCTTTTTACGGAGAATCCTCAAATACCGTTGAAGGATTTGAGTGCAAGAGTCCGAACAGAGAAGGAGTTCTACGTCGATCGCCTCTTTGAATGGATCAAGTCAAGTCAACGAGTCAGTACAGACTGAGAAACGCTGAGGTACCTGACGTCGTACGGTCCGAAGGTACAGGTAGTGGTTGAGGGACTCGAATGAGGGTAAGCACGGTAGATTAGTAGAGTAGGTGACAGAAGGGGAAGAAGAGGGTGGAAGTTAGAAAGGGTCGTAGTCCCAGAAAAGGTCACTCAGTCAAGAAACGTAGTCTACCGGTTTCATAACCTCGAAGTCGAAGTCATAGTCAGGAAGGTTACTTATAAGTCCTGACTAAAGGAAATCCCACCTGACGCCTAGAGGAACGTCAGGTTCCCTGAGAGTTCTCAGAAGAGGTTGTGGTTCCAAGTTTTCGTAGTTAAGAAACCGCGAACCGAAAGAAATATCAGGTTGAGAGTGTAGGTATGTACTGATGACCTTTTTGGGATTGAAACTGATCTGTCTGGAAACAACCGTTTCATTACAGAGACGAAAAATTATACGACAGGTCCAACCAGTTAAAAAGAAGGTTCCTCGTCCGCAGAAAAATAAAGTACCGACGTCAGTGGTAGACGTCACTAAAACCTGGGGGGGGGGGTTTATATCAGAAAGTGACAAAGGTAACAAAGGGGTAGATAAAGGGTACTTCACTACCCTGGTCTACGGTACTAGAAACAAAAGACTTACAACTCAAAATTCGGTTGAAAAAGTGAGAGGAGAAAGTATAAGTAGTTCTTAGTTCTAACGACCCTCTTTATAGTTTTTGAGTCTATACGTCTACTGTGGTGGGAATACCGTCTTTCACTTCTCCTCGATTTTTCGGAGAACTACTTTCACTTTCTCCTCTCACTTTTTCAACCGAATTTCGAGTTGTAAGTCTTTTACTTCTAGTACCGTAGACCAGGGTAGTGAAGTACCCTTTATCTACTCCTTTGTCATCTTTGTCACAGTCTGAAATAAAAAAACCCGAGGTTTTAGTGACGTCTATCACTGACGTCGGTACTTTAACTTTCTGCGAATGAGAACCTTCCTTTCGATACTGCTTGGATCTATCATATAAGTTTTCGTCTCTGTAATGAAACGGCTGATTCCAGGTAGATCAATTCCGATATCAAAAAGGACACCAGTACATACCTACTCTCTCAACCTGACACTTCTTCCGACTCGTGGCTTCTTAACTACGAAAACTTGACACCACAACCTCTTCTGAGAACTCTCAGGGAACCTGACGTTCCTCTAGGTTAGTGAGGTAAGACTTTCTCTAGTCGGGACCCTAAAGAAACCTTCCTTACTATAATTTCGACTTTGAGGTCATGAAACCGGTGGAGTACACTTCTCAACTGAGTAACCTTTTCTGAGACTACGACCCTCCCTAACTCCCGTCCTCCTCTTCCCCTGCTGGCTCCTACTCTACCGACCTACCGTAGTGCCTGAGCTACTTGCACTTAGACTCACTTGAGACCCTCTACCACTACCTGTCTCCGGACCGCACGACGCGAAGTACCCCAGCGTTTCTCAGCCTGTGCTGACTTACTGACTTGACTTGACTTGACTTCTCCGAGAAGTCAAGAAGAAGTGAAAGACGGTATTCCTACCATAATAGACGTATAGACTCAAATAATTATAAAGAGGACCGTTACAACTTCGGTCGAACACGAAGTAGGTCCGGTCGTAAAGAGTACTACATGAGACGTATATTCAATTTATTCGTCCCACTCTCATATGTCGGAACGACATATGTAAAGGGTTAAACCTTGGTCAGACAACAAGGTACAGGTCAAGATTGACAACGAAGGACTGGACGTATATCCAAAGAGTTGTCCAGTCCACCAGACCATAAGTTTGGAGAAAGTCTTAAAAGGTATCAAATAACACTAGGTACGTCAGTTTCCGAAACCGTATCAGTCATTTCGTCTTTATCTACGAAAAGACCTTGAGAGAACGAAAAAGGTACTAGGTCGTCTACAACCGTTAAACTAGAGACCAAGGAGACGGAAAAGACTTTGGTCGAACTTGTAGACCTTCAAGAACCAAGTGTATGACAACTTAGGACCGAACCTCTTAAAACTCGTAATGAAATGATCATACACTCTACTCACGTTAACACACCATCAAACTCGTAAGAAACCGTAACGGAAAGAAACCCCAACCTTACTTTTGACTGGAAAAGGTCAGGACACCGGTGACGACTCAAAAGGTTTAAACGACCGTATAACTCACGTCGTGAAAGTGTCGTAGTAGAAAGTCCTAAACTTTATCGAGTTGACCTTAAGGTAGTGGAGGTGATCGAAACAAACATCACTACGAAGGATTCCGGGTGAACTGAAACGTAAGGTCCTGTAGACCGAGATCTACTCACTAGTGTGGTAGCACTAAAAGACCCAGTACTTCTAGAAAAAACATGTCAAGACACATAAGAACGGTGGAGAAGAATTATAGAAGAGGAAGACAATCCAGGTATGGTAAAGACAGGAAATAGCTCGGGTAGAAACGTACTTTACAAGGGAACCATAGAGATCAAAAGAACTTCTCTAGAGATCAGAAAAGGTAAGATAACAAAGGGAGACAAAGAAGCCTAACTAGTGACTCCTTCCGAAAGAATAGAGAGGAACGATAAGAAACCTTGAGACGTAAGTTTATCCATATAGAAAGGAAAAGAGGGAACCGAAAGTACAGCAAAGAAAGGAGTCGATAAACATTCCGGAGAAACCTGGTGGTAAAACGGAGAACCGTAAAAAAAAAAGAACCTCTACCAGAACTAGTGACGGAGGACATGTTACAGTACTTGGAGACAGGTATCAAGAAGTCCAAGAGACAGATAGTCTAGATTAGGGAACTTAGATAAACGGTGAAGGTGACATATTAGTATTCCCTAAATTAAATCCAGTATGGACTTACCAGATCACCAAAAGAGATGAAAGAAGTTAAATTCAGACTTAAACCGTTATTCCTATAGAGATCAATGATTTCTCTATAGATTTCCTCAAGCAAGAACCTCATCGAATTCTATCCTAGAACTTAAAACTTCAAAGAATACACGTTTAGAAAGACTCTTCAGTGGACAAAGAATAAGAATAAATTAGAGATCGTATTATCTATGAAGTCCTTTTAGTGTAAAGGTTGATTCACTGACGTCGACATGTTCGGGAGAAAGTCACTTTCTATCCAAATCTCGAAGACATGAATTTTGAGTGATTGTAACTAAAGAAGTACTTCAAAGATTTACGAAAAGTAGACGGGAAGTAAACTTTAGGATTTTAGAGACAACCTCTCTTTGAGGACCAATGTCATTGGTCTTTAACTCCTTTTTGAACGAAGAGAGGAGGGTCGAGATCTTTAACTCAATCGAACCCACTTTCGGAACCCTCTTTTCACACTAATAGTGGAAACTTAATCTGAAGAAACACCTTTCCTTTACAGGAAAAAATAATCACTTCCTATCTTGATTTCACTTTAAGTTCGTAACACACTTAAGGAGAATGGCCCCTCAATCAGTATTAGTGTAAGGAAAACTGTCGTTAGTAGACTAGACTTCTTTTATTTTTTGGACTCCCGACTGTGGAAGATGGACCTACACTCCCTCCAACCCCCACCTACATAGTGAAGTGGAACCCGAAAAGTCACAGTTTATAAGAGTGGACTTTTGTGAACAGACGATCCACAGAACAGTACCCCTCCGAAAACGTCAACCATCACTCCTTTAGACCTCTTCCGTTACCGTGGGGTGAGGTCATGAGAACGGACCTTTTAGGGTACCCTCCTCCTCGGACCATCCGACGTCAGGTACCCCAACTATTCTCAACCTGTACTGACTCACTGAAGTGAAAGTGAAAAGTGAAAGTACGTAACCTCTTCCTTTACCGTTGGGTGACGTCACAAGAACGGACCTCCTAGGGTCCCTACCCCCTCGGACCACCCGACGGCAGATACACTAGCGTGTCTCATCCTGTACTGACTTCGCTGAATCGTCGTCGTGGTCACTCCTTTAGAGTAGTTCAATCTACCACTGGATCTAGTAACTCCGAACACTCCGAAGGAACTCAAATAGTTCTACTTATAGTACCCCCTTTTCCCGTAGAAACACTGTCTGTGTAGTTCTCGTAAGACACAAGTAATAGAACTGACTGAAGTGTTGACGATGTATCGTTTAAGGTGACTTCGAAGACATACAGTTGATGTACGCAAATAAAGACGATTTTTAGTACGATATTGGTTTGTGGATCCAGATGACGGAATTCTTTTTACACCTTTCCACCTCTTTTTCAGACTGTCATTTCTGTATTTGGAAACAGAAGGAGTGGTCATCCCACAATAGAACAAAGGTATCATGAGTATTTCCTTCGTTCCAAGTTCCTCTTTTTAAAAACCGAAGTACATCTATTGAGACGAGTCCTTTACACATAAAGACCCGGTCGTCAGACGAACTATATATTAAACTGTCTCCTCCAGACCCTAGAACTCTCAGGGTCGGAAAGGTTCGTTGTGACAACATCAATTTTACCCTTAATTCCTCGAACTCCCCAAAATCTGTACACCCCCGGAGGATCTTCTAATTCGGACCCCTGTCCGTACGAGGAAGAGACACCGACGAGTTGTGACTTTTGATTAAAATAAATAGAGTAGAATCTCTAATTAACTAGAGTAGAATCTCTATTTGAGTAGAATCTCTCGAGAGTGGACATTAATACATAAATACCAACTTTAAGAGACGAAGACTTAAGTTTTCGACTATATGGTGACTGAATTAAGACACTTGGTTCTTAGACCAATTTAGATTCACTTAAAATTCCATAATTTATGGACCACACATACGAAACAGATGGTTAGCGGAGGAAAAGATATTTGAAATAGTTGGTGAGATTTTTGGTTCCCTTTACCTTTGTTTCAGTTGGATACATGTATTCACAGGAAGTCTAGATGTTTTATGGAGGGAGTGACCTAACAACCGTTTCTTTTATGACTGGAGGTTATCTTTTGGTTGTCACCACCATGACTCTTCAAACAGAAAGGGTGGAATCTTTACGTCCCGTCGTGTTAGCGGTAAGTGAACAAATTAATCGATCAGTTAATTTCCTGAGGTGACGTCGACTCAGGACACTTTGACCACAGAGATATATCCACCACCATAACGTATCCTAAGACTAGTTAGTACACCGAGATCTATAGTTTGATACCACACTACCTAGTCCTCCTTCGTTGACGTTGACATCGGCATTGACCCCTCACCTCTCTTCTCCAACTTTTCGTAGTGTAGTCAACATTTGAAAATGTTGTTCTCTGCCCTATCATGTCCTAAAGTGAGACGGTTACCCTTAAACCGGTACGAAATCCGATGAAGACACACCTACAGAGAGACCCGAAACCGGACTACACGTAAAACGGACGAAAAACCGGTGACACGAGTCAGGTCGGACTTAGAGACGAATACTGAGGAGAATTTTAAACAGACCCTAATCGAAAATATTCGAGTCTGGGACTGATTGGGAACACACGCACGTACGATTCAGTGAAGTCACACAGACTGAGGAAACGTTGAAATACCTGGCATCGACTGGTCCGGGGAGACAGGTACCCTAAGAGGTCCGTTCTTATGACGTCACCCAACGATGAGGGAAGACGTCCCCTAAAAGGGCTGGGTCCCTAACTTAGGTGTAGAGAACACAGAGGACGTGACCGGAATTATTTTTTAAGGAGTCAAGACGGTTCCGGTGAAACTCAAGTTGAGTGAGAAACACAAAGAATCATAAGTGACAAATGGATCTCGACCAGTTGTGTCTGTGGTCTCGGGTTACCGATGTAAAGGTCGTCCAACCTACATCGGTACATAGTAAAGAATCATGGTCTAGAAAGAGTTTGACAGAGACACGACATGAATCGACGAGGCTGACACAGACTGAGAAACGTTGGGGTACCTGACATATCGTGGGGTCCGAGGAGACAGGTACCCTAAGAGGTCCGTTCTTATGACCTCACCCAACGGTACGGGAAGTTGGGTCCCTAGTTTGGGTCTGAGAGTGTAACGTCTGTCTGAGAAATGACAGACTCGGTGGTCCCTTCGGGTTCTTATGACCTCACCCATCGGATAGGGAAGAGGTCCCTTAGAAGGACTGGATTCCTTAACTTGACCCTAGAGGACGTAACGTCCGTCTAAGAAATGGTCGACTCGAGGATCCCTTTGAGTTTGACAGATTAACTTGTGATAGAAATAGAATTAATATAATTCAGAGAGCCTGTTCATAATTCATAACTTTTCCCCTCATCATTCTTTTATCAGTTTCCACTCTCTTAAATTACTATCTTTAACTGTAGTCCACTCGATTTTGGGTACGGAAACCTTCGACAATAAAAGAAATCTCCGTAAAGAATTCCTGTCGACAGAGACTAGTTCTGTGAGAAGGATATTTGGATGTACATCCTCCGATTATGAACTACTACATTAACTTCGGTTACCGAAGTTTGAAACTCTTAGGACTATGTATTGTTTTATCTTCGGGTGACATCCTCATCGTCCCCTCTTATCTACGTCTTTAGAAGATGATCGGATGACAACATTGACCGGGTCTCTTACGGGTGCTACGACCCCTCTTACTATGAAGACTTTCACGGATTGGTACTATGAACAATTTTCTACGAACGGATGAACTCACCAATTTTTAGTAAGGATAATTCCCTTTGTGCAGTTCAACCATTCACACCAGTGACACAAGTGAAGAGGTTTAAGAGCCCGACGAGGATCCCTTTAAGGAATAGATCCGCATTAGAAGAAAGAAGGAAATAGTTTGACTCTTGACTCAGTGGGAGACCCAGAATACCGAAGGTACTACAGACAAAGAACCTTGTAGTTTTCAGACTCCAGAATTTACCCTACCCCCATGTCAACCTCTTTTACGAAAGTGTCTCCTCGAACTCGGAATCTATGTTGAGACTTAAGAAACTAGGTACTTCGTCAAACGAATGGTAGGGAAAGTCCCTACACTAAGCCAAAGTGTCCTTACCGACCATAGAAGACGACGTCCTTAGGTAATCTTCGGACTCCACTCTCTCCGATGGGTCCAGTTCACTGAAGGGGAAAGGGGTGGAGTGTGTGATCTCTCTCTCTGGGTGACTGACCTCGGTCACTAACCGACCGTCACACGCACGCACAATTCAGTGAAGTCAACACAGACTAAGACCCGCTGAGACGGTCTAAGGAGTTAGATACCCTAAAAGGTCTGTCCTTATGACCTCACCCAACGACACGGGAGGAGGTCCCCTAGAAGGGTTGGATCCCTAGTTTGGGTGTAGAGAATGTCGACCGTTCACACAAGAAATGGTGATCGTGGTGGACCCTTCGTCAGAACACAATAGGACTACCTTCTAATACACAAAAGACAACCAATTGAGACCTACGAAAAGTAACTCACATGAAAGTAAACCAGATTAACCCTCGTCATGTACAACCTTAATTAACCAAAAGACCTTCCTTGAGTGTTATCTCCCTGAAGGGACCACCGAGTCTGACATTTCGCAGACAGACGTTACGTCCTCTGGGTCCAAGCTAGGGACCCAGACCTTCTAGGGGACCTCTTCCTTTACCGTTAGGTGAGGTCATGACGACGACGACGATTCAACGAAGTCAGCATAGGCTGAGACACGTTGGGGTATCTACCGTCGGGTGGTCCGGGGTGGTAGGGACCCTAAGAGGTCCGTTCTTGTGACCTCACCCAACGGTAAAGGAAGAGGTTACGTACTTTCACTTTTCACTTTCACTTCAGTGACTCAGCACAGGTTGAGAGTCGCTGGGGTACCTGACGTCGGATTGTCCGAGGAGACAGGTACTCTAAAAGATCATGATGACGGACCTTTTAGGGTACCAGTCTCCTCGAACCATCCGACGTCAGGTACCCCAACGTTTCTCAACCTGTGTTGACTCGCTGAAGTGAAAGGTTAAAGTGGTATATGCGCTGTAGTGAAAACCTACTTCTAGCCGGAAACCACAACAACCACTAAGTACACGGTACTAGAGAGGGTAAGGTGCAATAACATGCCATAGGTGAAAAGTAACGGACAGTAAACAGAATTTTTACTTTAAGAAAAAAAATTTTATCTCTTAACGTATATCTTTATACCAACTCTTACAAAAAAAGGCGAATTGAAGACTCCTTGGGTTTGTAGTTTCACTAATTGTATTGGTTCGACCACGTTTACTAAAAGTTACAAACTACACCTATAATACAGTAAATAGAGGACGCACCATATCGTAACTAACAATAATCCATTACAGAGTCAAACTAGCGATAGTTGAAGTTGACCGGACTCACACCTTGTAACAAGTCACTCTTTAGAGGTCGTACTTTGAAGTGTTTGGTGAAAACTGTGTCAACCAGTCAGTGTCGAGAAGGTATGTGACGTGTTCAGAAAAAACCCCAAAGTCAACACAGAAATGGAAAGAATTCATTATTTCGAAAAAATAAGGTATAATTTATAATTTTACCGATGTGTATTTAAATGGTCAAAACTATTCAAAAAAATTTTATGTACGACTATACTGTCGGTAGTGTTATGTTAGATTGTTTTAACAAAACTTACTTCAATTTCTGTTGATTGACGACGACGACGACGATTCAGTGAAGTCAGTACAGGCTGAGACACGTTGGGGTCTCTGTCGTCGGGTGGTCCGAGGGGGCAGGGACCCTAAGAGGTCCGTTCTTGTGGCCTCACCCAACGGTAAAGGAAGAGGTTAAGTGGTTTCACTTTTCACCTTCACTTCAACGAGTCAGCACAGGCTGAGGATCGCTGAGGTACCTGACGTCGGAAGGTCCGAGGAGGTAGGTACCGTAAACGGTCCGTTCTCATGACCTCACCCCACGGTAACGGAAGAGACTTGATTGACGATGACCTCGATAATAACATTGTCATTTTTGACTTGTTTCAAAAACCAGTTTGGTTGTACATATTTAATCTATTGATTACCTTTTGGACATATCGTGTCCTTTAAGTTACGAGACACACACGCGTACGAAATCAGTGCAGACTGAGAAAGTCTGGGGTTCCCGATATCGGGCGGTCCGAGGAGACAGTGACCTTAAAAGGTCCGTTCTTTGACCTCACCCAACGGTAAAGGATGAGGTCCCCTAGAAGGACTAGGTCCCTAATTAGGTCGTAGAGAACACAGAGGACGTAACCGCCCGTCTAAGGAATGGTGACAGTGCACCCTTCGGATGAGTTACTAGACACCACTGAATTTGTTCTTCCTTTAGGTTTTTCGTCCCACATATACATTTGTATATTGACTAAGTGAAACGACAAGTCGTCTTTGACTGTGTTGTGACATTTCGTTGATGAGGTTGTTTTTAATTGTCTTTTCACTTCAAATTATAATTGAGTCATCTGCGTAAAGTTGTATATTTTATTACTCGAAAATAAAACCATGATTCAAAAACTTCAAACCATACACAAAATATAAATATTGTGTAGTTTAGGTCGTGGTAGAATTCACGAGTTACCGATCACAGATCAGTACAACCTGATCCATTTTCTATTGGAACCCAGGATGACAAATTGAAGTAAACGGTAGACAAAACGTCTCAGTCTGTGTTGAATCGTTGACTCGTACGTAAATCTCTATGTGATCAGATTTTACTGAATCCATCTTACGTCAAACTTATAACAGTGAACTCACGTTTGGGAAATTGTTCTCAAGGGTCCTTGGTCTTATAACCTTAGTGTATTTGGCAAATGAACCTGAAACATTCTTGCTGACGGAAACACAAATTGTGGTCGGATGTGGGTGTTATACAGAAAGTGTGAGGTTCCTCAGTGAAATAAACTAATAACGACCGTCTGAAACAGGACCTTAGAAGATGTAATATACTTGGGTTCGTGTGTGAGGTGTCGAAATAACATCATTGAGGACTGATAGGACACCCATCCTGTGACCCTTCTATGTTCATGGAGAATGGAAACTTTAGAAACTGATAGAAGGTGGAACTCAACCACCATTACATAAGAAACGACGTGACCCAGAACCAACGACATCCACCCGAAAGAGATCGACGTCACGTGAGCGAAGAGTAGCGTCACCGAAGAGAACAACGTCTCGTACCCGAGATCCCGCACACCCGAAGTCTTCAACACCACTTGCCCGGGTCAACGGGGTACCATACACCTTAGAAGGGCCCGGTCCGAAACTTGACCACAGGGGACATCCACCTAAGAATTGGTGACCTGGTGGTCCTTCAGGAAAAATAAATATAATCTCAACCACCATTAGATATCTAGTCCATGAACGTGCGATTCGGTGAAGTCAACACAGACTGAGAGACACTGGGGTACCTGATATCGGTCAGTCCGAGACAGGTACCCTAAGAGATCCATTCTTATGAATTCACGCACCGGCAAAGGAGGAAGTCCCTTAGAGGGACTGGGTCCCTTAACTTTGACATAGAGAATTCAGAGAGCGTGACCGTCCGTCGAAGAGATGGTGACCGCGATAGACCCTTCGGGTGTCTAGTTCATGAATCCGAGAACTATAGATGAAAGTCCCGGAGTGGGAGGTGGGGAGAAGTTTTGTGTCCGATCTCAGAGGGGTATCGCCTCCTCGGTACACCGAATGATGACACGATGCAAGTTTAACCCGAACCTCACACGAAAAGTCCCTACCCGACACGGTTCCTCTGAAGAGTATTTGGTTGTCCCCATATCTGGAAGAATCCACTGGTCTCTATTACATGGACATATTCCCGGTCACATTTACCTATAGATTGAGTTGATTCAAACGAAACCACCACCACCACACCGCCCNCCACCCCACCACTTGTAGAAGACGACCGTTGTGTCGAGGCGTGTCGACCGGACCGAGGGGATGGTGGGGGTGGGGCGGGGGTCCACAAATATAAATGACCGTCGTAGATGAAAACGGTTCTCCTTCGAAAACAGAAACCTCGTCCTTCCACCTCTTCTGTCTTTCACAGACAAGGAGTCTGGATGTAGTTCCTCTATACCACTCCCACTTCTCGTACTCTCGGACCCCCATAGGAGTCCACCACCACTCCATGTCTAAAAGTTCAGATCTGGAACATGTATAGCCGTTCGTTCGTCAGGTGTGGAACAGTGTGGAAGATACGGTTTACGGGCCGGTGGGAGGTCTACGTTATTTAGGAGTCCAGATTACTAGTACTCCGGTTAACGTTCCAGTGCACCTCCATTAACATCGAAGGGAACAACATAGTTTCGATCTACCCTCGTAGTGAGACTGGACATCGATATGATATTTTGAGTACTTACTGACCCTCAGTTTGTGAACTTATTGATACCAATAATGATATAATGATTATTGATACCACAATAATGATGATATTGTAGTGATTATTGATACCACAATAATGATGATATTGTAGTGACTAGACCAATGATTTGAAACTCGTTATAGGGATCAATTAATCTAGAATTGGAACATTCTCCACGGAATTGGAGAATAAATGTATAAATGTATACGTTTATACGGAGAATATACAGAGTATTTACATGTATACGGAGAATAAATGTATATGTAATGTATAGATTCCTTCGGTCCTAGGGTACTGGAATGGTTCACAACAATTGAGGAGAAATGGACCTTCGAGTCCACGAATAAAGAGGAGTGAGACGACGGAGATATACCACGATCTAACTAGAAGCTCACCGACTATCATTTCGATCACTTCTTAGAGTCGTTTGTGACACGGACCAAAACAGACCGAGTCAAAAAATTTAATACATGTTATGAATTTCGCGGAAGGTTTACTTGAGTTGTAATCGAACATATTACTGATCCGGTTCAACACTGATCCTCGGTTGACTGGTCGGTTTGATCATCGTTCTCGACAAACACCCAGTAGTCACCAATCCGAGAATCTTTCTGTTAGTTCTTAATCAAGTACCGTTGACTTTCTCAATGATGGTGGACCGTTCAATGGAATTGGAGACTCTTCAATGACAAGAATATCCGTCGTGAAACAAGAAAGTTTTTGAATCTTTAAATTTGAAGTATCTTATTGTCACCAGGGAAGTTGAGTCAGAATTCTACGTGAAGACTACAAAAAGGATTCGATTGGAAGCCGGTGATGAAGCCGTCAATTTTTTTTTTAACCAGATTTTATTCAGACGTTTACGGTTAACACAAAACCTCGGGCAAATTGACTAGTGAGTTTCTACTTTAGTCTGACTGATCTTGGAACACTACCTTACCTTCCGTCAAGAATGTGCAGTAGAATATATTAACGAGAACAGATAACTTTTATGGAGTCACATTTATGGATTCGGGGTCGTTACGTGTTTCCCGTGTCCTAAATTCTATTGACCCGTCTGATCATAGACTGAACTGAGTTGTGAATCGTCCGACTTTCTTTGTTAGACGACACCAGGATCGACAGTTTATGGATCGAACAGTGGAGTCCAGCCCGTTACGTTTGTCTACTTCAAGTTAGTTATAAAACGAAGTAGCGTTTTATATATTCGAGATCCATTTACCCATTACTGGGACAGATTAAAATTCGAAGAAGTTTCTCTATGACTTTTAGTACTAAATGATCCGAAAAAGAATCAAATGTTTTGATTTTCGACCAAACAAATATTAACACATGATTTAATTAACGGACTTACAAACATTGGACCAACCATCGACCATACAGGTCGGTTTCCAAGACACCCCTGTGAATTTTGGACTTACTTGTCTAAGTGGACAACTCTCTCAAACCTTCTAGGTACTTCACGATCGACAACCCACGGAAGAGTAAGAGGTAGGGGTAACGACCTTAGTCCACACAAAATCTTACAACTTCAAAAGACATGGAGTGGCCCCACCCCTTCTAAATAGTCTAATTATCTACTGTGTTTGAGGGTCCACTTGACTTTCATCCTGTTGCCTTTGTCGCGGTAAATGTAGGGTTAGATGAGTTGCAATTATAAGGTTTCTTGTGTACCCTCGGAGAAGTCCGACTCCTTCGGTCCAAATAGAAGTCGCGTGAAGTACCACTTAAAGGGGTGACTAACGTCGAAGACGAGTGTAAGGATGATCCAAAGTGTATTCGCCTTCAATGGGAAGAAATCGTCAGCTGAGGTTCGTCTGTAGAATTTATGGGACAGAGTACCAGTATCCTGGGAAGAACAAACCCAAGAGATATCGTAAAAGGACCGAGGTCTGAGTACAAGTATGATCAATGTGTGAACGGATTAGAATAGTGGAAAAGAAAGTGGAGAGAACTGTAGAATACAAGTGAAAGATAAGAAACGAAATGGTAAACGGAATTTGCGATCACCCTTCTTAAGGGACCAACGGGTCACCAATCCTGCGACGTCAAAGTGACGACTCCCATGTCCAAGTCATTCTAGGAGTTCGACACACCGTACCGTTTTTCTGATTCCTCATAACTGTCAAGACCAAGGGTTAAAAGGAACACAACATTTGTGAATCAGATATGTGTACAAGTAACGAGTGTATGTACCCTGGTAACCACCAATACACTCGTCATCTAGTCTCAACACTGATTGATATTTTAAACACTCATATCTGTTTGTTATCATCGTCGTCATCGACTCGGTAATATGGTAACAAGATTTACGAAATATGTGACCAACTAAAATCATTGAGGATTTCTCACCAATAAATGTGAAGTATTCAATTTTTTTTTTACCTCCGGATCTCAAACAATGAAAGAGTTAGAGGGGTGGATCCTTCACAGAAATACATGTGTTAATTTAACGGGAATGTCACTAAACGATAGTACCCGGACATCTTGTTTGGAAAATAGATTATGACTTAAAATATCAATTCCCAATCCATAGTATTTATAGTCTGACTTAGAATCGGGGTTTGCTGTGCATCAGTCCATCGACAGTTAGGACAGAACGAGTCACTCATCGATCAACAGAATTCCCTTGTTGTCAGTGAAGGACACAGTGTTACAGGACAGACGAATGTGCCGAAGACACATGTGACTGAGTTTACAGTTGACACCCATTACACACCAAAGATAGTAATACACTTGTCTTTAAACCACACCGGTCTACTGACCAATTTACAGTACTCGAATCAGTACATGTACAAACACAGTCTGATTTACTGGTTTATCTATACTTTTCCACCTTATCTAGACAGTATTGAACCTTGTATAGAACGACAGAAAGGGAACGTAAAAAACCACCGAATTGAGGTGGGTTCTAGAGACCTGACAAAGTTATTTGGTCAATTCCAGACTACAAACAGTATATACTAATTGTTTACGTACATAAATTAAGAGGACTTGTCATTCTAAATCCAAGTAAAATGTCTTATGGACAGACTAAGTCACTTCGTTCGTCATCGACAGTGGACTACATGACCTTGACTACGTCTTTAGAATGAGACTCCATAATGTTGTCAGTCAACATTATGAAGACTGAATGGACTCTTTTGTGACTTTACGACCGGACGACGGTCTATTTACTTAGAGTTAATGAGTCAAAGTCTGTCAATGTGTGAAAATATCCACTACGAGACTCCGGTTGACGGGTCAGAGGGAGTATTCTCCATGACCTTAAACTTGGAGTCTAGAGTAAGGTTTCAGTTCATGAACCTACGACCCTACCAATAGTTTTGTGGAGTAAGTCGGACTGAGTTGGAATGACGGCTTTCGACGATGAGTTAAAGGAACACGTATCCACTGATTATGGTACGTGAAACAAAGGCGGTTATTCATTAGGCCAACAAAGTGAATTACCAGAAGAGAGGTCGAGCGAGTTAAGATGGGTGAAGTAAGGGTGATTCTACCAACAGAGGTATACTGGAGGTCAGACAACTGGGGAAATAAAGACATAAGATCGACGAAGGAATTAAAAGAACAATCGTACAGAAAAGAGGGTTCATTGTCAAAACACGGAGATAAAGTCAGGAAAGACTATTTGGAATTGGGACACACTTAGTTCCACAGATGAAACAGGATTATGACCTTCTCATCTCAACCCGACTTAAATATTTCTGGTTCCATAAAAACACGGAGACTTGAGTAGTGACTGAAATCCTAGAGACGGTTTACAGCGTCTTCCCTCCTTCTCTTCGGTCTTTTTGTAAACAACCCGTTAGAACTCGAATCTAAAGAGAATTTGGGTTTACAGTCCATTGATAACGAAACAAGAGAATTATCGTAAGGTAACGAGAGTTTCTAATATCTATTCTACCATTCACGCGTAATAATCGATGTTTAGTTACGTCGTACTCGACTGTAAAGTGCAAAACAAAAGTGAATGAGAGTAGTTAAGAATATTTTGAGTCGTGGGATTCATAGACGGTACAGTCCGAGGTGCGTGACTGAAGGAAGAGACCTAGTCAGAGAAACTCTCTTCAGAGTACTGTCCCTGTGATTCTCTCTCCCGGAAACCCTACTACCCTGAGTATTACACTCTTTGAGAACTTTCACCAAGGTCTCTGGAGTCCGGAGACTTATTCTCCAAGGTGTTTATACTTGGAGAACAGGATTCTCCCGAAACCTAAAGGGACCACTACTTCTGAGACACGAGGGTTATGTCCCCCGGACCCAACCTTGGGACCAGTCCGTTGATTCTTGGATGCTCAACGTCGTTTCTGGACCATGTCGGTTTTTTTTTTTTTTCGGAACCCATTGAAAGATTAGTCGAGTCGTTTGTCGGTAGCGAATGGACAAGAGGCAAAGTCAAAAGATCTTCTGTTCCTAGAAGACCAGCTGAGGTCAATTTTTACAAAGGGACGTAAATTATAGTGACACCATCTCGTAAGGGAGAAATTTTACTCTCATAGGTGTGAAGTCTTAGACGGACGTTCAAGTCCTCTGTGTCCTCTGTTCTTAACTTAGGGACCCAGTTCTTCCAGGGAACCTCCTCCTTTACCGTTGGGTAAAGTCATAAGAACGGACCTTTTAAGACACCTGTTTCCTCAGATCACCCAATGTTAGGTACCCCAGTATTTCTCAGTCTGTATTGACTCGTACGTGCGTTTGGGCGTGAGAGTCAGACCAAAAGTCCGTTTAAATGTTTTCGTCAGTTACAAAGTATTGAATCAGTTCGAAAGGAAAAAGATACCAATAATTCACGGGGGACAACCTCCTACACAAATTTCGAGATTGACCACGACCATGGGACAGAACGAATCGATCGTTCTCGGATTCAGGAACTTGTCTTCGGTTCAAAGGTTTTTGAACCTTCCAAACCCGACTTCCAATACGGGGTAATCCAGTAGAGGGACACCAGAACCTCTCCATAAACGATGTGAGAAGTAACGAACACCCGGAAAGGTTTAGAACCAGAGAATGGGATCCCACTACGTAAATCTCAACCATAACTATGGTTGTCGTAGGAAGGTATAGAAGGTGGGTTCCGATCAACGAAACAAGAGTAGACGACTTTAATGGACTCCTATCCAGTTCGACCTTTAAACCCCGACCAACCCCGGGTCATGTGTGACCGAAGACCAACCAGAACTTATTTGTGAAAGAGGGGTTATTGAAAGGATAAAACTCCGCCGTTAAAATTTTGGACCCGGATTACCCTACGGTCCTCATTTTACCAATTAAAAGATCCGTCACTAAAGCAACACTCAATGTTCTGACCGTACGGGGTCTACTCACAGAGTCTGATAGACCACGTCCTGACCAGACGAGGATTAGGTAGTACCCGGTTGTGGAGTTTGTCTCATTTTCCTTACTTTAATCCACTAAACATCTCTGCACTTACCTGGATCTCTGTCAGTATGTCTCACTTCATTCAGTCTTTCTTTGTTTATAGTATATAATTGTGTATACACCTTAGACTTTTTAAACCATATCTACTAGAATAAATGTCTCATCTTCGTTTCTGTATCTACATCTCTTGTTTCGATACCTATGGTTCCTCCTTCTTCTCCCACCCTACTTCACCCTTTAACCACACCTGTACATATGTGATAACTATGATATATATTTTATTGACTCTTGATGACATCTCCTGTCCCTTGAAATGAATTTCGAGATTTTTACTATCACTAGATTTTTTCCCTTGTTTTAGGTATTTTCTCCCTATATACACAAAAAAACAACAAGTCAGTGATTCAGTACAGACTAAGAAACGTTGGGGTACCTGACGTCGTACGGTCCGAGGGGAGAGAAGTAGTAGAGGACCTCAAACGAGTCTAAGTACAGGTGACTCAGTCACTGTGATAGATTGGTAGAGTAGAAGACGGAGGGGGAAGATAAAGGAAGTTATAAAGGGTCGTAGTTCCAGAAAAGGTTCTTCGACCGAGAAGCATAGTCCACCGGTTTCATAACCTCGAAGTCGTTGTCACACAATCAACGAGTCAGTACAGGATGGTAAACGACATCCGAAACCGGAGCCTCTTCCGTTACCGTTCGGTGAGGTCATGAGAACGGACCTTTTAGGGTACCCGCCTCTTCGGTCCTTCCGACGTCAGGTACCACAGCGACTCTAAGTCTGTGCTGACTCGTTGAAGTGAAAGTGAAAAGTGAAAGTACGTAACCTCTTCCTTTACCGTTGGGTGAGGTCACAAGAACGGACCTCTTAGGGTCCCTACCCCCTCGGACTACCCGACGACAGATACCTCAGTGTGTCTCAGCCTGTGCTGACTTCACTGGATCGTCGTCGTCGTCGTCTATAGGTCCGTTCTTATGGCCTTACCCATCGGTACGGGAAGAGGTCCCCTAGAAGGACTACCTCCCTATTTTGGGTCCAGAAGACATAACGTCCGTCTAAGAAATGACAGACTCGGTGGTCCCTTCGGGTAGAGATACATTACATCGGACGGTCCAAGGAGACAAGTGCTCTAACAGGTCCGTTCTTATGACCTCACCCAAAGGTACGGAAGGAGGTCACCTAGAAGAACTGGGTCTCTAACTTGGATACAGAGAATCTAGAGGAAGTGACCGTCCACCAAAGAAATGGTGATCGTGGAGGACCCTTCGGGTAAGTCGTTGTCAGGAAGGTCATTTATAAGTCTCAACTAAAGGAAATTCTAACTGACCAAACTAGAGGAACGACAGGTTCCCTAAGAGTTCTCAGTAGAGGTCGTGGTGTTAAGTTCTCGTAGTTAAGAAACCACGAGTTGGAAGAAATATCAGGTTGAGAGTTGGATGACCTTTTTGGTATCGAAACTGATATGCCTGGAAACAACTGTTCCACTGCAGAGACGAAAAATTACACTATTTGGATCTACAGTATCAAAAGGAGGTTCCTCGTTCATAAGATTGAAGTACTGACGTCAGTGGTAGACGTCACTAAAACCTCGGGTTCTTTTATTTTTATACAGTAACGAAGGTGAAAAGGGGAAGATAAACGATACTTCACTACCCTAGTCTCCAGTACTAGAATCAAAAAAAATTTTACAAAATTCGGTCGAAAAAGTGAGGAGAAAGTGGGATTAGTTCACCGAGAAATGAAGGAAAAGTGAAAGACGGTAATCTCACCAATAGTGGACGTAAAAACTCCAACTAGAAAAAGAGTCGTTAGAACTAAGGTAGAACACTAAGTAGGTCAGACCTTAAAACGTACTACATGAGACGTAAAATCAGTTTATTCGTCCCACTACATATCGACCTAAACGAAACGACATACCATCTTCGATTGTATTGTAACAGTTCGTTGATATGAGGTTATTTTTAATCTTAATCGTCTTTTATTATCGGTTTAGAATGATCTGAATTATCTGTTTTAATGTAAAACCGTTTTTAGTCTTTTTATTTGTTGGGTTATTTTTGTACCCGTCTTCCGGATTTTTTTATAAAGAAGTTTTTTCCATATGTCTACCAGTTCGTGTACTTTTCTACGAGTTGTAACGAGTAATGAACTCTTTACGTTTAGTTTTGATGTTACTCATAGTGGAGTGTGACCAGTCTTACCGGTAATAGTTCTTTTAGGTACTTGTTATTTACGACCTCTCTTATACCTCTTTCCCTTGGGAGAACGGGACAACCACCCTTACATTTAACTATATCGGTGACACCTCTTACCATACATCTAAGGAATTTGATCCTTATTTTGATGGTAATACTGGGTCGTTAAGACAATGACCCATATACGGAACTCTTTTGGTTTTCAGTTTCTGTACATAGGGCTACAAGTAACGTCGAGACAAGTGTTGTCGGTCCTGTACCTTCGTTGGATCTACAAGTAGCCGTCTACTTACCTACTTCTTCAACACCAGGTATATATGTTACCTTATAGTGAGTCGATATTTTTCCTTGTTTAAACTCAGTCAACACCACTCAACCTACTCGGATCTCGGACAATATGTCTCACTTCATTCAGTCCTTTTCTTTATATAATTACGTGTATATTCCTTAGATCTTTTCACTATGGCTACTTGGATAAATGTCCCTTCCTTACCTCTACGTCTGTATCTTCTGTCTGACCGCCTGTGTCAGGTGTATGTATACGCGAGTAGGAGTCAGCACAGGTCGAGAAACACTGTCTTATCTGACATCGGGCGGTTCGAAGAGACAGGTACCCCAAAAGGTCCGTTCTTGTGACCTCCTCCGACGACAAAGGAGGAGGTCCCCTAGAAAGGGTTGGGTCCCTAACTTGAACACAAAGGATGTAACCGTCCGCCTAAGAAATGGTGACTCGGTACTTCTTTTGGGTCCCCTTCCCCTCTCACCCCCTGCTTAGCTCTCTTGTCGTGACCGTATATATGTGACACCTCGAAACCACCAATCAGCGATTCAGTACAGGTCGAGAACACTGGGGTACCTAACGTCGGACGGTCCGAGGAGACAGGTAACCTAAGAGGTCCGTTATGACCTCACCCAACGGTACGGGAAGAGACCCCTTAGAAAGGATGGGTCCTTAACTTGGGTCCAGAGGACGTAACGTCCGTCTAAGAAATGACTGACTCGATGTTCCCTTCTATATATATATATATGCTGGTACAGATTTTATCTATTGATCACCCTTCGACGATATATAGTATCCCTCGGGTTGGATCACGAGACACTACTGGCCCAATCCACCCCATACCCTCTCCAACATCCCTCCGAGTCCTCCGTCCCCTATATATATAATACTGACTAAGTTCAACAACATACCGTCTTTCGTTGTGATACCATTTCGTTAATAGAAGGTCAATTTCTCTAGGTACGTCTTAGTTTTATAACTTCTTTTGAAGTGATTTACTATACCTTACTCATGACTCGTAGTCATGAAGTTCACGAGTCAAAGATTGTACTGGTTACTCAAAGGAATTAAATGGCTTAGATACAACCTAACTGTCGTTGTGATGAGTGTTCCCTATTACATTGATCAAGTCAAGTCAAGTCAACGAGTCAGCACAGGCTGAGAAACACTGGGGTACTTAACGTCGTCCGGTCCGGAGGGACAGGCAGTGGTTAAGGGCCTCAAGTGAGTCTGAGTGCAGGTAGCTCAGGCACTACGGTAGGTCGGTAGAGTAGGAGCCAGCAGGGGAAGAGGAGGACGGGGGCTAGGGAGGGTCGTAGTCTCAGAAAAGGTTACTCAGTTGAGAAGGGTACTCCACCGGTTTCATGACCTCAAAGTCGAAATCGTAGTAAGGAAGGTTTCTTTAGGGTCCCAACTAGAGTAAGTCTTACCTGACCATCCTAGAGGAACGTCAGGTTCCCTGAGAGTTCTCAGAAGAGGTTGTGGTGTCGAGTTTTCGTAGTTAAGAAGCCGTGAGTCGGAAGAAGTGTCAGGTTGAGAGTGTAGGTATGTACTGGTGTCCTTTTTGTTATCGGAACTTCTGTCTGGAATCAACCGTTTCATTACAGAGACGAAAACTTATATGATAGATCCAACCAGTATTGAAAAGAAGGTTCCTCATTCACAGAAAATTAAAGTACCGACGTTAGTGGTAGACGTCACTAAGACCTCGGGTTTTTATATTTCAGACTGTGATAAAGGTGACAAAGGGGTAGATAAACGGTACTTCACTACCCTGACCTACGGTACTAGAAGCAAAAGACTTACGACTCGAAATTCGGTTGAAAAAGCGAGAGGAGAAAGTGAAAGTAGTTCTCCGAAAAATCGAGGAGAAGTGAAAGACGGTATTCCCATCACAGTAGACGTGTAGACTCCAATAACTATAAAGAGGGCCGTCAGAACTAAAGTCGAACACAAAGAAGGTCAGGTCGTAAAGAGTACTACATGATATGTATATTCAATTTATTCGTCCCACTGTTATATGTCGGAACTGCATGAGGAAAAGAATAAACCTTGGTCAGACAACAAGGTACAGGTCAAGATTGACAACGAAGGACTGGACGTATGTCTAAAGAGTTCTCCGTCCAATCCACCAGACCATAAGGTAGAGAAAGTCTTAAAAGGTGTCAAATAACACTAGGTGTGTCAGTTTCCGAAACCGTATCAGTTATTTCGTCTTTATCTACAAAAAGACCTTGAGAGAACGAAAAAGGTACTAGGTCGTCTACATCCGTTAAACTAGAGACCAAGGAGACGGAAAAGATTTTGGTCGAACTTATAGTCCCTCAAGTACCAAGTGCATAACGACTTCGGACCGCACCTCTTTAAACTCGTAATGAAATGATCGTACACTCTACTCACGTTAACACACCATCAAACTCGTAAGAAACCGTAACGGAAAGAAACCTTAACCTTACTTTTGCCTGGAAAAGGTCAGGACACCGGTGACGACTCAAAAGATTTAAACGACCGAATAACTTACGTCGTGAAAGTGTCGCAGTAGAAAATCCTAAACTTTATCGAGTTGACCTTAAGGTGGTGGAGGTGATCGAAACAGACATCACTACGAAAGATTCCGGGTGAACTGAAGTGTAAGGTTCTACAGACCGAGATCTACTCACTAGTGTAGTAGTACTAATAGACCCAGCACTTCTAGAAAAAATATGTCAAGAAGGTACATAAGAACGGTGGAGAAGAATTATAGAAGAGGAAGACAATCCAGGTATGGTAAAGACAGGAAATAGCTCGGGTAGAAACGTACTTTACAAGGGAACCATAGAGATTAAAAGAACTTCTCTAGAGATCAGAAAGGGTAAGACAACAAAAGGAGATAAAGAAACGTAACTAGCGACTTCTTCCGAAAGAATAGAGAAGAACGATAAGAAACCTTGAGACGTAAGTCTACGAATATAGAAATTTTTCGAGACCTATTTATGTCTTATGTCTTTTTAAATCTGAAGGTATACGGTCTTACCTAAATAGATTCGTAACCAATTAATTTCTGACTTATAAATTTAAAGAAAATTTTTTCTTTTAATTGTAAAATCATTCCATAAAGAAATACTGTAGAATGTGAAAGTATTACAAATTATGAGTATCCATATATCTTTCAAACTAGAATTGTTTTTGGTTCACCAACATGTAATTAAACCCCCGTCTTTATTTGAATTTTGAAAGACTTAAAGAGAAGGGAACTAAATAGAAAAAGAACAGTTGAAATACCAAATTAAATGATGATACCTTTGACATCGAAAACCTCAGACTTCACCGACTCTCTCCTGATTTTATATACCTTACCTGAAAAATTTTGACCTCTTGACTTCGACGACTCTAAAGTGATACCTTTCTAAAGTCTCACCGATTTAGGATCTCTATCGATGTGAGACCTACGGTACAGAGGTTTCAAGGAATTCACTAATACGGTTTATAACCGAACTTCTTAGGACGGTGGACAGAGGGTACTATGAGGTGGGAGACCAACAACGAATTATACCAAGATACATTTGAACCAAAGTTCGGTACTCACGTGAAGGGACGTCTGGTCTGATGGTAAGGGATTTGGGTAGGATGTATCCTTAAGAACTCTACGACGAAAAGGTCTCCTTATCAGACTCGACACGACCCTCTGCTGTATTGGATCACTCCTCTTGTCTGAACCATGGGACCGGACTTGACCTTAAAGTCCAAAAGGTAGAAGACGGACACATTGAATAACCGTCTAGTCGATAAGAGGGGTTCGGAGTCAACAGACCAATCTTTATCTACGACCTCAACAGTCCTAATCATATATCTTCAATGAAACGTCTCCTACTGGTTTTAACGAGTAAAGTCTTCCACTCCTTCAAAAACCGGACACTGTCCTGAATTACAGAACGTCAATATCGAAATTCTATTCCAAAAAATTATCGTTTCCCCTCTCCAGTCTTACCGATTTTAGGTCTCGGATGTGTCCTCTATAAATATTGTACGATGAGTTTTTTGACACAGGGTATCTTGGTGAGAAAGGTTTGTAAACGGTAATTCCGGGTGTACCTTGAACAATGGCTTGGTCCAACTAGAACGTTCTAAACGTCCCTCGTTCGGTTTTGCAACTTAAGAGATCCGGTCTTATGACCTCACCCATCGGAAGGGGAAGAGGTCCCCTAGAAGGGTTGAGTCCCTAGTTTGGATCCAGATAGGCGTAATGTCCGTCTAAAAAATGGTCGACTCGGTGTTCCCTTCGGGACTTCTCTCTCAAGAGCGTTAGGAAGTGTAAGAGTTTAGAGTGTAAGGAAGGACTTCCGTTCCCGAGTACCATAACTACCCCATTTCTTATTTCTTCGTCCTGGCAGACTCCGAACCTCGAACTACTCACAACCCCCTCCACGAACCCCTTTCCGCACCATTAACATCAAGACTCGTCCTCATTAACTCGATGTTCGGACACGTACTCCGGTGATCTTACCGGACTCCCAACTCAAAAACCAAGGGACTGTAGTTTTTAAGTCCTTAACCTGTGAACGTGTACGGGTCAACCTTCCAACCACCAGGGGTAGGTTAGAATCGGTGAACGTGATCTGTGTCGACTGAGATTTAAGGACCTCTTCTTTTGAGTCCGTTTGTAGAATAAATCCGGAAAAGACTGAACCTTGTGTACGTTCAGAAAAAAAACATCGTTGTCAATTTGACTTGAACTACCCACTTCCGTCCAAGGTTCACTTTACCTAAACAGATTACTAAGGAAAGTGAACATCGTGAGGTGACCTCCCCTAACCTTACCTCCACTTCGACGATACCGACTTCCGGGTCTCGACATATCACATGGATCCTTGTAATGGACGATAGGACACCGATTGATCCATCCTTCGTGACGGGTTCCACGAGATGACTAACCTCTTCTTGAGATACTTGTGTCTCTCTTGAACGATCTTTTCAAGTCTGATGGAAGACGCACGACCTCTTTAAACCTCCAGTCAGTAAGAATTTGTACTTATGAATGACGATCACCAACCTCCACCCCGTAACCGTCCTTTCCACTGGACGAACCGAAACAAAGGACTCGTGGAAGTGTCTATTTTAGAAGAATCGAGATTGAGTCCTAGATCACAACCAGGTAAAAAAAAAAAAAGACCACATTGTCCGGGTCATTACCAGTGAATCGAAATTCACTCTAAACAATAAACAGGAGACGACTTACGACAGTTTAAAATCACTGCCTAGGAGAGTAAAGACGGTAAAAGACCTTCAAGAAAACCGACGGAACCCAGGAATAACGAGAAACGTCCGAAAGATTAACGTCACTCGTCCGAAGACTTACGTCACCGAAGTGACACCCACTACAGTCACAACGAAAGGGTCCTGATGACTCTACACGTGGGTCTCATGGAATTTCACCAGTGTACCTGACCGGTCACCCCAACCCGTACACTCAACCCTCTGACCCTCTTTTACACCGAGTGTCCCACCGAGACGACAGAGACACTTCATCTTAAGGAAAAGAGAAACTTTATACCCCCTCAAGAACGGATCAACGAGTGGAGGCACAGAGGAGACAGACTAGGCTCCCTTCTTCTCTTTGACCCAACTGCTCTACCTCTTGTTGAGTGTCCTGTATACATCGACTTGGAGAAGAAACCAAAATCTCATCACGGGAAAGGTCAAACACACCCTTTTCGAGTGGTTACGGTCGACTACCGTCTTCGAAGGGAGTCGGACCAAGTCCCCATGGTGAAGAGGGTTCGAACCAAGACTAAGTCCAGTGGTTTCATCAGACTGAGTGCCAGGTCAAAAGTCAACAAAGTCTTGGTTGACCGTTTTCCCTCTGTTTCCCGTGTGGTTTGAGACTCGACCGTAGACTTAACGACAGTACAGTACTGACCAGTCGGATGATCCTAGACTGGGTTTAGGGGAACCTCTTGTCTGAGTTGACGACTCAGACCAGACAAGTCTTCCAGAATCCCACAACTTGTCGAAGGACACGGTCACACACCCAACTTCTACCACAAGTGTCGAGATGACGAGTACGATATAAGTCAAAAATTGAGAAGACAGTCTTATTTAGGTATTTTCGTCTCAGATATACTCCCTAACAAATCTCTTTTGTAAGAACGATTCCAGAATGTCTGAACCCAAAGACGACATTCCCTCTTACATTCTAACCACCCAATTTAACTCCCGTCATTACGATACCAAAAAGGTCACCAGTATATACCTACACTCTCAACCTGACACTTCTGTCGACTCGTGGTTTCTCAACTACGAAAACTTGACACCACAACCTCTTCTGAGAACTCTCAGGGAACCTGACGTTCCTCTAGGTTGGTCAGGTAAGATTTCCTCTAGTCAGGACCCACAAGAAACCTTCCTTACTACGATTTCGACTTTGAGGTCATGAAACCGGTGGAGTACCCTTCTCAACTGAGTAACCTTTTCTGAGACTACGACCCTCCCTAACCCCAGTCTTCCTCTTCCCCTACTGTCTCCTTCTCTACCGACCTACCTTAGTGACTGGACTACCTGCACTCAAACTCACTTGAGGCCCTCAACCACTATCTGTCCCTCCGGACCACACGACGTCAAGTATCCCAGCGTTTCTCAACCTGTGTTGACTTACTGACTTGACTTACTTTATGAACCTTCTTATGAAGACGACACCGGTTCAGATCCGTCCTCCCTAGTGTCACCGTTCTATAGACTTTATGACAACCTTTCTGCCGGGGCAACACCTTCTTCACCCTTCCCGACTCTCAGTTCTCCCTCGAGGCGGTAAAGAAGTGTAGAACATATTAGTCCACGAAACAGAGGAGGATAAGTGGGTATAAGACTAGAGTGGGTTTCCACGAAACAGAAGTCCAGGTTAATCAGTGTCAATATCAGACTTACACGGTCCCTTCGGGGTACCATCGAGGTTGTCCCTCGAACCACGTCTAAGTTGTACGGTTATGTTAACACATCATCTACACTTGGGTTAGATGTTAGTGAAACCAGTACTATGTAGACCGGTCTGTACTGTATGGTCTGGTCTGTTACGGGTTCCTGAACCACCTGTTAGGTCCGGGAAAAACACCGTAAGTGTCGGGTGGGTGTACTAAGGTTTACGAAATATTCGAGACCACGGGTGACAAGATTTAGATATTCTCCCAGTCTCCAATCATCGTGTAGTAATTATATTATCTCGTCAAAGTGACTTTAACCGACGAAGGTAAAGTAATTCAGGAGACGTTGGTCGGACACTGTATATCAACCCGATACGTTCATGGGAACCCCCTTCATAGACCTTGTAGATAACCACAGGGAGGGTTCAGTTACGTTTAACTAGAAGCGAGAGTAGTCGAAATCGATATCTCTTTTTCTGTAATCGATTCAGATGGTACATCACTATTCACGAGTCACGACACCAGTTATCCAGGTAGTCCAGTGCTTAGTTACCATGTCGTCGTGCGCATCCACTGTGGTGGCATAAGTCAAGAGGTACAGATGTCAGTAAACGGTACGTGGTAGTCCGAAGGCTTGTCCAGTGTGTCGTGCCAATTTGTTTGATATTCACCCAGCATGTTACGGGCGAAAGTGGTCGAGTCGTTACTACCGTGCACAAAGAAGTCCCGGCGAACCATTTACTATGACTGAGAGACTCACGGTCGTCATTGACACCCCCTACGAAGCGTATAAGGGAGTGTTACCGGAAGTGGTGCACGTCTCTGTTTTAAGGGGGTGTCACCAAACGTTGTAATCCGGAACATTTTGTAGACAAGGGGTGTCGTGCAAGGCCCTAACCCCTGTGGCTGCGTCATATGTCGGCGTGTCCCTCAGTAGGTCAAAGGTTTCCGGTCCAGTATCGGAAATGGACTTGACAAACCAATGGTGTCGGTAGTGAGACACGTCATCCTGAGCCTTTGAGAAGACCGAACGGTATTTATTCCGACGCCTGCCGTTGCCACAGTTACTCTCGGTAATGAGAAACATATAATCGGCTACTGGTCACTGAACGTTCGACATGTGCCCCGGAGACCGGTAACGAGACCGAGAAACCCTTCCATGGAAACGGCCTCGGGATGAGTCTCACCGTTTCCCGTAGACCTCCTTGAAAGAACCCACGGTACATTAGAAGACTGACTTGGCGGACACAGAGTACGACACCCACGAAGGATGAAACCATGCGACGACGAGGACAGAGATCCTCGTGTCGTAACCCGATAAATAGTTAAAATAAACAGTTGAGACTACGGTCGTTTGCCCGGGTGTAAACGTAAACGTACCTGGGTCTACCCCGGTAATGGTCGAACCGGGACGAAACCCCAGAAGTGTGAAGATTACGGGAAACAGACGGTGATAGGAAGATGAAGAGGGTTCGAACGGTACTAGTTCCAGTGGAGCATCTACCACACACCGGGTGTATCCCGTATTCTTATCACCATTCCTGGACTTTTTCTATCTACCCGTAACAACTTTTACCGCAGAGTTACGACGGATATTTTACGAACAGTAGACCCGGAACTCATAAATCAATTGGTATCTGACAAAGTGCGGGTCGAGAGAGTGTTGAACCCAATTGAACCTTTTCAATACGGTGAAGGAGTCACAGACCCTCAAGAGGACGTAAGCAGGTGTCTCACGTCTACCGTCACATTAGGTAAGGTGGTTCCATACACACACCGGTCCACTGGGGACGTACTTAACGGATTCCAAGACATTAGAAACAGAGTTACTCCCGACTCACTAATATTTACGGTTGAGAAGATAGAGTAGAGACCTTGTTTGTTATGGTAGGTGAGAAGACAGGGTCTCAGTGTTATCGGTTTGACGATCCCCAGGAGGAACGAAGACGGTTTTCAAGAATGGGTTCAACTGAACCCATTCCGACCCATGAACCAGTTATATAACACATGAGTCAGTGACACCCCCGGGGAACCCCTACGGGTAGGACCCAGTTTCCGACAAGTACAAAGTGGAAGACGACGTACTAACAGAAGTGTTTGTTCGTCCTTGGGTGTCAGAGTATTGTAAGTAACAATGGTGGGGAATAATGGAGTAACAGTCTCCGTGACCCAAGTAGGTCCAGTGTGTAGACAACAAAGTCTCTACATATGTTATAAGATCAAGAAGGAGGACAGAGACATTAAGTGTGTGAACGTGTTGTAGTACCCCCTGTGATAGGTATAATCGAAGGTCCAGTCAGTCCCTTTAGGTGGGGCACCACGGTCGTCGTCATACACGGTCAAACACGGTCCCTTGAGTGACGGACATTACGGAAAAGTTCCGATAGACCACTGGGTAGGTGGTGGAGGGTCAGAAGGTTACCCCGGTGGTCCATGGTGTATGTTGCATCACCGGTGACCGAAGGAGGTTAGGTTGGGGACCTCGGAGTCCGAGGAGATAGACGACCCTTAGAACAGTCAATGTACTTAAAAGAACGACTAACGACTTGAGTCCCATCCGTTCCACGTTCATCCC
The DNA here is from genome assembly GCA_006410555.1 of Capra ibex. Taxonomy (NCBI): domain Eukaryota; kingdom Metazoa; phylum Chordata; class Mammalia; order Artiodactyla; family Bovidae; genus Capra; species Capra ibex. The sequence goes on from SJYO01041852.1 coordinate 77,909,363, forward strand.
TTCGACCTTCCTTTATGTTCCTCAGTATCTTTGACGTCTGCACGAAACAAGAGATTACCGACTACGTCGACGGTCCCTACAAAGTCCACCACGACGAATATAACCATATGTACTGGTTTTCATCGTTAAACGGTTCGGTAATGTAGTACACACACGTAACGATATCTTCTAGAGTCGAGAATGTATTGGTACACTTCAGTAACAAATGACACACCATACTCGCTCTACTGTACCCCGCTCTCTCGGACTGGTAACGGTAGACTCAGGTGGTGATAAAAAGACGTCTACTCGTCCGACTCTTGTGGAAGTGCAAAGTAATATTGTGGACTCTTTCTTCTTCCTGTTCCACACTCTGTCGTCGTGCCGAGACGTCATCTCAGAGTCGGTAAGATTCTCCACCTCCCCACGTCCCTACCGGTCCTCTCCCTTGAACCCGACCCACCGTTACCCCTCCAGGGTCATGACGGGACACGAGTCAGAAACCAATTAACGAGGGGTCCTTCTTATTGGGTCCGAACTAAACGATGTCGTCTAGGACTTCGTAACGTCGGCTGAGGTTACAAGTCTCGTTCAAGACGTAACTCCCCCCTCAACTCACCGTACAAAGGAATTGAGATCTTCAAGTAGGAAACACGACATGTGTATGTGAAGAGGTATGAGTAGACCCTTCTTTAAGGTATCACACACCCGGGGAGAAGGACCCTCCTCACACTGTCCAGTCTACTGCTCGCCCGTCTTGAGTAGTCGTATTGTCGAAGTGACAACCTTGATGAGAGATCCCACTGACCATGAATGGAGGAAGAGGTGACCGGTAAGAGTAAGGAGGGAGAGACAATGGTGGGGATGTCTAGTACCACCATTTCTGACTTAGGGAGTACGGACCTCCTAGACAACATTATCTTTGGTAAGAGAAGAGTCCGGTCCCAAAGGTATTAATGGATAAGTCAATGTTGAACCGGATCCCATATGTCTCTTTACACGTCAATCTAGTGGATGACGTCGACCACTGACGTCGGTACTTTAATTTTCTACGAATGAGGAACCTTCTTTTCAATACTGGTTGGATCTATAGTATAAGTTTTCGTCTCTATAATGAAACGGCTGATTCCAGACAGATCAGTTCCGATAACAAAAAGGACACCAGTACATACCTACACTCTCAACCTGACACTTCTTCCGACTCACGGCTTCTTAACTACGAAAACTCGACACCACAACCTCTTCTGAGAACTCTCAGGGAACCTGACGTTCCTCTAGGATGGTCAGGTAAGACTTACTCTAGTTGGGACCCTAAAGAAACCTTCCTTACTACGATTTCGACTTTGGGATCTAACAGTCGTAAGAAATTAGGGAACTCATGGTTTTACGGTGAGACACCGTTCAGTTGAAGTAACTCATGGAAAGTTACATCTCTCCCGGTCTTCAACGGAGAGTGTCATTATTTGTAGACAGGGTCCGTTCTCCAACGGAAAGTCGGTCCTTCCGAGGTAGTCGTAGATCAAAGTTGTAGTCAGGAAGGTTACTTATAAGTCCCAACTCAAAGAATCTTAACTGACCAAACTAAAGGAACTACAGGTTATCTCAGAGTTCTCAGAAGTCGTGGTGTCAAACTTTTGTAGTTAAGAAACCATCAGACGGAAGAAATACCAGGTGTATACTAGTGTAGGTATGTACTGATGACCTTTCTGATATTCCTGGAAACAGTCGTTTCACTACAGAAATGAAAAATTTTACGAATCAAAACGTATCGAAAGGACGGTTCTTCGTTCACAGAAGATTAAAGCACCGACGTCAGTGGTAGATGTCACTAAAATCTCGAGTTCTTCTCCTTCGGACAATGACGAAAGTGGAAAAGGGGTAGATAAACGGTACTTCACTACTCTGACCTACGGTACTAGAATCACAAAAACTTTTAACTCAAAATTCGGTCGAAAAAGTGAGAAGAAAGTGGAAGTAGTTCTCCGAGAAATTAAGGAGAAACGAAAGACGGTAATCTCATCATCATAGACGTATAGATTCCAACAAATAAAGAGGGCCGTTAGAACTAAGGTCGACCACTAAGTAGGTCCAACCGTAAAACCTTCTACATGAGACGTATATTCAATTTATTCGTCCCACCGTTATTTGTCAGAACAATATGAGGAAAGGGTTAAACCTTGGTCAGTCAACAGGGTACATTCCAAGATTGACAACGAAGAACTGGGTGTATGTCCAAAGAGTCTTCTGTTCATTCCACCAAACCATAAGGGTATAGAAATTCTTAAAAGGTCAAACAACACTAGGTGTCTCAGTTTCCTTCATGGTCCTTCACTATGAGGTCCATTAATATCTCGACTAGTATAAGTGACAAGAGTCTCGGGTCGGAGGTATCTAGACCGTCACAATACAAGTCTACAAACAGGCAAATTTACATTACACTGGAGTAAGTAAGACCCTTCTCCCACGTCGACTACCTGAGTGAATCGTTGAAGTCGTGTAAAAGTGAAGAGTCATAGAAGTGTTGCAAGAAGACGGTCCAGAGTTTCTTTTACCGAGTACGAAAAATGACGTTGCAGTACCTGTTTTGTCTTCGGGTATCTCCCACGACTCTACGTTTACCTGGTCCACCACCCGTCGTAGTAGACGAAGCTACCTTGACGACACCTCATGCACCCTCAAACACTTTCCGTCCACGACACACACCTTTTGAATCTCTTTCGTGACCGGTTTCAATCCTCACACACAATCAAACCCAAAAGATCTTCGTCTGGGATCCCCCTCTTCAGTACTTCCTAGTCCTGTGTATTACTCCGTTTTGGGGTATTTCACCACTTCCTCCTACCCGTTCTCCTCCCTCTCACACCACACTATAGTTCGTCTCAGGGTATCTATCGTTTGTCCGTATCTCGTCTCCTGGAGACCTCTGTCATGACCAGAATGGAGTCAATAAGGTCAATTCCCTTTCTTGTTTTCATAACTATGGTAGAGTGAACATGGAAAACTTGATTTCGAACAGTGGTCCCACTGTCTTTAGGGGTCCGGGAACCTAACAGAAATCTGTTGGGTAAAGAGGGTAGGGGAGTGTTGTTTCTGTGTTCAGGACCGACGACCGTCAGCTTAGTGGTCCACGACAATACGGACTTAAACTCTACTCCATACCTTCCCTCCTCAAGGAGAAAGTCATAGGATAGTAAAACGGAAACATATGACAAGTACCCCAAGAGTTCCGTTCTTATGACTTCACCAAACGGTAAGGGAAGAGGTCACCTGGTGCAAGACAGTCTGGAGAGGTGGTACTGGGCGAGTAGAACCCAACGGGACGCCTGTACCGAATCAAAGTAACTCAATTTGTTCCGACACCAGGATCACACTAATCTAACTGATCAAAAGACACTCATACCAAAGTCACACAGACGGGAGACTACGGGAGAACGTCGTGGATGGTAGAATGAATCCAAAGAGAATAAAACCCGCACCCCATAGAGAAGTGTCGACGAGGTCGTTTCACGTCGGTGACGAGGAATGGAACCTACTTCCCATAGAGGAGTGGCGGCGGGAAGGACTGGAAGTCACACCCTATCGAGACGATCCTTCTTTTCAATACTGGTTGGATCTATCGTATAAGTTTTCGTCTCTGTAATGAAACGGCTGATTCCAGGCAGATCAATCAGTTCCGATACTAAAAAGGACACCAGTACATACCTACACTCTCAACCTGACACTTCTTCCGACTCACGGTTTCTTAACTACGAAAACTTGACACCACAACCTCTTCTGAGAACTCTCAGGGAACCTGACGTTCCTCTAGGTTGGTTAGGTAAGACTTCCTATAGTCGGGACCCCAAAGAAACCTTCCTTACTACGATTTCGACTTTGAGGTCATGAAACCGGTGGGGTACCCTTCTCAAACCTTTTCTGAGACTACGACCCTCCCTAACCCCCGTCCTCCTCTTCCCCTGCTGTCTCCTACTCTACCGACCTACCGTAGTACTGAACTACCTACCTGCATTCAGACTCACTTGAGACCCTCAACCACTATCTGTCCCTCCGGACCGCACGACGCTAAGGACCCCAACGTTTCTCAGCCTGTGCTGACTCGCTGACTTGACTTGACTACCTTCCCTCCACACCCGACTCACGACTGTCGAAGACTTTCGTAAAGAGACTTCGGACTTCGATCTTTCCCTTTGAGGATCAGACAAGTGAGAGATGTACTGATTTATTTCATCTCGAGGGTTTGATCTTCACGGTACTCACAATACTTAAAATTTACTCTACTTTACAGTAAATCAAACCTGAGGAGTCTTTTTCTAGAACTTTCTAAACGTGTCTTCATTAATACCTTCATAAGGGTCCTCTTTAGTATCTTCCTTGCCCTCCGTTCTATCCCCAACCTTACATTCGGTTCCTGTCGACTAGAGTCCGTTTTAGGACAAGAGACACAATAGGTGGACCTAGGGTGCCGCCCCGTGATCTGATGTTCAACGTAGTCAACACTCAACCTGGAAGTTTCAGTATAAAGACTGTCACTAATAAAATATACAAGAATTAAACCTCTGACCTTTCACATTTAGGAGTCCCTATCGACCTAGAACCCCACATATCCGTTCTGTCCACGTTATTAGATTCCGGTCACGAGTCCTTCTTTGTACCCTCGACCGGAACCTTCAGTGTACTCTTCGTCTCGACTCCCCTTGGTCTCTTTACTATCTGTCCTTGAACTCTCTCCACACCGGAATTGTACCAAGGGAATATTCGGACACCGATCTCCTCTATTTTCCGATTATTCACCCTCCATTCTAAGGAACGGAGAAGAGGAAGTGTGTTACGGAAGGATGTACGGGCAGAATCTTTGGACTGGGAAGTACCACGGGTCCGAACGGAAATCCGAATTAGCATTCATTACGAAAGGTCCATCTGAGGACTTCAGGGAACGAGACCAGACTTCTCTTGATTTAAGTCGTAGAAGAACTTACAAGATTTTAAAGTTAGTCAACGTCCGACTCCTAAAAGGTCTCTTAGATCACAGTCCTGGGGACTGTGGTCTTTCACCTTCGACTCCGTCCAGTAGTGCCATCTCTCCCTCTGTTGTCTGGTTGTACCTTCGTGAAGGACAACATGTCACGGGTAGGACCGTGACGAGGGACCACCCCTGTTCTCAGGGTTATGACCGGAGAGTGGACAGTGAAGACAAGACTCCTCAGATTCCTTCCCGAACACTTTCGTCGTAAGATTTGGAACACAAAAAAAAAAAAAAAAAACCGGTATGGTTCGTCGGATCCCCTAGAATCAAGGGACTGGTCCCTAGCTTGGGTGTGGGACACACCACTTTCGTGGCACAGAATCAATGACCTGACGGTCCCTTCAGGGATTCGGAACGTACAATTACTATCGAACACCTGAATAAACACTTTCAGTTAAGAAACAAGATGTTTTGGAAACCCATAATGCAAGAAATTTAAAGACACGATAGAAGGCCGAAGCACAACGACAACTTCAATTCACTGAACCGAAAAAACGACTTCACGGGTCTCCTAAGACAAGATGAAACTTTACGTGATGAGGGTACACAACGGTAATACTCATTCAAAAGAACTCTAAAAAAAAGGTTGACTCTTAGCCACAGTTCTACCAAAACAGATTCACCGACTTCAGTATGGTACATCCCCTTATTGTACCCTCTGGTACATTTTGAAACACGGAAAAGAAGACAAAATCGAAACCATACGGAACGTCACTATCTGACTAAACGGTCTAATTTCCTTAATGACATTCTGAAACCATTACACCATCACTCCACACCTCTTCACCAAGTCTCAGTGCACTGATCCATAGTCCCAAAACTATTCGGGCACAGAACCCTGATACGAGAAGTGTTCACACAACCACCAAAAAGAGGGGACATCCACCCTGTACTATGTACATCCACCCAACCTCAACCCATAAAAGGAAGACCCAGTCATTCATTCCGAGACTACATGAACAAAGGGACTCCCGTCCGGAACAATTCTTGTCACACGAGACCGTACAAAATTTACTTGGAAGACGAAGAGGGGGACGGTCTTTGTCCTTCCCCGCACAGAATCAAGGATTGACACCACTGGATCAGCTAGGGACCCATCATTTGAATACTATGACACCCCGAAGGATGTCGATTCAGGGGGACCAAAATTGAAAGTCTGACCCACGTAATTGGAAGGTCTTTGACAGTTGTGGTCAAATCCAATAGGAGGGGTGACACCAATGGGGAATTGAGAGGAGAATGTTGGATCCTAAGGGACTAATGGACAACAGAGGAGCCAGATCCCCCGACGTCAAAAGAGACAGAAGGGAAGAGAACACTTAGGGTCTTCTTGTTCCATAAGAAAACAAATAAATCTAGAGGTCGAACAATCCTATCTCAACACTACTGGTCCGTGTACGGACATCTTCACCTTTCGCCTTAGAGAAGGTAGTAAAACTTATGGTGGACAAACGGGAAATGTTGGTTGTGTCAGTCTAGACGTAGGTGACTTCTTCAAGTCAGAACCGTATCTGCCTTTCATTCTTACTTTTTACAACAAATAATTTTGTGGACTAAAATTTACAGTCTTCGATTAGACCCGTCTTGTGACAGAGAATACTGTGTCCTGATTTACAAGGACAAGCGAGGCAAACCCCTGGACTCTTCTGATCTAAACCCCTACTTTTGAGTTTCTCGAGACGAAACTTCCGCACAGGTGTAACGCACATTTTAAACACCGTCATGACCACTCTACTTCGTACAATCTCGCAAAGTATAGTGTCGTACCACCACGTCCAAACCCTGTACTGACGGATCACCAGTCCCTCTTCAAGAAGGGACAAGTCACCTGTTCCGGAGACACGTTGAGATCCGAGACGGAACTGGTTCATGTCCCTAAGGGACCATGATTGTGCCTCACCCTAGACCTCAACAGGAACCGATTCTCGTCCTAGACGAGTACCAAGAGAAGTGAAGACGGACTCGACACAGGTGAATGGTCGGGAACTTACATCAGATGTGTAAATAAAGATGATGATCCTGTGAACCATACCTGTACCTAGGTGTCTGTGATCTCGTCCTGTACTTTACGTAAACAACCGGAGAGGTATGAATCTAGAGTAGAAGAGTTACGAAATCTTAGTGGGGGTAGTAGATACATAAAGAAATAGAGGTCTACACTCGATGATCTTATCCAGTCGTACCCAACATAAACCATATTCCGTCTCTGAATCTTAAATCCTGGTGTCAGAGATAGTCTCGGTCCATGGATTTCGACATCCAAACTCCCTACATATTCCCTGAACAAAGATCCCAGAACTCGAGTCCAATCCCTTTTTGACCTCTATAGAACACTCACTTTAGGATCCTCTTTTACCTACCCGTTTTGGAGTCACTTCCTTTGAGGATACTTCTTTCTTTCCTCGGAGTCTTCCGTCATCTCGAAAGTAGTACGTTCCTTCCTCCCTCCCATCCACCCCCATTTCGGAGTCTGAATTACTTCAACATGTTGTCCAAACCTATCCGACTATCCCTTAGAAAGTTTCAACGGACTCTCTCCCCAGGACACAGAACATCTCTACCCGAACGGAATCAAAGGGATGGTGTCTCGTACTTGACCTGGGTAGTTAATGGGACGGGTGGCATCCTCTAGACTCGCCAGAGGTCTCAAAAGACACCAGAGGTCTCAACAAGGGACAAAGATGGTACCCCCGGGAAAGTCACACCCGTACTTAGATCCGTTACCTCGTACTGCACTTCACGTTCTTCGGATCTTTTACCCGACCTCTATAAACCCAGGGGTTTTCTCCCATATTTTTGGTGAATACAGACTTCGTCCCATACATACTTAGGACTTCAACGATAGAGATCTAAGGTACCTCACTTTCATTAGTCGACCAAGTTACCAAGAACCAGGGGAGACGTGAACTTTAACTGTTTACAATGGTTACCGGATATACGGACTCAAGTTACACAGTATCTAAAGTTGAGTGTTCAGAGATTTTGGAACGGTTTACCTTTGAATGATTTGTACACTATGTTAACGACAAAACGGGACCTCCATAATAACGTCTTAATCACCACCAGTAAATCGTCCCAACCACAGTTCATCCTCTCGTGGAGGTCATTGATAACCTTATATAATTAAAAGGGTCAAAGGAATAGACAGATTCTTCAACAGAAGTCACATTATGGAAGTAGGGTTTAGTAAAGTCTTTATCAAGTAATTCGACCTGTAGCACAAAGACTCATCCGTATATTTGTGGTTTACCGATCGATCGTAAAAAAACAACAACAAGGGAACGGGAATTAGTCCCTCCATAAGAACTGTCAAGAATTCCTTATTATTGATTACAGTCTGGACCTTAAGACTCTCATTTTTCAGTTCTTTTTCCCTCAGCACTTGAACCTCCCGATGAATAGGATAAGACCTAAACTCAGAATTTCCTCTGAACAGTCTAGGAAGGAGTTATAGTTAAAGGTGGAAAAGTCTGTACGTATGGGAACTAAAAGAAAATCCTTTACTAAATAGGTCAAAGGGAGATTGGAATCAGTAAGAGTCTGTATCCAGACAGAAGTCAAATAAGTTAAAAGGATGGGTATATAGGTAATAATATCACTGATCAAGTCTTTACCCGTACGATAGATAAGCGATTAATATTTGGGTTCCTTTATGACGACTACTACTTGTTGAGTGAAAGTTCTCCTCGTAAACCTTTTTTTATGTAGTTTCTATTGTTCCATCTCATGAACAATAGTGATTCCTCCTTTAAGTTTGGAGGGTCTTCAACCTCGGTGAACTTGGTCAGAATACACCTCTGTTGAGATTTCAATCTGAAAAGTAAGTACGGTTACATAAGGATAGAATTCTGTTAATCAAACCTAAAAGACAGTGAACGATGGTTTTTGTAGGGTCGTCAATGTCAGGTCATCTTATAGGGACTCTACACCCATAGTCTTATTCGGTTAAAAAGTTGTGAACGTTACAGTTTCGGTTGAACGAATAATTATATAAACCCATCAATCCACCATGGTATTGTGACTTCTGAAAGTCTGATACATAATCATCAAGTTTTACCCCACCCCTCCTCTTCTCTTCTCTCCTAAGGGATCTCCCTCGACCTTTCCGATACGGTTCCGGTTGTGTCTTCCTTTACTAGGATATCGGTTTCCCGACAGGAAAAATTACTAACAGAACTGGTCCCATAAACGGTAAAAAAAAAATTACTTCTACTCCTAAAGTTTCTCACGGTACTCACTATACTAAGTTTTCAATCCTTCAATGGTGGTGAAGACCACCATAAAGACAGGTCTTCAAAAGTTCCTTCCTTTTTCAAACTTTACCTTTGTAGGTTGTTTTTACTTCCTAATCGACTCACTGTAGTACCGATTATTATGACCGGGGACACGATCGCAACTTCCATATGTCAACGGGTCCCGGGGTAGTCGGACCTAGATCATTCGAAGGTTGGACTCCCACATCTAGACTCAGGACCGAAGGGACCAGTCAGACTCAAGGAGATCGGGGAAAAAACCTATGAATCACTAATCGAAGAACTTCGACCTACATCTGTGGCTCCCCCTACTGGTGCTCATCTATTGACGTGAGTCCTTTCCGTACTCAACTAGATCCAGTTACCGTCTCTCTTGACCGTATACTATGTTACTCGTCTGATCTTGTCTTCTTAGGTCCTATTAACCAGTACTCATTTGCACTCCACCGTTACACCGGTTATCGTGTTATAATCCTAACCTTCCCCATCTCCGATTGAGAATGTTTCCTCCTGGGTGTACGGAGTTCATTGCGTAGTCATACCCCATTTCAATTGTCGGTACCACAGTCCCATTGAACCCTCGACACGGACCGGAGGAGAAGACGGAATCTCTCTACAGTAGAAGAGACTTACTTTATCGGAACATCTGGTGATGTCCCTGTGTCTTTGAGCAGCAGTGTCGACTTACATAACTTGTCTAAATCAGAAAGTAACTCTGGGGTTTTAACATATAACAAAGACAATAGACTCTTCGTCCACAGTTTTACTCTAAGTAATTCCTTTTAAAAAGTCTTTTTTTATTTCCTTTGACTTCTCCTCAACGTCCTAAGATCCTCCCTGTAATCTTGTTACGTCCATACTGGGATATTTCCTTTCTTCCCTCTTTGTCACCTCTCACGGAACCGTCGATTCTCTGGTCCTTACTGGGGAGTCCTCTGGGTCCAGAGGGTCCCTACCCGGAAGGGGTCCGGGGACGATGTGAATCAGTAACCAACCTTTGTCCACACCAGAAATTACCGGTGGAACCACAAGTGTCTAGATGAAGAGATGGTCTAGGTGTCTTGTCGGGTAATACCAAGGGTTCCGGAGGGAACGTCTCCTACTTTATGTCGAAGGGAATCCCCCAAACCAGAACCGAGGGTTAACCATAAACAGAAGAGGGAAGAGGTCAGATTTGAGAGAAGTGGGGACCGATAGTGGACTAGATTTCAGACCACACTGGTCCTGGTCGTAGTATTCCCCGGAATTAGGAACGATAAGCGTGGGAAAGCTCAGGTCCGATGACTCACACAGTTCATACTACCCCGTTCTTCACATTCCTGTATAGGTTCGCCTAGTGTCGAAATCATAGAGTAACTCTAGGGTTTGAACACACAAAGGTGTGTGTAAGAAGGGATAAGGATAGTACATTTTCTTCCGGTCGGAGGAGGACGACGAGTCTTAACCAAATAGGATTAAAGGACTCTCTACTCGAAAGATTGCGATCCATCTAAAGATATTCTCCATATTCGTCTGAACACACCAGAACCTTCTTTATGTTGTATGGACGGATAGATCAGAGAACTTAGTCACACGATATTTGGTAGAACTCTTGAAGATCCAGGGACCTTCTTAGGATCTAGTGCCCGTCCGGATACTCAGATCAACCTCCTCGGACCCGAGTAAGTAGATGTTGTCTGTGAACCTATATGTACCCCTACGACGGTAATTCGGTGAAGACAGGCTACTACCGTACCGTTTAATGACTACAACGACTATACCACATTTTTTAAAAAAATTTCAGGAAACATGGATGTAAAGTTTGACTTGAACATACATCACCCGACAATTTCTGAACCGGAACCAATTCTATCTATGAACCATCTTCTAGGAGACTAGGATCCATCATTTCGACGGAAAGTAACAGAAACCTCCTTCGTCTTCAGTGGATACGTGAGTCTAGGTATTCTCTACGAGACATAAACATAGTCTAAAATGTAGTTTCACAGACAAAAGGTATACGATAGTAAGCCCTTAGTTGAAATGGAAGTTTCCTGGGACTTACATCGAACATGAGATGCACTTCCTTTTTCACAGTCAACGAGTAAACACAGACTGACAAACCCTGGGGTGCCTGATATGGGATGGTCTCAGGAGACAGGTACCTTAAGAGATCCGTTCTTATGAACTTACCTATCAATAAGGCGAAAGGTCCCCTAGAAGGACTGGGTCCCTAACTTGGAACAAAAGGTCGTAATATCCATCTAAAAAATGGTATACTCGGTGGTCCTTTCGTGGACACTTCCGTTCCGGTGTGGACTTTCGGTGTCTCGTGAAGAGGACTGGGGAAGTGCACCGAGGAGACTGGTCTCCTAGTTATGTATTGCAAGTAGAAGGAGTGACTCCCTTCACTGAATTCTTGGATTTTGGTTGCTCCAAAGACCCAAGTTCGACAATAATTAAATGACATTCTACAAGATACGGAGTACTCTACACCCACCTGGACTCAAGGAGAGGGTAGGATCGACCGTCTCGTCTAACCCCTTAGGGCCGTTCGGGTTTCCAGTTCACACCTTAATTGTTGGATCCTGGCTCAAGTCACAAAACCGGTCCTCTACCGTCGTGACCTAGTGCGTCGTCTCGACACAAGGGACTCGTCGACACTCAACCTTCAGAGTCGACCCGTCGAAGGACCTCCCAAACGCCCCTCACCAACTGATACTACCGGTATTACGTCACCAGGGGTTGGAAAAACCGTGGTCCCGGGTCAAAGCACTTTCTGTTAAAAAGGTAATTACCTCCCTTCCGTCCCCCACCAAAGCCCTACTAAGTTCGTGTAACATAAATAACATGTGAAATAACCCTAGAAAATAAAGAAAGGTACGGAAAGATAATAATGTGGTCGAGGTGGAGTCTAGTAGTCCGTTATCTAGGGTCTCCGACCCTTAGGAGTTGGGATTTCCTATAGGACCAATATGTTGGTACCTACCTCCACCAAAACCTCCCCTTTTTTTACTTCGTATTCGATTTTCCTTTGACTGAGAGTTCCACGATTACGTTTCGGCTTCAGAAAACTGTCTTTCTTATGGAGTCACGTCCGTATCGGAAACTTCGGATCTCGTCTCGACTCCTAAACTCCTCCTCCTCGCCCGAGAATCCATTGTTACCCTGTGTGGATCCACCCACCGACTCCACAGTATCATTGCCTCTTACAGTGTAAAAACCTTCCTGGGCACGAACTCTTCGGACTAAGGAAAATTTTTTTGGTTGAGAAAGTGAAAAAGGAGAAATTTTTTAAAAAAATTTAAATAAATAAAATTAACCTCCGATTAATGTTGTAACATCACCGAAAACGGTATGTAACTGTGTTTAGTCGGTGTCCACATGTACACAGGGGGTAGGACTTGGGGGAAGGGTGGAGGAAGGGGTAGGGTAGGGAGTCCCAACAGGGTCACGTGGTCGAGACTCACGGGACGGAGTACGTAGCTTGGACCTGACCACTAGATAAAGTGTATACCATTATATGTGCAAAGTCACGAAAAGAGAGTTTAGCAGGGTGGGACCGGAAGAGGGTGGCTCAGGTCGCGAGAAAGCAGTGAGTTGAAAAAGAGAATTTGTATCTGTTTTTACACCGTAGTCTTCCTTAAGTCACACACCGATTTACAGGAAATATGTAGATGGAAAGTCTATAAATGACGTATATTGAGAAGGTGTGTGTACCCTCAAAAGAGTAGGAGATCTCGAGCAAGACCTCTTCCGTTACCGTGGGGTGAGGTCATGAGAACGGACCTTTTAGGGTACCTACCTCCTCGGACCATCCGACATCAGGTACCCCAGCGATTCTCAGCCTGTGCTGACTCGCTGAAGTGAAAGTGAAAAGTGAAAGTACGTAACCTCTTCCTTTACCGTTGGGTGAGATCACAAGAACGGATCTCTGAGGGTCCCTACCCCCTCGGACCACCCGACGGCAGATACCCCAGCGTGTCTCAGCCTGTGCTGACTTCGCTGAATCGTCGTCGTCTCGAGTAAGTCAAGGGAGTGCACCCCTTCTAACACCTATTTCATGTCGTTTAATTCGGTACCCTCGTACTCCACCCCCGGCACTACCCTTTGTCTCCTGACGTCGAGTTGCGGTGGGTCACGACACGAACACCTGCCGACTTGAGTGACCCCAGGGTGGGGGGCGTAGGGTCCGAGGAAGTCCACGTAAAACGAACGTATCACTGAGAAGTAATCTCACCACACGGGTAGTAATTTTGTTTTGTACGTACCACTTTAGTCTAACAGTCGTCATAGAGACACCGTCTCTCTTGAGAAACTACTTCTCTACAGAGATAAGTAAGTCTTCTTTAAAGAATCGAGAAGGGTTGTCCCACCTTTTAATCCTTACGATCATGTCACGAGATATACTCAATCTCATCAAAAATAGGACATTTTAGGATACCCAAAAAAAAAAAAAAAATTGTCGGATCCTCAAATCTTAGATTTACAATGATTTAGACCTTCACTCTCCATTTATAGAATTCAATTAACTCGAACCCACAACGAGATCCACATGTCGGGTCAAGACTGAACAACTCTCACCAAAATCTCTGTGGTACTTCAAATGTACTCGTCTTTCGCGTAGATGTAATAAAGTCCAGAGTACCTTCTCCCTCCAAACCAAAGCTAATGACGCATAAGATCACCATCCTTACACCACTAGACCTATGAGTCGAGGGTGATGAGTGTGACCGACACAACCAGGAGTGACTGTGAACTGGGTTCCCCGTAGTTGTGTATATACTGGGTAATCTCAACGGGGTGTCACCGGACTTTACCGACAATAAACCCGAGACGTCAGTCCTTAATCTACACCCGACAGTCCCCCTCCCGTGTAGGAACCCCACTTCGTTTGGGACTCCCTCTACTCTGGACCTCCGTCGACGCGTCGACCTTGTTTCGGGGGAAGAAACTTCTTCTAGACCCCCACGCAAAGGTTCAGGAGACATAGATCGCTGAGACACTTTCCTCGTAGGAGGTGTCAGAGACCGGACGAGAAGTATCCCCACACGAGTCGAGTCCACAGAAGGGTTCTCGGGGACGGAAAGGATGTCTCGGGGGTGGTACCTTGGCCTCGCGAACAATGACCTACGACCGCCCCGTCTTTCCTCAGGACAAGGGTCATCCTGAACCTCTGAGTGTCTCCTCGTCCAACGGTCGTTGACGGTACATGAATTGGGTGCAGTACAATCCCTTAGTTCTTTGATAACGTCTCTTTATATAGACATCCTAAGGCTAAACCCCCTGGTAAAATCTCTTGTGAAGTTGTCACCAGACGAAAGGAGAGTTTACAGTGAAGACCTCGAACATGTCTTACTGATTCTAGTTGTGCGAGAAGAATCTCGGTCCTTCAACCCTGACTGTACCTTCTACAAAAAAGAGACGGTAACCGGCTTTCATCCAAGTCCGAGATAATATCTTGGTAGACGGAATTCGAGACAATATAAGAAATGTCGCACGACACTGGAGAAAATCAACCAAGGTGAAGAGGAAAGGGACGGTCTGTGTTCTCGACTAAAAAAACGGCCGTCAACGACACCCTTGTATTAGTCACAGGACGTCCCTTTGGAGTATCCTAACACCCCGAGGGACTCCGACCCATAAAGTCATGGACCTCACAAAGTTAGAGGTCCCACAGACGTGACGGGGAGGTCCCTGACCAGTTCCAAAAAGAGTGGGAGGACCAAGAGGGACACCCAAGAGTCGTGTTCGCGTCACGGACGTACACAGACGAGTCAGTGCAGGTTGAGACACGTTGGGGCACCTGACATCGGGCGGTCCGAGGAGACAGGTACCCTAAGAGGTCCGTTCTCATGACCTCCCCCACAGGTACGGGAGGAGGTCCCGTAGAAGGGGTAGGTCTCTAACTTGGGGGCAGAGAATGTAGATAACGTAACTGTCCACCCAAGAATTGGTGCTAGTGGGGGACCTTTCGGGTTGTTTACATCGTTGAGGGTCATAAGTGGACACACAGAGAGGTTGGATCCCCAGCCGTCAAACGGGACCTGGAAGGGGAGAACACTCACAGGTCCTTCCTGACAGAAAAAGAAGAGTAAGAGTCATAGAATGACCAACAATCTTGACTCACCGGGGGAGATCGGAGGTACGTACACTGGGACCTTACACCCTTAGAGAAAAAGGTGGTAGAAGTTACATGAGGACGAACACAAGGTATTAGTCTTCAGACTCTAGGTACAAGGAGTCGTCTTTTATTTGGAACTTTATTTTCTTTACACTTCTTGTTTTCTTCCTTCTCATCCGGTTATCAAACGGACGTTGTTCCTGAGTACTTTACGGGGAAACACAGTAAACCTCACTACCTATCATCTGTCCAGTTTCTCTACTGAAAGAGACTTTTATAAACACGTATAGTCTGTCCCAAGAAGGGTCTTATCGAAGACAATGTCGTACCATCCTGACACACGAGAGTAAGAGTGACCCGTCCCTGACTCTGTTTCCGGTTGAAAACACCCTCTACGTTTCCACGGGACGAGACTTCCATGTCGGTACAACCCACATTGTACACTACTGGAATGTCCTGGACTCCGTCGAGTAAGGGACTTCCTCCAATCCCTTGGGACCTGTCGTAGGGGTACACTACGCATGTACACCCTGCACTGGGACGGAGCACCAGTCCCTCCTCAGGAACAAGGACAAGTACCACCTGTTCTCCCAGACTCCGGACTCACGTTCAACTCCGAGACGGGAGTCCCCACGTCTCCTCTAAGAAACCCTGGTCACGTCCAACCCTCATGTCTCCTTCGTTGAAACCGACACTCGACATAGACAAAGTTCAATAGAAATGACGACAGACTCTATGAGATATGTGGTCCGGAACAGACCCGGGATTACTAACAATGACCCTAGGAGAACTCGACTTGAACCTAAACGTCTGAAACCTTAACCCGTACCTTGAATTCAGAAGAGGATCTGGTGGTGACTCAAGGGATTTTCTGTCAACTTTCGGAATCAAGACTCCCTCCCAAACTTTGAAGTGTAACGGAGGTAGGGTACCCCAGTTCGACAAAATTACCAAGATCGACATCAACCTTGACTCTTTAAAATACAATGGAAATACGGGCTCAAGGAACAGAGTATCCAAAGTTGAGTTCAGAAAAGACTTTAACTAGTTCGCCGACTTACAGTGACAAGACGGAATCTACATAACGTCTAAAGTAATGACCCAGTAGAAACCCCGGCATACTTACTCGCTTGGCTGTCATTGATGAGTTCAAATAGATGTTAAAGGAATTTTCCAGAACGGCGTCATACTATTGGGGTAGGTTTGAGTAGAATCTTTAACTAGTGTTTTACCTTGGAGTACCAAAACTCATCCATTTGGTTGTAACTTTCCATCAATTCTAAAAAACACAGGAACGGGAACTAGTGCCTCCAATTGTCCAGAGTTTCTTACTCTCAATTACAGTTTCGATCTGAACCCTAAAAGTCTCACCTTAGAGGAGTCCCTCTATCGTCCACACTTGAGTCTTCCGATCGGTAGGATGACACTCGATCAAAATCTCTCCTCTGTACGATCTAGGAAGAAGGTGTACTAAGGGCGTAATAGTCAGTGTGTGGGGGACTGAAACAAAATCCTTTGGTAGACAAGGGACCAAAGGAAGGTCAGGGTCACTCAGAGTCAGTTCCAAGACTGACCAAAGTTGAGAATCTCTCAGGGTGAAGGGAGAACATCCACTATAGGTGTCACTGAATGAGTCCCTCCCTATACGTCAGATTAGTCGGGGATGTTGGGTCTCTCTGACGACCTTTCCCCGTGAAACAAAAGACTCTTCCGGAAAACCTTTTATATAAACTTACTTTTACTTCCGATCTCGTAAGCGACAATCCTTCCCTCTCGGAAGGGTCTTCCACCCTCGACCTCAGAACACACCCAGGGGGTCCAACTGTGACTTCTCATTTATACTTTTTGGTGACTCTCGACTCCTCACTCCTCCTTTCTTTCAACAGACCAAGAACCTTTTTGACTACAGAACTAAGTCGGAGTCACTTGTTTTGTGGATTGAAGAAGTAAAACATTCGGTCACATAAGGACTGAGTTTCTTTAATATCAACCTCAAAAGATAGTGAACGTTTGTTTTATTAAAATTCACTGTCTCAAGTCACTTGGTAGTGTTTCTACAACTATTAATCTTATTTGACCTAATAAGGTAACAAATGCTGTACTTTCGACTGAACGTTGAATTCTTTGAACCCCATACATCATCTTTACATACAATTTCCGAAAAGTCTCATTCAAGTATTACCCCGTCCCCCTCTTACATTTCTGGGAGTTCACCTCCGACCGTTCAGAACAGGTTCCGGTCACAATTTTCGGATATAGGTATTCCGATAGGATGAATATTGACCCAAATGTTTATTACCACGATAAAAAATGTTTCTGTCGCACAGAACTTATTATGTTCAGATCGTTTGAACCCTTCGGAAGGGACTAAGACCCTGAAGACAGATCTTTACTACTTTGAACTCCGTTCCTTCTTTTTTAGAATTTTATCTTTCACTCGACGGTACAGGAGGAGGTCTCCTAGAAGGGCTGCTTAGGTCCCTAGCTTGAGTGTACAGAGTTCAGAGATCTTAACCGCCCTCCCAAGAAATTGTGATCGTGGTGGACCCTTCGGGGGTTTATCTTCGTTGTCTATGGTTTACCTCCTACTCCACTCACTACAGTACCAATGATTGTGGTCCCAAACACGATTGATACCAGAATATCTCAAAGGATCTATAGTCAGTCAGGTCACTCGGAGGTAGATTTCCTTGTCGAGACTAGACCAGAGGGACCAGTCCGACCCAGGGAGATCGGTGAATTTAAAGTCTACAGGTGTCAGACGGAGAAAAACTCCGTGTTACTCCTACAACTGCCGACAGTGTACAACTGTCGATGTAGACCCCACCAACGCTCAATTACACCCAGTTATCCTTTTACTTCACCGTGGACCACTTTTGACTTCTGTTCTTGTCTTATTGGGCTTTCCTAACCTGGGTTTGTGTCACTCCACCTTTGAACTGGCTAGCAAGGGGACAGAGGATTAGGAATAGGAACTCCTTGAAACCCTTTCCTCACAGGAATAGAGTCCGTAGGGTAGTTATACCCTATTTACTCATAGGTGTCACTACTCTAGTAAGTCATCAATGTGGACGTGGGGGGACGGGATCCACCAGTGACAAAGTCACTGACCCATAGAAGTCCATGTTATATAAGTCTATATCGAAACAGGACATATACGACGAATTCTAAAACCACTCCAAACTTCTTAAGAAGACATCCAAACTCAAGAGACTCTCCGTTTACGGTTCTACCCTACTCTTTAAAAAAACACAACTCTCTGTCCAAACGTCACCTTTAAATTTCCCTTGACCTTATAGACATCCACGGTATTGGTATTACGACCAGATTGCGACCCTTCCATTCTTTCTTCCCTACAACCTATCCTTCAGTCGATCTGACACGACGTTGCGACTCACGGGACCATAGTAACTACCGTTGACTCTCTGGTCTTTACTGGGGAGTCCTCTGGGACCAGAGGTGCCCTCCCCGGAAGGGGTCCAGGGACGACGTGAGCCAGTGACCAACCTCTTTCGGGCACCCCACACCCAGACTACCAGTGGTCTCCGGGGGAACTCGAGTGTCTAGGGGAAGAGGTGGTCCAGGCGTCTCGTCGGGTAGTACCAAGGGTACGGGAGGGAAAGTCTCCCACACTCACCCCACTTTATGTCGAGGGGACCTCCCGAACTTGAACCCAGTACTGACTATCGGGAAGAGGAGTTTTGAGAGACGACCTCTCTCAAAACCGAGAGTGAGGTAGACTTCTAACCACACGACACCGGGATTCATAGTAGACATCACACACTTAGGAGTGATCATCTGGGAAAAGTTCGAACTTGTCGACAGACATAGACTCGATGTCACTGTGTTCTTTTCCTTCAGACTAGTGAACTTTTCACCGAGTGAGAACAAGTTATGTGTAATGAGTGACGAGGGTAGTACATTTACATCGGGTCGGAGAACTAGTCAGTCAAAACGGTTGTTGTTGCTGAGTACTTTACGGAGAAGTACAGTAAACCTCGCTTCCCATCATCTCTCCAGTTCAAAATGGAGGACTAATGACCTGGGATTTCCAGAAAGATCATCCCTATGTTCTCGTGTATCTACGAGAAATTACATTTCTGACGAAGAATTTCCTGTTAGGATTCGAATGTTGAATCCAATGGATTCAATCACGTAGATGGTTCGAAAGACTTCAAAAAAGCTGAAAGATGAATTTCCCATCAGAGAAGACTCACGACAAAACATTATCCCGGTACTTGAGGTACTAGTCCCCGGGTAAGACATGGAAGAAAAAAGACTTCACTATTGACCATTCCACATAAGAAATTGTCCCATGTACGGACACCGACCTCGTGACGCCTTCGGGGGTCTCTCACCACGACGAGCTCCGAGATGTCCGTCCTTTATGATTGGGTGTGGTTCCAATCCTTAGGTAAGTACCCCCCGAAGTATATGTCGAAAAGAGATTACCTTTCCGGAGGTACATCAACTTCATCAATCGACCGATGGTTCAATGTCCGACCGCCAGAAATGTTTAGGACGGTGTAACTCTCGAGTCTGTCACGGACTGTTCAAACTGAAAGTCTCCCTTACCGTCTTACAGTACAAGGTCTCTTTCAGATCGATCCAACAAACCACGATTTCATGGGGGTACAGACGTTAGCACTGGTGACGTAAGTAAACGGGTATCTTCCGAACGACTACAGTTGTCCGTCTCTGTCAAAGAGACAGACCAGTATCGTACGGAGAAGACACTACCCATGAAACATCATCTATACTTTTAGACGTATGAAACATGCAGGTGTATGGGAAGGGATGTAACATAAATTAGAAGCCAGGAAGAGGTGGGTCTGGGACTAGTCTTCCGACCCGGAAACGAGTGACGGGTCTTTAGTCATATATAAGTGGTATAGAAAATATACTTCGACCAAATATCTCGTCGTCGACCTCGACGTCGAGTTGATGAGAGAGAATTCATCCTTCTGGGTCTCTATGTGACAGTTCCGACGGTGTGCACATCACACCTAGTTTCTACGAAACCATAATCTCAATCATAAGTGGATGGTTCACATTGTATTGAGAGAAGTGGTTTGGTGATGATCACTACGATTGTCTCCAAAGAGAAAAAAGTCAATTTTTTTTTTTCCTTGAATGGAAAGTTGAAAACGGTGTCTTTTGGTACTAGACCGGGAATCTATAACATGAATCATAGATCTATAGAGAACCATATGGGAGCGACGGACGGTGAGGGGGGCCGGGGCCGTTGGACCGAATACACTGATTTACCCAGTTTTGTCCAATCTCGTACACTTGACCAGAAGAAGACTCATCTGACACCTCAGATCTGAGTGACTCCGAAGACTGAGGGATACTGAAACGGAAACCTATTTAAGGAGTCTAAAGACTCAAGGACGGAGAAGGGCCAACTTTCACGTCCACTCCCCTAGTCTATTTGGGGTCCCCACTAGACATCAAATAAATTTTGATTTCAAACGTGAAGACTTAGGGAAACCGAATGTCCGAAAAACCTCGACTTCTCTATTGTACCTAACCAACCCTCTGCTGTTAACAAAGAATCCGGTGAACTAACTTCTTCCTATCACCAAGAAAGACCCTCGTACAATATCTCCACCGTCGTCCCGGACCAAAACACATCCGTCGGTCGTAGGTCTGTCCCTGGAGTCACAGTTGATGTTCGACCGCGAACGGTTCTCGTGAACGGTCACTGACTTGTTGCTCCCGTAAACGGGAGACGGAGACGCCTCTGACTTGGGAAAGGACGACGTCGACAGCTGGAAGTTGTTGGGGACTCCCTCAAGTCCCACTTCTCACTCCGTGAGACACGAGGTCCCTTAGACCACCCTGTCCAGAAATCTATCAACCTATAAAAGTCCTTGACTAAAGTACTACGGACAGAAACGTAACCGTCTGTCTTACTTTTGGTGTTAGTGTCTTTTGATTAGTTTGACTAGTGTACCTGGTGTCGGAACAGATTAAGTTACTTTGTTACTCGGTACGACACATCCCGGTGGGTTCTGTCTGACCAGTACCACCTCTCAAGACTGTTTTTGTGCCAGGTCACCTCTTCCTTTACCGTTTGGGGAAGTCATAAGAAGGGAACTCTTGGGGTACTTGTCAAGTCAAGTCAAATCAAGTCAACGAGTCAGTACAGACTGAGAAACGCTGGGGTACTTGACGTCGTGCGGTCCGGAAGGACAGGTAGTGGTTGAGGACCCGGATGGGTTTGAGTACAGGTAACTCAACCAATACGGTAGGTTGGTAGAGTAGGAGACAGTAGGGGAAGAGGAGAACGGGAGTTAAAAAGGGTCATAGTCCCAGAAAATTTACTCAGTCGAGAAGCGTAGTCCATCGGTTTCATAACCTCAAAGTCGAAGTTATAGTTAGGAAGGTCACTTATAAGTCCTGACTAAAGAAAATCCTACCTGACCAACCTAGAGGAACGTCAGGTTCTCTGAGAGTTCTCAGAAGAGGTTGTGGTGTCAAGTTTTCGTAGTTAAGAAACCACGAGTCGAAAGAAGTATCAGGTTAAGAGTGTAGGTATCTACTGGTAACCTTTTTGGTATCGAAACTGATCTACCTGGAAACAACCGTTTCATTACAGAGACGAAAAATTATACGACAGATCCAATCAGTATTGAAAAGAAGGTTCCCCATTCGTAGAAAATTTAAGTACTGACGTCAGTGGTAGACGTCACTAAAACCTTGGGGGGTTTTATTTCAGACGGTGACAAAGGGGTATATAAACGGTACGTCACTACCCTGGTCTACGGTACTAGAATCAAAGACTTACAACTCGAAATTCGGTTGAAAAGGTGAGAGGAGAAAGTGAAAGTAATTCTCCGAGAAATCAAGAAGAAGTGAAAGACGGTATTCACACCACAGTAGACATATAGACTCCAATAACTATAAAGAGGACCGTTAGAATTAAAGTCGAACACGGAGTAGGTCGGGTCGTAAAGAATACTACATGAGACGTATATTCAATTTATTCGTCCCACTGTTATATGTCGGAACTGCATGAGGAAAAGGATAAACCTTAGTCAGACAGCAAGGTACAGGTCAAGATTGACAACGAAGGACTGGACGTATGTCATACTTTACCGTTTTTCTATCCTGTGTCTTTCTACTTGAGGGGTCCAGTCATCCACGGGTTATACGATGACCTCTTGTCACCTCTTTATTAATGTCTTTCTTACTTCTCTACCTCGGTTTCGTTTTTGTTGTGGGTCAACACCTACACTGACCACTACCTTCATTTCAGACTACGCCACTTCTTGTTAAACGTATCCTTGGACCTTACAATCCAGGTACTTAGTTCCATTTACCTTTAACAGTTTGTCCTCTACCGTTCCCACTTGGAGTAAAATCCTTAGTCACTTGATTTTACTTGACCTTACCCACTTAAATTGAGTCTACTGGTAATATAGATGATGACACCCGTTCTTAGGGAATCTTCTTTACCTGATCGGGAGTATCAGTTGTTTTCTCAGGTTTCACGACATGAACCCACGTTAGAGTTTTTACTGTCTTACTAGAGACAAGTAAAGGTTCCGTTTGGTAAGTTATAGTGTCATTAGGTTCAGACACAGGGTTGGTCATTACGGCTTCTTCGACTTTAACTTACCCAAATACTTCTGGATGTTCTAGAAGATCTTGATTGTGGGGTTTTTCTACAGGAAAAGTAATATCTCCTGACCTTACGATTTTATCCTTCAGTTCTTCTCTACGGTCTTATTGACCGTTCAAACCGGAACCTCATGTTTTACTTCGTCCCGTCTCCGATTTTCTTAAAACAGTTCTCTTGTTTGTGGTAAAGGGTTGTTGGTTTCTCTACTGAAATGTGTACCTGTAGGGGTCTACCAGTTATGGTTGTAGTCTGACTAATATAAGAAACGGTGGTTTCTACCTTTTCAAGATATGTTAGTCATATTCATTCTGGACCTCGACTGACACTGAGTCTAGTACACGAAGAATAACGTTTTAAGTCCGAATTAAACTTCTTTCATCCCTTTTAGTGATCTGGTAAATCCATACTGGATTTACTTTAAGGAGTACTAATATGTTACCTCCACTGTTTATCTAACTTCCTTAACCTCGACCATCTCACGGACTTCTTGATACCTATCTTTAAGTATTGTGACATGTCCTCCGTCACTGGTTTTGGTAGGGTTTCTTTTTCTTTACGTTCTTTCGTTTCACCAACAGACTCCTTTGGAATGTTTGTCGATTCCTTTCTTCTCTTCGTTTTCCGTTCCCTCTTTTCCCTGCTATATGGGTTGACTTACGTCTCAAGGTCTCTTACCGTTCCTCCCTATTCTTCCGGAAGAATATACTTCTTACGTTTTTTTATCTCCTTTTGTCATCCCCTTTCAGATCTCTAGAGAAGTTCTTTTAACCTCGATAGTTCCCTTGTGAAGTACGTTCTTACCCGAACTATTTCCTGTCTTTGTCATTCCTGGATTACCTTCGTCTTTTCTAAATCTTCTCTAGGTCACGGGTGTATCCCTGGTGTCGTCTTGTAATCGTCGTAGGTGTTCTCACTACCGGGCGACTCATCCTCCACATTAGTCGTCTTAAACCACCACCCACATCGGTGACACCCTTTTAAGTAACTAACTTGAGGACCCATCCCTTACGACCCCTCACTACCAACCAAAAGAGGTGGTTCTCTTCTAGACCTCTCCTCTAGACTAGAGACACGTTTCTGTTGATAAAAAGTTTCATCTTCGTGAACTACCTCTGAGGACATCCCTCTTACTAGGTGACATGTCACTTACTCGACATTTACCTTGACGAGAACCAATGAATCGACTATGATCTAAGAATGGGAGTCCCTTAGGTGAGGCTGAGGAATTCTTGTGATCCAGGAGTAGAAACGACCCTCACAAGAGACTCTTTCGACAAAATGATGGTATCATCACATCACAGACGAAACTAACACCTTCGAAACCCACAGGAACATAAAGAGAGACTCTCTGACATGGACTAGAGATAATATAGACCCACTCGTAAACTTCCTTAAACTCACCTTACAACTTTTACATCCACGCGAAAGGTTAAGAAATTATTGACGAGTACGTAAGGATAATCGTCCCGTAAATTCTTAAGGACTTTCGTTCGGTCATGGGACGTAGTAAGAGATTAGAAAAGACAGGAAGTTAAACTTTGCTCTGATAAGACGATGTTCCTTTAACTCATGAAAGTTTCACGAATTATCCATGAATTTTTACTGGATACGGTCCGGAAACTGCAAAATGAAATTTATAAAGTAAACATTGTAAAAAATTATAATCCTGATAATCTGTACTCACACAGTGTAAAGAGAGTCAAGTGAACAAAACCAAATAAATCGACGGATGGAAGAACATAAAAAAAGTGAATAGGACACATTCTAACTTTGGTACATCAAAGGGGGATAAAAAAGGCATCTGTTGGGTTAAGAGAGTAGATCTTCTTTGGGAGAAAGAAAGGAAGAACTATAAGATACGTATGTGAAGTTAAAGGTGTTTGATCTGGGTTTGATGTTTCTCATAAAACACACATTCAGACTCCTCTCAAAGTGAAACGATTTTACTTATTCATCCGTCCCGACGTAAGAAAACCCTCCAAAATCTACCCTCTAATTAGGTAAAAGAACTAAACAGGTCGATGTCACCGAACCTCAAGGAACCGAGGACCGGGGTAGACAAAAATTGTGGCCACTACCGACCGGATTTAAGGTAATGAGACCAAGTAGACGGAGGGAGAGGATCAAAATCCTGAGACTGCTATTGAAGGTCGACCCTATTACATCCTATTAGAAGGACAAGACACGAGACGACTACTTGTTGGAATTAAGGTGGACGTCAGAATTGAGAGAGAAAGGTACAGAGGATTAGACAAGTACCGAAACCCCTCAATCCTACATCTGGAGAACCCCCCGGTAAGAAGATGGTATCTTCCCTTACCCTTCGTCAGAGATGGACCTTTCCTGTCCACGAGTGCTTCCTCAGTGACTCCAGGTGATTGATACGTCTGTGAAGGACACCCTATGTACGGCCCTGAGGGCAACGTCATCTCTAGTTCAGGTTTCGAACAAAGAATGTCTATGACTTTCCTGTCTAGACACATGTCTCTCAGATACCGATGAGAACCTCCTTCCTGTATTAGGAAGAAACTAGAAGGAAAGGAAACTGGATACTCGAAAAGGACTCTAAAGGAATATAAAGGATGGAGAAGTTTACAGACCAACATTAAACTCCACAATAATCTAAATAATGAAAGGTAAGAAAATAGACGTATGTCTTGTAAACCTGAATTCCTGCCCACGACTTTAAGAAGGAGACATCGGACTGGTAGAAGAATCGAAACATATTGATTCGTAAGTACAACAAGACCAAAGACACACTAAAAAGACGAATGTAGCCAAAACTAGAGAAACTAGAAGTCCCAAGGTTAACGGGAACAGAGGATTTACTTGTACTCAAGTCAAGTCAGTGAGTCAATACAAGCTGAGACGCTAGGGTACTTAACGTCGTGCGGTCCGGAGGGACGGGTAGTGGTTGAGGACCTCAAGTGGGTTTGAGTACACACAACTCAGCCACTACGGTAGGTCGGTAGAGTAGGAGGCAGTAGGGGAAGAGGAGGACGGGGGTTAGGGAGGGTCGTAGTCCCAGAAAAGGTTACTCAGTTGAGAAGCGTACTCCATCGGTTTCATGACCTCAAAGTCGAAGTTGTAGTCAGGAAGGTTACCTGTGGGTCCTGACTAGAGGAAATCCTACCTGACCAACCTAGAGGAACGTCAGGTTCCCTGAGAGTTCTCAGAAGAGGTTGAGTGTCAAGTTTTCGTAGTTAAGAAACCCCAAGTCGAAAGAAGTGTCAGGTTGAGAGTGTAAGTATGTACTGGTGACCTTTTTGGTATGGGAACTGATCTGCCTGGAAACAACCGTTTCATTACAGAGACGAAAACTTATACGATAGATCCTACCAGTATTGAAAGGAAAGTTCCTTATTCGCAGAAAATTAAAGTACCGACGTTAGTGGTAGACGTCACTAAAACCTCGGGGGGTTTTATTTCAGACTGTGACAAAGATGACAAAGGGGTAGATAAAGGGTATTTCACAACCCTGGTCTACGGTACTAGAAGTAAAAGACTTACAACTCGAAATTCGGTCGAAAAAGTGAGAGAAAGTGAAAGTAGTTCTCCGAAAAATCAAGGAGAAGTGAAAGACGGTATTCCCACCACAGTAGACATATAGGTTCATTAGTCAGAGTATACAAGTATTTACTTATACTGTCCGTTCTTCGTCTGTCCGGTCCGGATCGTACGAATACTAAGAAGATGATCCGATCCTTTTTATGTCGTAAGAACTAAAGATTTACCGGTTTACTGGAGATGGAAACTCAGGGTCTATTTATATAGTTAATAAACTCAATGTAAACCCAATTTCGGAAAAAATTAATGTTAGTTAGTTAAGTCTAAGTGAAAGTCGGATCAATCCAAAGGATTTTTCGTTGGTCCTCTCTACTCATAAACCTACGTTCAGTTAAGGACCTTCCACTACGGTCCTTTGTGTCTCAATGCCTTCACTTAGTCCCTTCCGTCCAGTTGGTGATGTGTGTGTGTGCTCACCTTACTCGTGGTCCCTAGTGAACCCGGTGGACACGACCCTGTTAAGACTCCTTACTAGATCCGTCTGAGACTTCCCTCCGGTCGATGAAGAGTGACTGACTCCCAAGAACGACCCCGTGACTGAGGTCCCGAGACCCGGACGGGACGTGCCGCAACTGGACGCCGTCTTGTCTCCGTGTCCCTCGCGGCCGCGCACCTGCACAGACAGCCAAAGGAGACCCACCCGGACGGGTGAGACGCTCGCAGACGAGTCAGATGAACCCAGTGAGAACCTTGGCGACAAGATAAACCTTGGTGAACACGGGGCATGACTCCCGCGAAGAGAAGAGAACTGAAGTTCTTAGTTGGACATGTTCCTTTAACTGTTATTCTACTAATCACACTCTTCGGTGACAAGGGTGTCGGCGGTACCACTCAAAGATCTGACGCTATCTATGAGTAGAGGGAGAGATTGATGTGTAAAATATACGGAGAACCAGGAGACGGTCAGGGAGACGAATGAGTATACTCCTGTGTATATAATGTATAGGTGCCTCGTAGGTTCGGGAACCGATGAAACAGATTAGTGCACTACCAAGGACGCATTCACGTGAACAGTGGCCAGAGTGATGGTCTCGGTGAATTTGGGTTGCTCAGATATATGCCAGGGGGAAACACATCGTCTTCGACCAAAGAAGCACTACAAGTCCCAGCCACTAGAGACGGATTAAATGGTGAGGAGACCAGATGAACTGAGGACCGTACTCCAGGCATCGGACTGGTTAACACCGAAATCCAGAGACCTAGGACAAGACATGGAGGACCACCTTCAGAAGGAGAAACCCCCCAGTCTTGGTGATTAGGACGTCCCGGACTTCAACACCCCTGTCCTTCGTGGAGGAGAGGATCATCTAGTGTCCCATTTAACCACTCTTTTTAGACAGGATGAAGATAGAAAACAAGGTCTGTCGATGTCATGATATAAGTATTGGTTTTATGGTTTATTATCTTATATTAAACCAATACCATTACGTCTATAACTTTACAACTAAACTTTGGTCGACGTAGTATAGGGTCACCTGTACTCCGATTTGACGATTCTAGGACCTATTGTCAGTCCGCTTCTGTCCTTTATGTCACAACTTGACACGATTCAGAGCCACTGGGACAAGTTGAACTTCGACTCATAGAGACTTTCCGGAGAGGGTCGATCAGACCCCGAACAGAATAGACGTGACAGACGAGTCCTTCGGTGAGGAGAATTCCGGAACATTGAAGTCCTTCACCAAGAGGTCCAGTAGTGTCCCTACCCGTATATAGACACCATACGTCTGAGTCCCATACATCTAAGTTGTCCCAGTCCAAGTCTACAAATACATTTACTTGACACTGGAGTAGGTAAGACACCTCTACCATGTCAATTAACTGACTGAGTCGTTGATGTCCTACAGAAGTAATGAAAGAAGAAGAAGGTCCCTGATCCCTTTCACCAAGTAAGACACCAAAGGTGACTTGTGTTTACATTGACACCATAATTACTTGACCTCTGGTAGACATCGGATTTATAACCGTAGAGTTCAGTAAAACCAACGAGACTTCTAACAAGGCATCTTATAAGGTTTCCTTCCCGAACAACCTCGTGCTAAGACCCACATACAACATCGAAAACTTGAATAAGAACTTTCGGTAAAAACAAAAAAAGAACATTATCACTTCAGTAAAAGAACTATCTTAAATTCTAAAGTTGTGACAGAGGATAGAATCACACCGACATCTTAATTCTTACTAAACCAAAACAACGACTTCAAGAGTCCTAAAACAAGATGAAACTCCCGGTTACACGGGTGCACAACGGGTAATAGTCTAAAAAGAGACCTTTCGAACAAGACTCCTTACGGGTACACCACCTTTGGTACGGAACGTTCCCTAACTGTCTTCTTTTCCCCCCATATTATCTACATTATATTTTCTATTACACAAAAAAGAAGATAGTAAAACAGAAAACGATATGGAACGTTAAAAACACACATACTATCGTTCTACACTACATAGCACATTTTTATGAGACTCGTCTTGAAACTAATCAGCCCATTGTTTACCCTCTTCATGAGGGAATAGTATCCTACTCCAGATTCCCAAAGTCAAAGACACGAAACCTTGATACTGGAAGTGTTCTCAATTAGTCATCAAAAAGAAGGAGACTCCCACCCGGTTCGACGAACTCACTCAACCTCAACCCATAAAGGGAGACCCAGTGTATCCAAGAGTACGTTTCCACTCTTAGACCACATGATCAAGGGACTCCCATCCAGAATAATTGTCTTACGTGACTGGAAAGATTTACCGAAATAGAGGAAAGGGACGGTCTGTGTTCTCGTCTAACATGAGTCTAAAAGTGCCACCCTTGGGTCGACTCCAGGACACCTCTTCTCACTTTCACTTTTAGTGAGTCAGTACAGACTGAAAAACGTTGGGGTACCTGAGCAGGTACCTTGGGAGTACTATAAGACTTCCGGAGGATACCGACCCAGGGTGACCTCAAAAATTCAGAGTTCACACAGACGGGACTTGAAAGTCTTTAACTAGTTCATACCAAGTCCAAAAGGAGGGGCACGACCAAGAGGGACCCAAAAAGGGACTCGGGGACGAGTAAAATCGTCCTCGAGCGAGACAAATGGACAGAGAGGTTAGATCCCCCGACGTCAAACGGGACCTGGAGGGGGAGAACACTCGTAGGTTCTTCCTAACAGATAAAAAAAAGGAGTAGACAGAATCACTAAATGACCGACAATCCTGACTCACCGGTGGCGACTGTAGGTGCGTACACCGGGACCTTACACCGCTAGAGCAGGCGGTGGTAATACTTATGATGGACGAACACACGGTTCTGGATTTCAGACTCTAGACACCAGGACTCGTCTTTAATTTGGAACCGTCTCTTCCATACACGCCTTACTTTCTCCGTTCTCAATCAACACAAAAATTTATGAGCTAAATTGTACAGTTTTCGATAAGACCCTTCGAGTGACAACCAATACTGTACTACCCTGATTTACGGAAAAAAAAGGAGAGACCAGACCTCGACTCTTCTTATAGTCTAAAGGACCCTCTGTAGTTCCGGGAGACTTCCGTATCGGTGTAACCCACATTGTACACTACTGGAGTGTCCTGTACTCCGTTGAGTAAGGGACTTCCTCCAGCCCCTTGGAACCCGTCGTGGAGGTACACTACCCACGTGTACCCTGTACTGGGACGGAGTACCAAGCCCTCTTCAGGAGGAAGGACAAGGACCACCCATTCTTCCAGCCTCCGGACTCACGTTCAGATCCGAGACGGGAGTCACAAGTGTCCTCTAGGGAATCCTGGGTCACGTCCCACCGTCTTGTCTCTTTCACTGGAACCGACATAGACAGAGTGTCAAGGGAAATGTAGACGGGTTTGATAATCATAAACGGTCGAGAGTAGACCGAGAAGACAGATAATGTTCCCGGGAGAACCATACCTGTACCTAGACATCTATAACCTTATCCCGCACTTCACATTCTTCAAATCTCGACACAACGGTTGACGACTCAAGGAGGTTTCTCCGAACCTTTGGACGAATGGAGACTCCCTTTCAAACTTAGAAGTTCAAAAGGAGGTCGGGTCCCCTAGTCCTCAATAGTTGACCAAATTGCCAAAGACTAGGTCGACATCAACTTTAACTCTGTAAAAGGGAGAAACAAGATACGGAGTCAAGGACCACACTATCCAAATTTGAGCCATTCAGAAGACATTTTGACCAGTTCACCGACCTACACATCAACCCTTGGAATAACCTTTATGTTACGTTCGTGAAGACACAGAATCTACAAAACGGCTAAAACAATGATCCAGTAGAAACCCCGGTACACTTACTCTCTTGAGTGTCATTGATAACGTCAAATAGATGTTAATGGAATCCTCCACAACCACTTGACACAACGGGGATAGCTTACAATTGAATCTTTATCTAGTATTTCGACTTGAAGTACCGAAACTCATCCATTTGGTTATGGTTTACCATCAATTCTGAAACAGAGGAAGGGAACTAGTACCTCCGATTGATTGTCCAGAGTTTTCTACTACGTACGTACGTAGGATTCAGTGAAGTCAACACGGACTAAGAAACGCTGGGGTCCCTGACATCGAACGGTCCGAAGAGACAAGTACCCTAAGAGATCCGTTCTTTTGACCTCACCCAACGGTACGGGAGGAGACCCCTGAGAAGGACTGGGTCCCTAGTTTGAACACGGAGGACGTAGAGGGCGTAACCGTCCACCCAAGAAATGGTGATCCCGGCGGAACCTTCGGGAATCCTACTCTCAATTACAATTTCAATCTGGACCCTAAAAGTCTCACCCTACTGGAGTCCCTCTTTCCTCCACACTTGAGTCTCCGGTCGGTAGGATGACTCGAACACAAAATCTCTTCTCTGAACAGTCTAGGAGGGAGGGACAAATAAGGGTGCAAAAATCAGTGTATATAGGGACTGAAACAAAATCCTTTAGTAGATTCAACACTCAACCAAAGTTAGATCGGACAATCAGAACCAGTACCCATACTGATCGAGTAATCTCACAGGTGAAAGGGAGGGTATCTACCACAGGTATTACTGATTGGGTCCCACCCCCTGTACGACAGATTAGTCGGGAATATTAGGTTCTTCTCTAACGACCTTTCCAGGTGAAACAAAAAACTCTTCCGGAAAACCTTTTATATAAACTTACTATTACTTCCGATCTCGTAAACGACAATCTTTCCCTCTCGAAGGACCTTCCACCCTCGGACCCCAGAATACACCCAGGGGTACACCTGGGACTCCTCACTTACACTTTTTGGTGACCCTCAACTTCTCTCTACTCCTTTCTTTCGACGGACCAAGAACCTTTTTGACTACAGAATTAAGTCGGAGTCACCTAGTTTGTGGAACTTAGAAGTAAAACATTCGGTCACATAAGGACAGAGTTCCTTTAATGTAAACCCGAAAAGACAGTGAATGTTCGTTTTGTTAGGAGTCACTATCTCAAATCAGTGTTTCTACACCCATAATCTCATTTGACCTAAAGAGGTAACAAACGTCATAATTTTGGTTAAACGTCGAATTTAAACCCCTAAAGTCACCATCTTTACACAAAATTTCCGAAAAGTCTGATTCAGTGTTACCCAGTCCCCTCTTTCCCTTTCTATGGGGTTTTCTCCAACCTTTTAGATAAGATTCCGGTTATATTTTTCAAGATATAGGTATACCGATAAGACGAATGTCAACTCAAATGGTTGTATCCACGGTAAAAACTCTGTTCCATCAATCATCACGAAACCTTTGTTAGACAGTACTTATAAGGTTCAGTTCCTTTAAATCCTTAGGTGATGGTGAAGACCCTAAAGACAGACCTTTACTATTTTGAATGTCGTTCCTTCCTCTTTCAAAATTTTTTTCATACGGTTTCTCTCCTAATCAACTCTTTAGAGTGTCTATAATTGTAGTTGGGAACACGATCGTAACTAGATGTCTCAACGGATCCATTGTCAGTTGGATCTAGGTCACTCGGAGGATAGATGTCTTTGTCTAGACTCAGGACCGAAGGGACCAGACTGCCGACTCAGGATATCGCTGAATTTAAAGTCTACGAGTCACTAGACGAAAAACTCCGTCCTACCTCTATAACTACCGACGGTGTTTGACTGTTGAGTGTTGGTAGGGACTACATCGAGTAGACCCAGTTGTCTTTTTACTTCAACGTATACCACCTTGTACTCTTCCGTTCTTGTCTTCTTAACTTTTCTTTACCTGGGTGTTTTTATACTACTTTGAACCGTTTAACAAGGGGATAGAGGATTAGGAATAAGAACTGTTTGAAACCCTTTCTTCATAGGAATAGAGTCCGAATAGGAGAGTAATACCCTACTTACTTATAGGTGTCACTACTCCAGTAAGTCCTCATGGGGACGATGGAGGGAAGGGACCACCAGCAACAGAGAGACTTACCTCGTCGAAACCCCCGTAGGCGTCCGTATTCAATATGTCTACATTTCCACAGAATATATGTAAACAATCATAAAGTTCACCCTAGATTTACAAATATGACAAAACGTTAGACACGGTACATCTCCGTTTCTCCCCTAACTATAAACCTTTGGAAAAGAAAAAAACACACCACTCTTTGTTCGGATGTCACCTTTAAATCTCCCTTGACCTCATAGACAAGTCAAGTCAAGTCAGGGAGTCAGCACAGACTGAGAAACGCTGGGGTACTTAGCGTCGTGGGTCCGGAGGGACAGGTAGTGGTTGAGGGCCTCAAGTGAGTCTGAGTGCAGGTAGCTCAGTCACTACGGTAGGTCGGTTGAGTAGGAGACAACAGGGGAAGAAGAGGACGGGGGTTAGAGAGGGTCGTAGTCTCAGAAAAGGTTACTCAGTCTAGACATCCTCGGTAGTTAATGTTACGTCCAGATTGGGACACTTCCTTTCTCCCTTCTTTACAACTTATCCTGCACTCGATCTAACACGACGTTATGATTTACGGAACCATAGTAGTTACCGTTGACTCTCTGGTCTTTACTGGGGAGTCCTCTGGGTCCAGAGGGTCCCTCCCTGGAAGGGGTCCAGGGACGACGTGAGTCAGTGACCAACCTTTGTCGGGCACCCCACACCCAGACTACCAGTGGTCTCCGAGGGAACACGAGTGTCTAGGGGAAGAGATGGTCCAGACGTCTCGTCGGGTAGTACCAAGGGTTCCGGAGGGAAAGTCTCCGACACTCACCCCACTTTATGTCGAGCGGAACCCCCCGAACTAGAACCCAGTGTTGACGATGGACAGAAGAGGGAAACGGGGACTTTTAAGAGAAGTGAGCACCGAGAGTGGAATGGACTTCTAACCACACCACACTGGGATTGATAGTAGTTACACCAGACTTGGGAGTGATCATCTAGGAATAGTTCGGGCTCGACGACTGCCATGGACTCAATGTCACTCCGTTCCCTTCCTTCAGACTCCTCTACCGGTTCTCCCAGTGGACCCGAATTGTATGCAATAAGGGACGAGGGTAGTACATTTTCATCGGGTCGAAGAACTACTAGTCAGTCAATACGGACATTGTTAAGACCGAGTACTCTACTGTACCGGACAGAGAACCTCTCTACCTCTCATCGTGTCGAGTTCGAGGATTGAGAGTTAAGACCCTCGGTTTTCCAGAAGGATGATCCGAGTAGGACATACCCTGACCGACACGAAGGACCTGCACCCACTGAGAAAGGAAAGGGACCAAACCCTTAAAAGTCGATAATACAGAAGTTTATAAAAGAGTCCGAGAGAGAAAGAAGAGGAAGACCCTGGACAAAGTACGTTTGTAATAGAGGAACTATAACAGGGACTCCAGAGAATTTGACAGGAGCAAAGAAAAACAAGAAAAAAAGACAAGACACCATCACTAAAGGTACTGAGCTGGACAAGAAAAAAATAAATCAGATGAGAACAAAGGAAGATCACACATAAAGTAAAGTTAATAAGAAAATATAAAAGACTGAGAAACGAATTTTGAAGATCGAAGAGTGAGACACGTGAGTAAGAGGGTTCAAGAAACAGAAATAATTAGACTTGAGAAACCCTCATCTACGGATAGAAGTACAGTGAATCAAGAAGACCCTAAAATAGAACAGAGAAACAGACTTTGTCCGAAAGGACACCGAGTCTCCAATTTCGTAGACGGACGTTACGTCCTCTGGACCCAAGCTAGGGACCCAGTCCTTCTAGGGGACCTCTTCCTTTACCGTTGGGTGAGGTCATAAGAACGGACCTCTTAGGGTGCCTGCCTCCTCGGACCTCCCGATGTCAGGTGCCCCAGCGTTTCTCAGCCTGTGCTGGCTCGCTGAAAGTGAAAGAGTGAAGTGAAACAGACCTTGTATAGGGAGATGACGAACCATAGAGAAACCGAATCCCAAGACCCTAGGTGTCGTAGTGACTACCCAGGAACGGCGTGTGACGTCCCTGAGAGACTCCGACGTCGTGACAGCCTCGAGATTCCCGTGAAGGTACAGACCGTCGGTCCCCGGTCTCATCTGTCGTGAGTAACGTCTCGGTCACGAACCATGTAAGAGCCAACGACCCCGGGCATCTTACACGGACACATCACCGTTCCACGGTCGACGTCCGGAAACTTTATTGAGACAGAATGTTGGTTGGGTATCACTACCCCGTCGTTCCCAACCCTGGTCGAGACCCGAGTGACCGGCGATGTCCCCGGGACCGACAGTCAGAAGGGGTCCAGTGTGGATGACGTCACCTCCGTCCACTGTACACAACCCGACCCCTACACGTCCACTGCCGACCTCCCCGAACGATGTCCACCCGCGTCACCACGGTCGGTCCATGTCTTCCGGATGCCCTTCGAAGTCCCCCGAAACCGAGGGTACGTAAGTGGACACCGAGTGTGCGGGACTTAGTCCCGTGCGCACGTCGACACCTCCGAATAATGTCCGCAGTCCCACCACCGTAGGTCCTCATGTCGACCTCCCGAACGGGACTCACACACGTACTGTCACCCCCGGTAGGACCCCCCTAAGTCCAACCGAAGAAAGTAAATGTGTGTCGGGTGGACTACGTTTATCGACCGAGTGACCTTTTCTGGGATTACGACCCTTTCTAACTTCCGTCCTCCTTTTCCCCTACTGTCTCCTACTCTACCAACCTACCGTAGTGATTGATTTACCTGTACTCAAACTGGTTTGAGGTCTTTATCACTTCCTGTCCCTTCAGACGGCACGATATCAGGTACCCCACCGTTTCTCACCCTGTGCTGACTCCCTGAATTTTTGTTGTTGTTCGGGCTTGGTTGACGACCAGAGACCACTCCCGTCCCTCCTTGAGCCCGCGGACCGTAAAATGTGAACACACCGACGTCTCTGGAACCCACAGACGACCACACCCAGGGTCGAAGGGGATCCCGTCGTTCCTCCCCGAACCGATCGACGTAGTCGGTTGTTTTGAAGAACACCCCATCTTAGACGTCCCGAGACATTTCCGACGACCGACAATCGAAGAAGTCACCACTTCAGTCGACCCGGACAGACGTCTCGTCCAGGGACTCTTGTGGTAACGAAGACGACGTACCGGCAACAACTGTCGTGGACGACGGAAACAAGGATCGGCAGAGATGTAGAGTCCAGACGGTCAGAGACCCACCTCACCCTACTTCGCCCTGTAAGTACGTCACGGGGTTTCCGACGTCTTTGACTACCAAGTGGGACGAAAGGAAAGGGTCGTTCCCTTTGAGATCAACTCCTGAATCGTGAAGCACGACCCGTTGTGGTCGAACCCCCTACCTAATTACCTTCGTAGGAAGAAAAACACATCAATGGTAACTTCAAAGACAAGATGACATAATGATTTCGAGGATTCACCCGGGGGCTCGAGAGGGTCTCGACAGACAAGTACCTATCGACGGATTACCAACTGGAGACAACCCCCTGTCTCACCTCAAAGGATATACCAGTAAAAACCACTACAGTGAGTTCTAAATCATACCAAATTTCACTACATGTCGACTGGGAAACTTATTGTGTCTAAACTTGACATGTCCAGGTGTGTGCGTCTAAAGACAGTGATTTATGTATGACGTCATGTATATCATGGCGTACTAGTGGTCAATCAACGTAGACGTCTACGCCTTGACGTCACTTCTCCCGGCTAACATTTCAATATGTACGTAAAAACTTACCCACCTCACACCGACGAGGATTGGGGATGTAACGAGTTCCCAGTCGACATACACACGGTTTAACTGTTCCCCATCTGATACGACCAGAAAGCCACACAGTTGAACCGGTCCGATGTCAGGGGTCAACAAGTCAATTTGTAGTCTATGAAAAACATTTCGAAAAATATCTCATCCCGAAGGATCCATCGTGATCACCATTTCTTAGACGGACGGTTACGTCCTCTGCGTCCTCTGTTCCCAAGTTAGGGACCCAGATCTCCTAGGGGATCTCTTCGCTTACCGGTGGGTGAGGTCATAAGATTGAACCCTTTGGGGGTACCTGTTTCCTCGGACCGTCCGATGACAGATACCCCAGCGTTTCTCAGCCTGTAGTGACTCGTACTCGTTTTTATTCGTTCACTAAATATCTCATTAATTTCAAGGTGTCAGTCAACGCACATCCAGTCCATCTACCAAAATTCATTAGAATACCCGAACTAAGTTGGTCAAATTTACTAGACTCTCGACTCTGTAAAGAGTTCTACAGACACCTGTCTCAAACTTGTCTAAAACCTAGACGGAATGATGGTGACATATTGAGTAAAGGAACGTTAGTTATAGAATTATATATAGAGGATGACCGACAAAAAGACCAACTTTGTATTACTTGTGTAGGAGAACAAATTCATGTATTGAAGGTTCTAATCTTTTCAAAGAAGTTATTCTCATTAAGGTTGGTGTGTCTCCCCTCTCACTTTTCCCAAAGATATTGGAATGTCCAGACTCGAAAACCGTTGACGACACGAAGGGTCCGCCGCGATCACCATTTCTTGGACGAACTGTCACGTCCTCTGTATCTCTACTCCCGAACTAGGGACCCAGTCCTTCTAGTGAACCCCCTCCCGTACCGTTGGGTGAGGTCATAAAAACGGACCTCTTAGGGTGCCTGTCTCCTTTGACCACCCAATGTCAAGTACCCCAGTGTTTCTCATCCTGAGCTGACTTCGCCGAATCGTACGTGAGTGTAGGGTACTAATTAGGAGAAGACGGTAGAACACCACTATAAACTTGTAACTTAAAGTAACTTAAAGTTCCTTATGAGGACTTTTAAGAGTTCGTTAAGACGCCTCAATGGTAGAGTATCCCTTACTACGGTCCTAATGTCAGTCCTAATGTAAAGAGATAAAACGGTCATTGCCCTCAACTCATGGATTTGTGTGTTGTACAATGGAAGGATAGACTTTTGTTGTATGAAATCTTACACTTGTAGACACCGTTGTCAGTCTTACTTATAAAAATATAGTTTTCAAATCTTAATCTTTTCTTTGTGGAAGAAACATCTTTTCGAATCACTTAAAGAGAGAACTCCAAGTTTCAGGGAGGAAAGAGTGACGGATGGAGGGGTAGGGTGAGTTGTCCACAAGTCAACAGTTTTCCAGTGGATTCCAGTACCAAGTCCACTGACTCGTTTACGTTTTATTTGTATTTCCTAAACTCTTTGTATTCTTAATTGAACATTTTCAAATTAATGTTACATCAAAATTTTTACATTAAAGGAAAATATGAGTTATATAGTACTAGTAAGAAGTTACTTCTACACCGAATAAGGAATTGAATAACACGTCAATACACATCATACATACTTGATGTATGATGGGTCATGACACAACATACTTACTTGGTAGTAAAGAAGAAGAGGGATTATCTGCTGATCGAGTCTTCCAGAACTACAGTAAAAATTTGGACTCGGTACTACTAACAACGGGTCTGAAACACTTAAAACGACGTCTTTCAACAACCAGTCTTCCACTATTGTAATTCTACCATTTTCCCTTTAGCTTACCCTTCTCCCGTCTCCTATTTAGTGGTGGTCTGAGGAATCTCGTCGGAACTAAGAGTCCTCGACGATATGTACAACTAAAGTACCGTTTATTAACTTGACCCTCCTGCTCTAAAAGAGTCACCACGGAGACACTGACCACAAACCTTGGAGTAAAGTTGTGACAACCACTAGAACCAACACCAATAAATCAGCGATTCAACACAGGCTGAGAAAACTAGGGTGGAGCCAGGTACCCTAAGAGGTTCGTTCTTATGACCTCACCTAACGGTAAAGGAAGAAGTCCCCTAGAAGGGCTGGGTCCTTAGTTTGGGTCCAGAGGACGTAACGTCCGTCTACTAAATGGTTGACTCGATATTGTCGGGAGTAAAGTCACATGATCAAGTGATGGGATTTGATTCCTCTAAGTTGAGTTTAAGAAACGTTATCCTCCCGGTACATTTATTTACGGTTTTCTACTTATACGATATTTTCGTTTTATTCTTTACCGATTTGGAAAGTCTACATATGGTAAATGGTACATGTATTTGTGTTGATTAGAAGTACGACTGGGTTATTGAATCCATGATAGTAGAGTAAGATTTTTTCCGTTCGTAGTGGGGGGAGATCCTTTGAAGAGTTACAACTGGAACGGGAAGAACCATGGATGTATGAGGAAACTCCGTGTTTACCCGATACCGTAACCAGTTTAACAATTGTTCCAGTACTCTCTCCCTCTTTCACCCTTGGAAATCAAGACGACTTTCCATCCAACGGTCTATTCTAGGAAGAGATCCCCTTGAAGGGTTGGGTCCCTAGTTTGGAGGATGTGACGACCGTCTAAGAAATGACTGACTCGGCGGTCTCTTCGGGGTGTATTATGTCCTACGGGACTATTTGGACATAAAGTACAATTGTTACGTATTGAAACATTCACATATACGATTGAACTATGTACATATTTATACCCATATAAATGTGTCTCAAAGGAGAAAAAGACACCCGGGTACGACTTGTCGTTAGTGACCTATTCCCGGTTGTGTTCCCTACGTTTGAGTGTCTGTACAGGTCCAGGTCTCAGGTCACTGTCCGGAATCCTCTCTACTCACACCTGTGGTCCTTGTGTCACGTATGACTCTAACCCTCTCTGTCTCTACGATTTTTCACGAGTGGACTTAGACCCACCCTACGGGTATCGTAGAAGATCTATCTCAGGTCCTTGGTAGGACTTCTACACTGTCCATTCTTATTTGAATTTCACTCTGCATTTATCTACACTCTCCACATGTTCCACCAGCGTTAAATCCCCCTTTGGACATTGTCCCAGTCATCTGATCGAGATTGGGAGTGACGACGTACACCAGGGCTCCAGTATGTATCAAAAGTAGTAAAAAGAAGGTAATGATGTGTGAGATCTAATGGACGGGGAAACCGATCATAAAAACGACCTAATCTGGTGAACGGGCCACCGGATCTGTAAATGGGACTCAAAGACTAACGGGGCACCTATATATGCTAGGGTGGGTACAGCGATGAAGATGATAGTCGAGACTGAAAGTTTGTCTTAGTGTATAACGTCCTCTTCCTTCAAGACTTGTTACGACCAAAGGGCACATGGGTGTATAAGGACTACCGGAATCACTGTGTCACGAATTCACACTTCACGATCAAGAATGATCCCTTCTCACCCGGTGGAGACACATGAATCCTTAAGTCCCCCAGACGTCTTGGTTGGGGCAGTTCCCTGAGACCTACCCCTTCACACCTACCATAAAAAGGTTTGTCCCGGGACTGAACTCGTATCGTCTGAACGACATTCACTTTCAGCGAGTCAACACAGACTGAGAAACGTTGGGACACCAGATATATCAGGTACCTTAAGAGGTCCGGTCTTATGACCTCATCTATCAGAAAGGGAAGAGGTCCCCTAGAAGGGTTGGGTCCTTAACTTGGTCCTAGAGGACATAATATCCATTTCTGGTTGACTCGATAGTCCCTCGGTCATAAGACCGGACCTCTTAAGGTACCTAACATATCAGATACCCCAGCGTTTCTCTGGACGGAACCGACTCGTAATTTTACAATCGATACCTAAACAGTGTATACCGGAAATAATACAACACCATACAAGGAATACATGAGTTTAAAACTCACAAAAAAATAAAATTAGAACTTTCCTACAATTT
This sequence comes from Capra ibex, assembly GCA_006410555.1. NCBI lineage: Eukaryota > Metazoa > Chordata > Mammalia > Artiodactyla > Bovidae > Capra > Capra ibex. Next base: position 77,950,030 of record SJYO01041852.1, read on the forward strand.
AAGACTTTACGAAAAGGACTTAGATAACTCTACTTGTATACTAAAAGTAGAGAGTGAATAATTACACGACATAATGTAAATAACTAAATAAATACAACTTGGTAGGAACGTAGGGTCCCTATTTAGGATAAACCAATACCACTTGTTAGACGAATTACACGAGAACTTAAGTCAGACGTCTATAAAAGAAATCGTAAAAACGTAGACATAAGTAGTCCCTATAACTAGGCACCAAAAGAACATACGGAAATACACCGAAACCATAGTCCCATTACGATCGGAGAATTTTGCTCAAAAGTAAAAATCTTTTAAAAAAAAAAAAGATTTTTCAAACCTTCCTAACCGTAATTAACAAATTTACAAACCATCTTTAGTGGACACTTCGGTAGTCAGGACCCGAAGGGACACAAATAACAACTAAGTCAGAGGAAAAATAACCAAACAAGTATAAAAGATAAAGAACAAATCAAAACCATCCAACAAATTCACACAATTCTTGAATAGGTCGAAAAGATCCAAGTCAAGTCAAGTCAACGAGTCACCACAGACCGAGAAACGCTGGGGTACCTGACGTCGTGTGGTCCGGAGGGACAGGTAGTGGTTGAGGGCCTCAAGTGGGTTTGAGTACAGGTAGCTCAGTCACTACGGTAGGTCGGTAGAGTAGGAGACAGCAGGGGAAGAGGAGGACGGGGGTTAGGGAGGGTCGTAGTCTCAGAAAAGGTTACTCAGTTGAGAAGCGTACTCCACCGGTTTCATAACCTCAAAGTCGAAGTCGTAGTCAGGGAGGTTTCTTGTGGGTCCTGACTAGAGAAAATCTTACCTGACCAACCTAGAGGAACATCAGGTTCCCTGAGAGTTCTCAGAAGAGGTTGTGGTGTAGTTAAGTTTTCGTAGTTAAGAAGTCCCAAATCGAAAGAAGTGTCAGGTTGAGAGTGTAGGTATGTACTGGTGACCTTTTTGATATCGGAATTGATCTACCTGTAAACAACCGTTTCATTACAGAGACGAAAACTTATACGACAGATTTAACCAGTATTGAAAGGAAGGTTTCTCATTCGCAGAAAATTAAAGTACCGACGTTAGTGAATGAATCGTACTATTAGACAGGTACAACGACGTTTACCGTTATAAAGTAAGAAAAAAATACCAATTCATTATTAAGGTAACTTACACACATATATAAATTATACACACATGTGAGTCAGTACAAGTTGAGAAACACTGGGGAACCTGACACCGGGTGGTCCGAGAAGACAGGTACCTTAAAGGGTCCGTTCTTATGACCTGACTCAACGGTACGATAGGAGGTCCCTTAGAAGATTGGGTCCCTACCTCAAAGTAGAGAATGTAGAGGACGTAACCGTCCGTCTAAGAAATGGTGACGCGGTGAACTCTTTAGGTATTATTAAGGTAACATACATATATATGTGTATGTGTATACATGCACATATACATGTGTTGTGTAGAATTCGGTTAGTAAACAACTACCCGTGAACCACATAAAGGTACAGACCCGACAACATTTGTCACGACTTGTAACCCCAAGTACATAGAAAATCGATAGAAAAGACCCATATATGGGTCCACACTCTAACGACCTAGTATATCGTCATCGAGACAAAGGTATAAAATTCACTGGAATTACCGTTGGAGAATTTAGGACAAAATTTAATGAGGATGAAGGTTTATTTTGAAAATTTACTAAAGTCAATTGGATAACTAATCGATCGTAGTCAAACGTTCAAAAAAGAGGAGTTATAAGGTTCCATATTGAAAGTCGTAGTCTTTCGTATCATTCGTGAAAACTAAATACTACTTATTTTTTTAGTTCACGATTTTATGGTCACCAAAAGACACTGCCCTATTTACAGAGAGAAGTTCATACAAGAAGGGTGTCTAATTCTAAAGTAAAAAGAGAGTTTCTCAAATTCCTTTAGTATTGACAAAAATCAACTCCACTTTTTTGACGAAGTATTCAAGTACGTAACATTTTCGGTGACACACTCCTTCTTGTGTCACCCATACTAATTCTCTCTTTGGTGCTAGGGAAACTTAAGGTACCACAGGTGTCCGTATGAAATATCAGTGGAAGTACCATTCCGTGAAAAGTTTAAGACTTTCTCGTCAAGGATTAAGGTCAATGGTTTCTTAATGTTGTTTACCCATCCTACGTTGCTGTGACTCAATAACAAGGTCGTTGTGGTGACGTTACATTCGGACACTCAAAAGTTTTGTTTCTATAATCCTATGTCATTCAGGGGATGTTTACTTACTCACGGTAAGACTCACGTGTAAACATTCAGGTTAAACAAGCATTCGGGTCGTTTCATTCGGAGCCATGGGTTGATTATGTAAACCGATATATCATCATGACATAATACTATCCAAATATTTTGAAACGTTTATGAGAATTTTTGTGTTTTTACTTTATAAAAATTAGAATGTCATGCCATGAATGGTCGATATAGTGATCATGGTCGATATAGTGGCGACGAAAATACGAACGAAGATCTGTAGGACCCGAACTTGATTTCTATGACACGAGGACGTGAGAGATGTCACGATGTGTCACTGTATGTGTGTTAGTGTTGGTGAACATCTTCTCCGTGTGTACACTGTTACATACGGGCTGTGTCCTTGATTGTACTACCCTGTACACTTGTGTGTGAGTGTAGAAACTTTCAAACGTTTAACTTCCAAACATACATCCCCTGAGTGACAATGGTCTTCAAGACGGTTCTTGTATCCCTCGTGTCCTTTCAATGGTCTTCCTTTTTTCGTTCGTTCGTTCGTTCGTTGGTTTGTGTGTGGACACATTAGTAAGGGTTATGTCGTCCATAGTCCGGAGACATTTTACGGTCGATTAGTGAAAGGAAACGAGGCTGACAAAACCTTCGTACTTTAAGGACATATTCATACAAGGAGAAAGTGAACCGCACAAGCCACGGTGTGTTTCTCCCATTCATGTCTATTGACGACAATTTGGACGGTGTCTAGGTCGGTAATTAGACACATGTCTGGTCTTTGAGTCGAAACATCATCATTTACAAGGTAGTACGAGTTTACGCTATTTGACCTAACATGGGATCCCTTTATAAGTCTAGTAGTAACATTATTAGGGAAATATAATTATGTTAGGTTCCATAGGTAGGAAATCCCTTTATCGTACGTTACGTCTTTTATAAAGGTTTACAAAAATCGCAACTGACACTCGAACATTATTTTGAAAATGAACTAGGTTTCTCCGTTGACAAAACCGTGTTGTAGAACGTTGTGGAGATCGGTCCTTCTTCGTTTTGGTCTTCAGGACCGGACGTCACCCGGGAGGTCAAGATCGACGGCTCCACCCAATCGGTTTTGGTCCCGACGGAACCCTCGAAACCAGTTTAATGTTGGGTTCCCGTAATCGGTACCGGTCTTACCCGTCACTGTCCCGTGACTGACCCTCCATCCCGTCACTCACTTTCAGTGAACACAGGCTGAGAAACGCTAGGGTACCTGATATGTCACGTACCTTAAGACGTCCGGTCTTATGACCTCACCCATCAGAAAGGAAAGAGGTCCTCTGTAAGGGTTGGGTCCCTTTCTTGGGTCCAGAGGGTGTAACGTCCGTCTAAGACATGGTCGACTCGGTGTTCCCAGGAAATTGACAGTATGATCTCAATTCACCAATATCATAATTTTCATAAGACTTAAACTGATATATGAATCGTAATGGTCACACTACATACACATATACATAATAAAAACGTGACCCAGAAGCAACATGATCTGGATCACATGATCTAGAAACGACAAAAAGAGATCAACACTACTTACCCCCGATAAAAGATCAACAGTACACACCCGAAGAGAACAACACCTCGTACCCGAAAGCCCACGTATCCGAGTCATCAACGTCAAGGACCTGAGATCCCACATACCCGAGGTATCAACACCACTTACCCGAATCAACGGGGTACCGTGCACCTTAAAGGGGTCTAGTCCCTACCTCCGGTACGGAGGACGTGACCGTCCACCTAAGAAATGGTGACTCGTAGGTCCCTTCGGAGATGTACACACTGCTTATGAAAGTATTCGAATGTAATCTTCAATCGTAGGAAAGTATAATTATACTTTTTGTAGAAGGTCGTAAAGAACATTCCGTCCATATCGCCACTACCTAAGGGAGTCGAAAACTAACAATACTTTTCGAAATAGATGGGAAGTAAAGACTTCCTATTGAAACGACCCATTTGAAAAGAACCAACGTTCAACGATGCACTGGTACGACGACGAAATAGTACCTGAAGGGTCCAAAACCTTGACACTTTTTATAGACAAATATTCGGTAGGTCAAACACCATAAAACAATACCGTAGAACTTACCTGATATAGTTAATTTTATCTTAACAAATAACTTTAATAAAAAGAGAACATCACGAAAGAAGGAGGAAGTATATAATATGTGAAACCAGAACTACTAACATGGGGATTCGTGAAATGTATATATACATGGAGAAATATATGTCTATAAAAAGTTCTACTAGTTGTTCTAGTATTAACGCATACAAATTATAAAAAGGACACTTTCTTGTGTACCTGTCCAAAGATTCAGTCATGTAAGTCAATATGAAGTTGTAAGAAATTTACGATATATTTTGATCTATCATACCTGTTACACTAAATTTTTTTTTTTGAAAAAGTACAATACTTTTAGAACCAACACGGGTTAAGTAACGAGAGCATTCGGACAAGTGACCTTTTCAATGTTTTGATAAATTCCTATACATACACACACACACACACACACACACACACACACACACACTTTCTAACGATCGTTACGTTATGTTAGGAAAGTCAAGTTCTTTGACTCTCTATGTCTCCCGTTCTTTAAATAGATTCCGGTCTAAATTTGGTACAGACTGCGGTCACTAGTATTTTAAAGGTACTTTGTGACGGTCGGAAAGTCGAATATATGAATTATTCCTTCTTACCTGAGAATAATTACACTAACTATCTAAAGAACTCATTAAAAACTTTAGGTTCCGTCATTGACAGTACATAAAAGTAGAACAGTGAGAAAACGATTCATACCAAGAATTCGCAGTCCCTGCAAAAACAACCCTCCTACTTGTAATGTTCAAAAAAAACCTTATCTCTCAACTCCGGGGTCCAGAAGTCTAAGAAAAGAAGAGAGGAGAGAAGGAAAAGGGGAAAAGAAAAGAACCAATAAATAGGTTCCGACGGGTATCCCTATTAGACTCATGAGATCATGTAAATCGGATACATTACCCCTATGTTTTCTTGAGACTTGTTACCCTCGCTGTTGTTCCTTCAATTATGAGGTGTCATCCCTATCCCAATTTACCCATCGAACCGATATTCTCTTCCACTTCTCAGAAAAGACGAACCTCTACCTGTATCAACCATTACGAACTCAACTTTTAATTTCCTACTCATCTGTAAAAAGTTCATCCCTCCCGTACGATTGGTATCCCTTGTCGTACATTCGCGAACCACAAGACTTTTATTAACCATGTTAGTCTGTTTACAGATATAAGATAGGACCCTAACCGTCCTCGACGTCACCCTTCATTCTTTTTGGTTTAGCGTCTTCTGGACAGGGGACTTTTTTAAGAGAACGGAGGTTAGAACAGAGTACAACGTCCTTAGTAGATCTACTCTCTACTCCCGGATTTGACACCCTACTCTGTACTATTTAAACTCTCTAAATTTCTAACTTAGTCACGGTCGACTTTAAATCGGTCCCAGGATCAAGACAACTTAGAGTTTGATTAACCCTCTGTTTCAATCGGTTCTCTACCCTTTTAACCATCAATCGGTTAAAGAACAGACTAAGTTCTAAAGGACTCAATGAACTATATAGGTACAGGTCCCGTGAAAGAGTCCCTGTTATCTTCCGTAGAGTCACCTACCCTAAGATTTAACGAAAAGTCCTGTCACACTCTCATCAATTTTGAATATTTTGTTAGGACTTCATTACCCAATTTCTATCTCAAGTTTCGAACTTAGGACCAGTTAGGATCACATTTTCCAACGATCCTGAACTCAGAACCATGTTACATAAAGGTAACGTTTCCGGTTGTTATTTACTACAGACAGAACGAAACATGACATGGTATCATTAACTCTACAAATACAAAGTTTCCTCTTATTGTATCTCCTTGTAATTAGGATATAGGGGTAAGGATTTTAAGAGCGGATGGAACAATAAGATTGAAGTGGTTACACTATCAAACCTGACAGGTGTGGTCGTTTAAGGACTGATTAGTTGAAGTTTTTAGATTTACTACAAGGTAACTTTTCTTTTTTCCGGGTGACCGGGAACATTTGTCTTTTATTTGAATTAAGGTACTCGATGAATTATGGAAGAATAAAAGTCCTCGTCTTCCTAGTCCGACTCTTTTACACATTTATCTCCGTCTCGACTCTCGAGGGGTGTTCTCAGTTAACTTCTATTTCCGTAACCACGATCCTGGAGTGCACCGACCGTTAAGGCGTTAGTCATACAGACCTTGTTTGTGATGGTTCTTTATTCCGTGACCTCTTACAACTGTGAAAGTAATCGCCTACGTCGTTTCGTCCCAGTTTCAAAGTAAACTAATTGACTCGGGTCAGTACACGGGTACGGACCAACGGTTCTACTGTTCCTTTTTAACTCATGTGGAAACGTGAAGTCCTGAAGGGACCACCGAGTCTCTCATTTCGCAGACGGACGTTACGTCCTCTGGACCCAAGGTAGGGACCCAACCCTTCTAGGGGACCTCTTCCTTTACCGTTGGGTGAGGTCATAAGAACGGACCTTTTAGGGTACCTACCTTCTCGGACCATCCAATGTCAGGTGCCCCAGTGTTTCTCAGTCTGTACTGACTCACTGAAGTGAATAGTGAATGACGTGAATATCTAAACGTCGTCCTCCATTCATTACAATCTGTGGTTCCGAGTAAATCCTGGGTTATTCTTACCCAAGTACGACCCATATTAGACAACGGTGTGATTACGACATAATTTTTGATGGTCTGAATCACCGAATTTTGTCGGCAAATAATACTAGTGTTCTCTTACACAGGTAACCCATTCAAGACGACCCAAATTGAAGCGTTGGACCAGGACCGATCCGAATCAGACCACTGACCGAACACGACCGATCAGTTCATACTAGAGTCGACCCCAATAACCGAGATAAGATACATAAAGTAGAAGATTGGTCTAAGGGACTCGTTCAAGAGTACCCTTAACGTACCCAGATTATGGGTCCGAACCTGAACCGTGTGACAGTCAAGATGGTGTGAGTTGACCGGTTCCAGGTCTAAGTTCCCTACCCCTTTAATATCAAGGAGAGAGTACTTCTCCATCTTAGATTCTGGTTAAGATTTTTGTCGATAGAAAGTGGATCGGTGGGTCGAAGAAAAGATAAGACTATAATAGTCATTAATATTCATTTGTAGGTACGTACCCAGGAAAAAGTGTGTTTACCAATATAAAAGTGTGTTGTAACATGAACTGATAAACGTAAAATACGTTGAACTTCATATGGGGTATAAGTGTCTACATATGTAGACATCGTAATTAAGGATTCTCATCTTAATGACTCAGTTTCATATATACGTAAAAATTTTAAACTATCACTGTTTGACGGGAGGTATTCTTTAACGTGAAAATACATGAAAGGGTGGATCTTTAGATACGTCAACAAAAAGGTTAAGGAACGGTTTTGCGATTAGTAGTTTGGTAAAATGTAATGTTTATACTAAAAATTTTTCTATAAAGTCATTTAAAATTTTAAAGTTTACATGTCTTTTCAACGTTACTGTCATTTCAGGACGGTATAGGGGAAGTAGTTCTAAAGGGTTAATAATTACATAAACGACACATTCGTTGAAATACACTTATAGATAACGGTAATGAACAAAAGACTCGGTGAACTTTCGTGCAACGATTGTACTACGTGGAAGTGGAGATTTAGATCTTATGTTTCTGAGAGGGAATACTTACCAACGTAACACCGAAATATAATCCTACAGTTGTGACTAACTTTTATGATAATTCTTCACTACTCAAATAGAGTCAAATAGTGTAGTCCTCCGTGTACTGTAACTGGGTGGGTGATGACAAAGACAATTGAGACTAGTGGACGAGCTCAACCACAGACCTCTTAAATGTGTCCCTCTTCGGACGGTAAAGGAGGAATCGTTAACTCTTCATAAAACACGTTTCTAAATATAATTGTGTAAAAAATGTGCACTTGTTCAAAGTTTCAGAAATAACTTAAACAATGTTATAACGAAGACAAAATACAAACTGAAGACCGACTCTTCGTACACCCTAGAATCGAGGGTTTGATCCCTAGTTTGGGTGTGGGGGACGTAACTTCCCGTTTCAGAATTGGTAACTTGGTAGTCCCTTCAGGAAACGCCATTCAAAAGATTATTCTTTACCTTAGGACCGGGTTAAAGTTCATAGATGGGTGGTCGGAATGGTAGGTAACTGTTAAGGGTGAACTTAGTTAGTCGTAACATTAGCAACGGTTTACCAAACCATAAAAGGCGTAAAGAAGACGTAAATAATCAACTATAAGTTGACATTCCCGTCCGTAAAGGAAGAGAGATTACACACATATAATCATACACGAATATATTAAGTTACCTAACGTTAGGTAATGACAGGAGATAAAAATTTTAAATTAACTTCATATCAACTAAATGTTATAACACAAAGTCCACATGTCGTATTACTAAATCATGACGTGTGATGTGAGGTATTATCCAGTAATGTTCTATTATCCATATTAAGGGGTACGATATGTCATATAACGACAACGAATAGATAAAATATATATATATCATCAAACATGGACGATTAGGGTACGTGAATTATAAAGGGAGGGTGAAGGAAGAGAAAAAAACCATTAGTGTTCAAACAAAAGATATAGCCACTCAGACAAAACGTATTCTAGTACCGTAGACCAGGGTAGTGAAGTACCCTTTATCTACCCCTTTGTCACCTTTGTCACAGTCTGAAATAAAAAACCCCGAGGTTTTAGTGACGTCTACCACTGACGCCGGTATTTTAATTTTCTGCGAATGAGGAACCTTCTTTTCAATACTGGTTGGATCTATCATATAAGTTTTCGTCTCTGTAATGAAACGGCTGATTCCAGAGAGATCAGTTCCGATACCAAAAAGGACACCAGTACATACCTACACTCTCAACCTGACACTTCTTCCGACTCACGGCTTCTTAACTACGAAAACTTGACATCACAACCTCTTCTGAGAATTCTCAGAGAGCCTGACGTTCCTCTAGGTTGGTCAGGTAAAATTTCCTCTAGTCGGGACCCTAAAGAAACCTTCCTGACTACGATTTCGACTTTGAGGTTATGAAACCGGTGGAGTACACTTCTCAACTGAGTAACCTTTTCTGACTACGACCCTCCCTAACCCCCGTCCTCCTCTTCCCCTGCTGGCTGCTACTCTACCGACCTACCGTAGTGCCTGAGCTACCTGTACTCAGACTCACTTGAGACCCTCTACCACTACCCGTCCCTCCGGACCGCACGACGCTAAGTACCCCAGTGTTTCTCAGCCTGTACTGACACGCTGACTTGACTTGACTTGACTACTTAAACATTCACCCCAATATGTCAAAAACAGGACTGAATAAAGTGATTCGCATTGTGAGAGATCCAAGTAGATACGATAACGTTCACCGTCATAAAGTTAAAAATACCGATTCATTATAAAATAAAGTATATATGGTGTAGTAGAATTAGGTTAGTCTATAACTACCCGTGAACCTAACGAAGACACAGAACCGAACATATATCGTGACAGTGTTTGTAACCCCACGTACATAGCAAAGTTTAATCACAAACATAAAAAAGGTCTATGTTTGGGTTCTCACCTTAACGACCTAGTATACCAACAACATCAAAATCGAAAACTTCCGTAGAGGTATGACAAAAAGTGACACCGACGTGATTAAATGTAAGGGTACTTGTCATGTTCTACCAAGGGAAAGAGGTGTAAGAGTGGTTGTAAACAACAAAGACCTGAAAAACTACTATCGACAAGACTGTCAATACTCCGTTATGGAGGAACACCAAAGCTGAACGTAAAAAGAGTATCACTATAACTTGTAGAAAAGGACACGGACAATCGGTAGACATACAGAAAACTTCTCTATAAAGAGTTTTCCAGAGACAGGTAAAAAATTTTAACGTAAAAAATTACAATAACTCGACACACTCGACAAACAGATAATAAAGGAAACACGTTTTCGAAAATTCAAATTAATCCAGAGTAAACATATAAAAACGAAAATAGAGAAAACGGAATCTGACTAAGTTCATTTATGACAATTACTAAATACAGTCTCACAAGGTAGATAAAAGGGGGTCCTCAAAATACCGTAAACCAGAAATTTTGGTAAAACTCACATAGAAAGAAACATATACCACACTCCCTTACAAGATTAGAGTAACAAAATGTACACCGACAGGTCAAAAGGGTCGTGGAAAATTCTCTGACAAAAAGAGGTGACATATCAGAACAGAGGAAACAATATCCAATTAACTGGTATCCCCACACCCAAATAAAGACCGAGAGATGAGACAAGGTAACTAGACATACAGATAAGACCACGGTTATAGTGTGGCAAAAATAATGTCACGTCATGTGGACTTCAAACCCTCCTAATATGGAAGTTGGCACCTGTGAAAAGAGTCCTAAAGAAACGGTTAAACCCCAGAAAACATCAAGTCATAAAAAGTGTCTTGATCCTGTTTATTTAAGTTTTAAACAAACCGTATGTTTTCTGGGGGTTTATCCGTTTTCTTAGAACTTCTTCTTCTTGTCTCGATCTTCATCGCACGAGGGATTGAAGTCCGAGATAATGGTTCGATACCAGTAGTTTTGTCATACCATGACCTTTTTTTTGTCTGTGTATCTAGTCACTTTGTCTTATCTCTCGGATCTTTATTTAGGTGTGTGAATACCAGTGAAATAGATGTTTTATTACGTTCTTATATGTTACCCCTTTTCTATCAAAGAAGTGATTCATAACTCCTCTTTTGATCCGTCGGTGTACATTTTCTTACTTTAATCTTGTAAAAGAGTGTGATATATGTTTTTATAAGGTTTGTTCAATTCCTAGATTTATATTCCGACCTTTGATATTTTGAGTACTCCTTTTGCATCCATCCCTAAACGACAACGAGTCAGTGAAACAGTACAGGTTGAGAAACACTGGGGTACCTGATATCGTAAGGTCCGAAGGGACAAGAAGTGGTAGAACACCTCGAACGACTTTGAACACAGGTAACTTAACCACTACGGTAGGTTGGTAGAGTAGGAGACAGCAGGGGAAGNATCCATCCCTAAACGACAACGAGTCAGTGAAACAGTACAGGTTGAGAAACACTGGGGTACCTGATATCGTAAGGTCCGAAGGGACAAGAAGTGGTAGAACACCTCGAACGACTTTGAACACAGGTAACTTAACCACTACGGTAGGTTGGTAGAGTAAGAGACAGCAGGGGAAGAGGACGGAAGTCATAAAGGGTCGTGGTCCACAAAAAAAAAAAAAAAAGTTACTCAGTCGAGAAGAGTAGTCCACCGGTTTCATAACCTTGAAGTCGAAGTCAGGAAGGTTACCTATAAGTCCTGACTAGAGGGAATCCTACCTGACCAACCTAGAGGAACGACAGGTCCCCTGAGAGTTCTCAGAAGAGGTTGTGGTGTCAAGTTTTCGTAGTTAGGAAGTCACGAGTCGGAAACACTAGGTTGAGAGTGTAGGTAGGTACTGATGACCTTTCTGGTATCGAAACTATTATGTCTGGAAACAACCATTTCATTACAGAGATGAAAAATTATACGACAGATTCAAAAACTGTATTTAACATCATTATAGAGAAAAACCTAGAAAGAGGTTTCTCTTTTGTTTTTATTTTTTTGTTTAAACTGGATTAATATGAATTTTCGAAAATGTGTCGTTTCCTTTGGTAATTGTTTTACATTTCTGTTGGTTACCTGATCCTCTCTTATAAAAGTTTACTATAATGACTATTCCCCAATTATAGGTTTTATATATTTTTCGAGTATATTAAGTTAAAGTTTTTTCATTTGTTGTGTTAAATTTTACCCGTTTTGTGGACCTGTCTGTAAAAAGGTTTCTTCTGTGTGTCAACTGGTTATCTATGTACTATTCTACGAGTTGTAACGATTAATAGTCTCTTTACGTTTGGTTTCGGGTACTCTATAATGAAGTGTAGACAGTTTTACCGATAGTACTTTTTTCTGGTGTTTTCTGTTTGTGACCGTTCCTATACCTATTTACCCTAGGGAACATGTGACAGATCTGTTGTATAATTTTTCATTTCTGTAATGAAACGGCTGATTCCAGGTGGATCAGTTTCGATACCAAAAAGTTCATCAGTACATACCTACACTCTCAACCTGATATTTCTTTCGACTCGCGACTTCTTGACTACGAAAGTTTGACACCACAACCTCTTCTGAGAACTCTCAGGGAACTTGACGTTCCTCTAGATTGGTCAGGTAGGATTTCCTTTAGTCAGGACTTATAAGTAACCTTCCTGACTACGACTTCGACTTTGAGGTTATGAAACCGGTGGACTACACTTCTTGTCTGAGTAACCCTTTCTGGGACTACGACCATTTCTAACTTCCGTCCTCCTCTTCCCTTACTGTCTCCTACTCTGTCAACCTACCGTAGTGGCTACGTTACCTGCACTTAAACTCATTGAGACCCTCGACCACTACCTGTCCCTTCGGAGTGTAAGACATCAGGTACCCCAGAGTTTCTCAGTCTGTGCTGACTCGATGGTTTGACTTGACATGTGACAACCACCCTTACATTTAACCACATCGGTGACACCTTTTATCGTACCCCAAAGGAGTTTTTGCTTTTCATCCTGATGGTAGACTGGGTCATTAAGGTGAAGACCCATATATAGGTTTCTTTTACTTTTATACATAAGTTTTTCTATGTGTGTGTGTGTATGTATATATGTGTATGTGTTACCTTATGACGAGTAGGTTTTTATTTTTTTATTTTTAAACATTAAATGTTGTTGTACCCACCTAGACCTCCCATAATACAAATCACTTTATTCAGTCTGTCTCTTTCTGTTTATGGTATACAATAGTGAGTGTCCACCTTAGAAGTTGGTTGGTTGGTTTCTGGACACAAGTACCTTTGTCTCGTTTAACCACCAACGGTCTTACCTCCACCCCCACTCACTTTACCCACTTTCCCCAGTTCTTCATGTGTAAAGGTCAAGATAAATCATTCAGTACCTCTACATTAAACATCGTACTACTAATGTCAATTATTATGACATAACGAACAAACTTTCATCGATCATTTCACCTAACCTCTTCCGTTACCGTGGGTGAGGTCGTGAGAACGGACCTCTTAGGGTCCCTACCGCCTCGGACCACCCGACGGTAGATACCCCAACGTGTCTCAGCCTGTGCTGACTTCGCTGAATCGTCGTCATCGTCGTCGTCGTCATTTCACCAAGAGTAGTGTTCTTTTCTTAAGAAACATGGTTACATATCACTGTCTACAATCGACCTGATAACACCACTAGTAAAACGTATATATATTTGTAACTTAGTAACGGAACATGTGGACTTTAATTAATATTACAATAAAGTTAACATAGATTTTTCTTTTAGGTACCACACCGAAAACCTCAGTATCGACCTTCGAACGGGATCTTAGACACAGTTTACTAAATATCTCGACTACTCTCTTTTGAGAAGTCAGGGACGGACGAAACGTTCGTCCTCATCCGAGTTGACAGACACGGAGTGAGACTCACCTATGTGTACCAATAACCTGACTCTACGATGAAAGTGATGTCGTTGTAAAATCTCAAAGTTTTCACTTTTCCTTTTCTTTCACAAAGAAAGTAGTGATTATGACTACTGGTACATCCTCAAACTTCCTCCCTGGATACTTATCTTGGTGAGAAGAAGTGGACTGAAGTCTTGTCTAGCTCTGTGTCTTCCCAACTACATCTCTAATAATAATAAAAAATTAGAAAAAAAAAAATCGACTATTTCGACAACCCTCTTTACGTCAAATCGAAAAACCAGTTTTTCTGAACGTTTATAATGTGGGTTTCAATGTAAATGGGTGAGTCGTATCCGATTCGACCTAAGACCGTCCAAAGGGATTGTTTCAGGTCGGGGACTTTTCGAATACCATATCTCTTCGTCTTGTCTACTCTTGTGTATGGAAAGAGTCTCTGTCTAGTCTCTCTCTCCACGATTCCGTAGAGGGTGTAGGAAAGGGATTTGAGGAGATAGTGGTCACGCGTTAGAGGTAGGAGGGTCAAAAGTCCACCTCCTGGAAGGTAAAGCCCACTCACAAGGGAGGTGGAAGGTTACACATACAGAGTTTTGAACGGAGGTCAGTAGAGTAGGTAGATTACAAATAAAGAAAAGTTCTCAAGAATCCTAAAAGGGGGAAGACCACATAGAAAGACCTTTACTTTTGTTATCGGATTTCATAAAGTCAAAATATTTTTATTCAATTAAAAGTTAGAACTAGTTACTATCCATATCACGTACCATAGGATACAGTAGGTCCTCATGAAGTCCCCACTTCATGAAAAGTGGGTGATGACTCTTACAAGTCGACAGTCAGAACTTCAGAACGGACTTCTCTTCGTGAAACAGACTGTCGTGTCAGAGGGATCTTGTCAGGTGTAAGTTACTGGATAATAGGATGAGTAATTACGGAGACGGAGAAACTGGGTTGAGTCTTGGTGTCGTTCCCTAGGAGAGTCGAAGTCTCTAAGGACTCTTGAGACCACTCCGGAAAGCTTTGATAATTTTACTTTTCACTTTCACAATCAGTGAGTCGGTACAGACTGAGAAAACACTGGGGTTCCTGACATCGGGACGGTCCGAGGAGACAGGTACCCTAAGAGGTCCGTTCTTGTGACCTCACCTATCGGTAAGGGAAGAGGTCCCCTAGAAGGGGTAGGTCCTTAGTGTGAGTCCAGAGGATGTAACGTCCGTCTAAGAAATGACAGACTCTGTAGTGCCTTCGATACATTGGTTCCTGTCAGGTTTAAACACAAATCAAATTCTCGTTGTAAATTATGTGGAGGACATACGACAATAAACATAGTATTATTATCGTGTAATACGGGGACCCCTGGGTCAACAACGTTCAATCCAGGGATCCTTACTAGGTCCTTTCAGTCACGATTTCTTTGTAACAGTGGTCGGTCGACCGGTACTCCTGGGACACCACTCTACTTGTGACAGCGGGTTAAGTACAAGTAAGTCTTGGAGTCCTTCACTAGAATAAACCTTTGTCATGACCGTCCATATTAAAATCAATTCCCGACTCTACTCTAATACCATCTAATCCCACCCGAGATTTAGGTTACTGTTTCGCCTGTGTCTCTTCCGGTACACTTCTGTCTTAGTCTCTCACCTCACTACGATGGTGTTCGGTTCTTGTAGACCTCGGTAGTCTTTGAGTTTCTCCGTTCCTCCCTAAGAAGGGTCCTCGGAAGTCTCCCTTATATTGGGACTGCTGTGTCACGAAAACCTGTCTAGATCGGAGAACTACACCTCGAATTTCGAGTTGTAAGTCTTTTGCTTCTAGTACCGTAGACCAGGGTAGTGAAGTACCCTTTATCTACCCCTTTGTCACCTTTGTCACAGTCTGAAATAAAAAACCCCGAGGTTTAGTGACGTCTACCACTGACGGCGGTACTTTAATTTTCTGCGAATGACGAACTTTCTTTTTTTTCAATACTGGTTGGATCCGTCGTATAAGTTTTCGTCTCTGTAATGAAACGATTGTTTCCAGGTAGATCAGTCCCGATACCAAAAAGGTCATCAGTACTTACCTACACTGTCAACCTGACACTTCTTCCGACTCGTGGTTTCTTAACTACGAAAACTTAACACCACAACCTCTTCTGAGAACTCTCAGGGAACCTGACGTTCCTCTAGGTTGGTCAGGTACGACTTCCTCAAGTCGGGAACCTAAAGAAACCTTCCTTACTACGATTTCGACTTTGAGGTCATGAAACCGGTGGAGTACACTTCTCAACTGAGTAACCTTTTCTGAGACTACGACCCTCCCTAACCCCCGTCCTCCTCTTCCCCTGCTGGCTCCTACTCTACCGACCTACCGTAGTGACTGAGCTACCTGCACTCAGACTCACTTGGGACCATCAACGACTACCTGTCCCTCCGGACCACACAACGTTAAGTACCCCAGCGTTTCTCAGCCTGTACTGACTCGCTGACTTGACTTGACTTGACTCGGAGGTATTAATACTGTTTTATTTTAAAGACAACAAAATTCGGTGGGTCAAACGTCAATGTCGTCAAGATTTTTGATCATACCTGAGGCAGTGACCACTATCCGTCACATGACTATTGAGGACCACCTTCCGACTTAATAAGTTTCCGACTTTAACAATTTTTCAAGTGACTACCACTTCACCTTCCTTTACTTGATCACTCACGGGACCTAGTCCGTAAACTCTTCATACCCCTTTATGATTGGTGTATAACGATTTGTATTAATCATAAAACCCTTTTATTGGTTTTCAATTCGTAAATTAGGTATTAATCTATGATATTTCTCCTGAAGACCGAAAGTGTGAATCGAAAACTTCGTCGAGAAAAAAGAAAGTGGTCGCGACACACGAATCAACGAGTCAACACAGGTTGAGTAACACTGGGGTACCTGACATCGGGTGGTCCGAGGAGACAGGTACCCCTAAGAGGTCGTTTTTATGACCTCACCCAACGGTACGGGAGGAGACCTCCTAGAAGGGTTGAGTCCCTAGTTTGGGTCCAGAGGGTATAACGTCCATCTAAGAAATGGCAGACTTAGTGGGGGTCTTCCGTCTCGTTCACCTCCTGGTCCGGGACCTGAATTAGTATTTCTATCGTCTAGAGGTTTGTTCCAAGTCAAAAGTCGATCTGTTCATACCTTCTGGTTCCAGTTCCAAGACCAACCCTGTCTTCCCCAGTGAAAGTTTAAGGACCTAGGGAACCTTCGGTACTAGGACAAGGTCAGAAGGGATACGAGGCAACGAGTCAGTACAGGCTAAGGGACACTAGGGCACCTGGTATCGGACGGTCCGAGGAGACAGGTACCCTAAGAGGTCCGTTCTTATGATCTCACCCGACGGTAAAGGGAGAGGTCCCCGTCAGAAGGGATAATTTCTAATTAATTACCCCAAGTACTACCACGTCTTGGGGTTGGGGGACGGTCTTGATGTGAGTCAGTCAATCTAAAGTCAGTGTCGTATTGGGTCGACCCCACACGATCCGACTAATCCCTCTTTCCCTTGAGATGGGGTTTCCTTCAAAGAACCCGGTCTTCCTACGGTACCCCTTAAGTGTATTCAGAGTAACCCTCTTAACATTGGATCAGATGATGCCAAGACCTGTTCCAATAAACGTCGTCTCTTAATGACAAACTTTTTGTCGAAGACCGAGTGATAACCCGGAACGAGATCTGTCTCGTATATTGTACCATATAGTTCACTGCTACGTCGGTTGTAACGGGAAGTATTTGACCCAATTTGGTCTTGGGTGTTTAAGATACCTAACCTACCTACCTTACCACGTTTATCCTAACTCATACTTATCCTGACCTCCTGTCTGTCGTTTTATCTGTCGGTCTGGAGGTCCAGTAAGTAATGACAACGTGAACGCAGGAAGGGAGCCCAGTATGGAGATCCATCGTAGTCCCAGGGAATACTGGTCTATTTCTACAGTCAGGAAACTTCTCAAAGTCGGTCGGATTTGACGAAGTGTCCTACCGTACCACCTCTGTGACAGATGGTTTCGTGACTCATACTCGATTACTCCTTCCGTAGTCGTAGTGATTCTTCAAGCCACCACCGACGGGGTCGGTCTCAACTGTCATCCTGTACGGCGAGATTCTGACCGTGGTGACCCTCGTTTCTCGTACTAGTCTAAAACTTTGTCATCTCCGTCCGTTATCACGCATTCGTAGTCTTTGGATCTCCTGTGTTAGTGACAGTAGTCGTCTACCAGTCTCACCGTCGATCTCCCAATCTCAAACCGAGTTTCTCTAGACTCCAGTACTCCTGTACTAGGCTCCTGTACTTCACGTACTTCCTGTGGGACTTCTTACACTGTATCGGGTGATATATGCCTACTTCAATCTGTAATCTCTTTTGCGGATAGTCTCTTTTACCTCTCTCTCGACCTACTTCGACTCTCTCGGTCATCCGATGTAACGTACAGATTAGAGGGCACCTTTCTTCATTCCAACGTACCTTCGACGAATTTGACTCACGTTGAGATTCGTTTCAAACCGTTCCGATGACTTCTCAGGAACTCGATGACATGGAGGGACGAATAGGACGGTCTTACAGGTAACACTCCTTCTGGTTCCCAATAAACAGGGTCTATCACCCCTGTTCTACCATCGAGGTAGTAACTGAACCGAAACTCCCCTAAAATTAGGGTACTCATATATAAAGTTCTCCTTTGATTGAACCAACACCTTAAGTAATCTGTCACCCCAACGAAAATTAGTAGTCGACCGTAGAGAAATTTAGATCCCGAACGAACCATAAATTAGTCCGTTATTGTTTTACAACTATTCTTAGTGTTGGGTGTAATGAAAAAGTATAATGTGTTGAACTCTGTAATTTCACTAAGGTCTATTTAATTGAAACTCGTGGTGAGACGAAAACCTACTTGAGATAATTAGTTCATATAAAATATTAATAGTAAGTAAATGAGTAGTTCGGGATTCCCATTCAATTTCTAAAATTAGAAGACCTTCTTACATACGGTTTCATACTTTAGTTCTTCTGACACTTTTTTCCGTTTCCTATAAATTTTACTATCCCGATGGTGTTGACTGGTCAAGTATTTATTATAGAAACATTAAAATGTCCGACCAACGGTTATTAATACAGTCGATGGGAACGATTCCTTCATAGGGTAAGGTTCTATAATTTCAATCTGGAATGATGTCTTTTAAGTTATTAAAGTAGTACGTAAATGTTCTAAAATTATTTTTGAATAATTAGTTTAACATATCTAGACCTTATAGAAACTTTCCTATGAGAGACAACCCCCCCCAGTACCGTCAGTTCGAATACTACCCCTAATTATCACAAGTAAGAACACAATCTTAGACGAATAATACAATTACATTAATAAATTTATAATACTAGGTTTAGTTTTGATACTAGGTTTTTTTTTTAGTATCAACCATATTACTAGTTAAATTTTAGTGTATTATAAAACTATGACACTATATGAATTCCATCCTTCATAACCTAAATGTATATTTGTATAAATGTATGACCCTTAAGATAAAACAACTTTAGAACTGGGTAGAAAACATCCTATTGTTAGATTGGTATCAGGTACACCTTACTGGGTCCAAATCCCTTTATACAGTGGTTCTCTGTCGACACAGGTCGTCTCACTGTTCACTACTTAAATAGTCCTAGCCATTGTCTTTTCGTCGTCGAACGTTACCTGTCCCCTCCTGTTTTTGAACTCTATTAATAAGGTCCCTGTACACTCTATCATGTAAACGTTTATCGATCTTCAGTCACAGGAGAAGGGACGTTATAAACCGTTTTTGTTTGTTTTGGTTTTGTTTGGACACCCCCTATCCGGTTATTGAACCGGAAATACCTCTCACATTTTATCGATGTTCGATCCCTGGAACCACCACATGGGACATGTTCGGGGTAATAGTCATTGAAGTATCTGTTCGTCCCTTTTTAAGGAGGTTTTACTAGAGACCACTAGTGAATCAAGTCCTCGGGGTGTTAACTCTAGAGTAAGACCCGTCGGGTTTCGTTCTACAAAACCGGAGGACACAGACCACAGAGGTTGGGGTATCTCCTTTGTTGGGGTAATCCCGACCTACTCGGTGCAGGAGGGTAGCCACGGACGTAGAGACTGGAAACTTATTCCGAAATTCAAGGACTAACCGTTGTAAGGTCTTCTCAATAAATAATGTGAGAATAGTTGACTCCTTTTTTACTACGGACAATGAATTCCCTACGGTTCTGAGAGACTCGTCCGTTTAAACAGTCTGTTTTAAAAGTACTCCTGCAAAAATCTCGTTCTCGATTCCCTATGTCACTCGTTGGAGAAGGTATAAGGACCTCGTTTCTCTCACTCCCTAAAGTAATCGGACCCAAACAAAAAGAAAGAAAGAAAAAAATTTTTATCGTAAGGAACTACTTTCGACTTCCGCACTGTGGTTTTATATTGTGTCGTTTGCACTAACACACACTCCGGTTCTTTTATAGCAGGTTCATGTACTCCCAAGAAAAGTTAGACTCCGACCTTACATCTTATTGTTCTTAACCTACACGACGTATTGGTGATTAGTCGAGAAGTGTTTATGGTGAAAAGAGTTAATCAGAAAACCTTTCGCCGTCGTCTATTCAACTTTAATTAGAGATAGTTCCCACGTCTCCTCTTAACAAAACGAACAAGTTTCAAATAGGTTAGGAAATTTCTTAGTTTACTCGTACCCCATATCAATTATAGGTTGTAGTACCATTGATTCGTCTAATTGATTTCGGAGACTAGGTCTACTTAGGGGTAGAGAGAAAACAAACCCTATCTAAACCTCCAGGTGTGTCCGATTCCGTTTCAAAAATTACAGGGTTCAGATGACTTATTAGACAATATTCGACCTTTCTTGAAGAATATGTAAATCTGGAAGTCCGATTTCCGAGTAAAATGGGTCAAGATCTGTACATACAGACCGTCAAAGAAAAGTAAGGACTTTCGGACGAACCAAAGTCCCTGATATAGACGGGAACCCATAGACCAATAAAGACTGGTTTCCTTGTCTTTAGAAAGGGATAATACTAGGACTCGTTTAAGGACTTCATCTCGACCACTAAGGTACACTCACTCACAATCAACGAGTCAACACAGACTGAGAAACCCTGGGGTACTCAACATCGGACGGTCCGAGGAGACAGGACCCCTAAAAGGTCCGTTCTTATGACCTCATAAGAAAAGGTCATTAAGGAAGAGACCCCTATAAGACCTGGGTCCCTAGCTTGGACCCAGAGGAAGTAACGTCCGTTTAAGAAATGAGAGACTCGGTGGTCCCTTCGGTCCTTCTCGATCGAGGTAGGTACTCCTAGGGGACACGGTACTTTCAGATCCTTACTTCTTACTCTCTCCTATCATAGATGTCCAAGTCGACCGATTTCTCAAATCTACTGTCTCTTATAAATCGTGTAAACCAGAGTCGAGGAATGGAAGTTGTCTCCACGACTTATAGAGTAAATCGGTCAAAGAGAAAATCGTTTCATCCGAAAAATACGGACGGCCTCAAATAGATGATTTGTCTAATTGTTGTTCTCTAACAAAAGATAAATATACCGTAGTAGGTAGTCTTTAGATTGAGATTTTCGATGACATATTTTTGGACTAGATTGGGACCAATGATTCTCTCTGACGAATCTTTAGGTGTACTTCTGTTCATACGTAGGTTTAATTTTGTCACGTAAAATTCTAGGGAAAGTCTACTGAGTAAAGTGGCCGAGTCAACTACTATTTTGTTACTCCAGATCCTAGGTTTCAACTACAGGGAGATACCCCTTCTACATGAACCTGAGACTCCCTCCATACCTGAAATCTACCCAGGTGCCCCGTAGACCAGGGTAGTGAAGTACCTTTTATCTTCTCCCTTTTCACCTTCGTCACTGTCTAAAAGAAAGGAATGCGAGGTTTTAGTGACACCTGTCACTGACCACGGTCAGTGACGACGGTCAGTGACGGACTTTAATTTTCTATAAATGAGGAACCTTCTTTTCGATACTGTTTGGATCTGTCATATAATTTTTCGTTTCTATAGAGAAACGACTGTTTCCAGACATATCAGTTTCGATACCAGAAAGGTCCTCAGTACATGTCTACACTCTCGACCTGGTATTTCTTCCGACTCGTAGCTTCTTGACTACGAAAGGTTGACACCACGACCTCTTCCGAGAACTGTCAGGGAACCTGTCGTTCCTCTAGTTTGGTCAGTTAGGATTCTCTTTAGTTGGGACTTATAAGTAACCGTCCTGACTACGACTTCGACTTCAAGGTTATGAAACCGGTGGGTCACGTTTCTCAACTGAATAACCCTTTCTGGGACAACGACCCTTCCTAACTCCCGTCCTCCTCTTCTCCCACTGTCTCCTACCCTACCAATCTATGGTAGTGGCTAAGGTACCTGTACTCAAACTCGTTTGAGGTCCTCTATCACTTCCTGTCCCCGGACCGTACGACGTCAGGTACCTCAACGTTTCTCAACCTGTGTCGAATCACTGACTTTTTGTTGTCGTTGTGTCCCGTTATGGTCGTCAATTAAGAGGTTCAACATTCCGAATATTCTACGCCCCTCCACCCCAGTCCTCATAGAGAGGTTAGGACCGATCGTCACATCTGTCCCTCGTGTATTATTCGGGTCCCCACTTGACGACCCTGTGTGGTCGACCCTGGTCCGAGTCACGAAGCTGGTCCTCTACCGTCACAGATTAGTGTGTCGTCTCGAGTGCCTCGGGACTCTGTGGAACCAACCTACCTCGGCGTTGACCCATCGAAGACTCTCCCGAAGGACCCTTCTTTACTAGTCGTACACTGACTAAGTACGTCAGAGTCCTGAAGACCCCAGGGTGTCGATACCCATTTCTATGTATCAAGAACCCTCCTCTTCCCGGCGAACTTCGATTAACCGGGTTAGTCTCCGACTGATTGTCTCCTAGGGTTCTTCCCCTCCTCTCCGACTTTCCGGTTTCGTCTCGTTTGTATTTGGTCTCCTCTTCGTTCTCAACCTGATTGTCCACATCCAGAGTCTTCTCATACTTAGGGTCCCTCCTGTCTGCTTTCTGGCCAAGACAGTTACCGTTACACCTTCCCTGGCGTAAAGTTTTGTAGTCGTGTGTACCGAGACAATTCGAGGGGACAGTGAGGTTAGGGTTTCTTCCCTTTACGGTTTCTTACAAGTTTGATGGTATGTCAACGTGAGTAAAGTGTACAATTATTCCAATACGAGGTTTAGACAGTTGGATCCGAAGTCGCCATACACTTGACTCTTGAACGTCTGCATATTTGACCCAAATCTTTTCCGTCTCCTTGGTCTCTAGTTCAACGGTTGTAGGTGACCTAGTACCTTTTTCGTTCCCTTAAGGTCTTTTTGTAGATGCAGATGAACTAACTGATGTGATTTTGGAAACAACACACCTAGTGTTGTTTGACACCTTTTAAGAGTTTCTCTACCCTTATGGTCTGGTGGAATGGACGTAGGACTCTTTGGACATACGTCCAATTCTTCGTTGTCAATCTTGACCTCAACCTGTTACCTGACCAAGGTTTAACTCTTTCATACTATTCCGACATATAACAGTGGGACGAATAAATTGAATATACGTCTCATATAGTACGCTTTACGGTCCGACCTACTTCGTGTTCGATCTTAGTTCTGACGGTCCTCTTTATAGTTATTGGAGTCTATGAGTCTACTGTGGTGATAATACCGTCTTTTACTTCTCCTTGATTTCTGGGAGAACTACTCCCCACTTTCGACCGAAGTTTGAGATGTAAGTTTTTTGCTTCTAGTACCGTAGACCAGGGTAGCGGAGTACCGTTTATCTTCCCCTTTTTCACCTTTGTCACCGTTTAAAAGAAAAGAACCCGAGGTTTTAAGGACGTCTACCACTGACGTCGGTACTTTAATTTTCTACGAACGAGGAACCTTTCTTTAGACACTGTTTAGATCTATCGTATAATTTTTCGTCTCTATAACGAAATGGTTGTTTCCAGACATATCAGTTTCGATACCAAAAAGGTCATCAGTACATGTCTACACTCTCAACATGGTATTTCTTCGGACTCGTGACTTCTCGCCTACGAAAACTTGACACCACAACCTCTTCTGAGAACTCTCAGGGAACCTGTCATTCCTCTAGTTTGGACACTTAGGATTTTCTTTAGTTAGGACTTATAAGTAACCTTCCTGACTACGACTTCGAGGTATGAAACTAGTGGGATACACTTCTCGGTTGAGTAACCTTTTATAGGACTACGACCCTTTCTAACTCCCGTCCTCCTCTTCTCCCCACTGTTTCTTGTTCTACCAACCTACCGTAACGGTTGAGTTACCTGTACTTAAACTCGTTCGAGACCGTCTCTCATTTCCTGTCCCCTCGGACCGTACGACGTCAGGTACCCCAGTATTTCTGAGTCTGTATTGAATCGTTGACTTCTTGTTATTATTGAGAACGTTTTATCTAATACGGGGTTTGTGTATGACTTACTCGTATCGACCTTTGTCCACCCACTCTGTATCTGACAGGGATGGGAGAACCTCGAGACAAAAGACCAATTTCGTACACTGGAGAAAATGAACGGAACCCTCCCCATAAGGAATGACACCAAGTCGTTAGAATAGATATACCCAGGGAGAAGAAACCTCCATGACAGAACGGTTTTCGTACTACCAGGGACCGAATATCCGTGACGAAACCCCCAGATGATTTTACCTTTACCACCACTACCCCCCCTCCTGAAAATACTCTATTCTCTATGATACAAGGTGTCTTTCTTTTGTTGGATGATATGCTATCGTTGAAACCAAGATTTTATATTTGGGTCACTTGAAAATCCACTAAGTTGATCTTTGATTTGATGCTTTTATTGAAAGAATCTTTGACTTGATAGATTCTTTATTCAGATTCTTTTATTGAATCTTACCACCAAATATTAATACTTTGTCACCAAGTTTTTACGAATAATTTATACGAAAATGAATAATTTTTGATTATGAATTACCGGAACGACGATGACGATTCAGTGAAGTCAGCACAGACTGAGACACGCTGGGGTATCTACCGTCGGGTGGTCCGAGGGGGCAGGGACCCTAAAAGGTCCGTTCTTGTGACCTCACCCAACGGTAAAGGAAGAGGTTACGTACTTTCACTTTTTACTTTCACTTCAACGAGTCAGTACAGACTGGGAGTCGCTGGGGTACCTGACGTCGGAAGGTCCGAGGAGGTAGGTACCCTAAAAGGTCCGTTCTCATGACCTCGGAACCCACGACTAATAAAGGACCACTGAGTCTGTCATTTCTTAGACGGACGTCATGTCCTCTGCACTCAAACTAGGGACCCAACCCTTCTACGGGACCTCTTCTCTTACCGATGGATGAGGTCACAAGAACGGACCTCTTAAGGTACCTGTCTCCCCGGACCGTCCGACATCAGGTACCCTCAACGTTTCTCAACCTGTACTGACTTACCGAGTATGAAAGTGAAAGTAAAGAATAATTATATTATAGTTATATATATAAAAAGTCAAGTCAAGTCAAGTCAGTGAGTCAGCACAGGCTGAGAAACGCTGGGGTACTTAGCGTCGTGCGGTCCGGAGGGACAGGTAGTGGTTGAGGGCCTCAAGTGAGTTTGAGTACAGGTAGCTCAGTCACTACGGTAGGTCGGTAGAGTAGGAGACAGCAGGGGAAGAAGAGGACGGGGGTTAGGGAAGGTCGTAGTCCCAGAAAAGGTTACTCATTACCCTTTATCTACCCCTTTGCCACCTTTGTTACAGTCTGAAACAAAACCCCCCGAGGTTTTAGTGACGTCTACCACTGACGTCGGTACTTTAATTTTCTACGAATGAGGAACCTTCCTTTCAATACTGGTTGGATCTGTCGTATAATTTTTTGGCTCTATAATGAAACGCTTGTTTCCAGGTAGATCAGTTCCGATACCAAAAAGGTCATTAGTACATACCTACACTCTCAACCTGACACTTCTTTCGACTCACGGTTTCTTGACTACGAAAACTTGACACCATAACCTATTCTGAGAACTCTCAGGGAACCTGGTGTTCCTCCAGGTTGGTCAGGTAGGATTTCCTCTAGTCAGTACTCACGAGTAACCTTCCTGACTACAACTTCGACTTTGAGGTCATGAAACCGGTGGAGTACGTTTCTCAACTGAATAACCTTTTCTGGGACTACGACCCTCCCTAACTCCCGTCCTCCTCTTCCCCTGTTGTCTCCTACTCTACCGACCTACCGTAGTGACTGAGCTACCTGTACTCAAACTCACTTGAGGCCCTCAACCACTACCTGTCCCTCCGGACCACACGACACTAAGTACCCCAGTGTTTCTCAACCTGTGCTGACTCACTGACTTGACTTGACTTGACTTGTCCCTTGATCTGGAGTGTACGGCGTTGATCTCTAGGGCGTATGGTGTTGTTTCTAGCTTCTAAGACACACGGTAGTGGTTCTAGGTCACGTCGGTTTATTTGTTTGTGAGATCAACACCGTACACTCCAGATCAAGGGACAAGTCAAGTCAAGTCAAGTCAAGTCAGTGAGTCAGTACAGACTGAGAAACTCTGGGGTACTTAGTGTCGTGTGGTCCGGAGGGACAGGTAGTGGTTGAGGGTCTCAAGTGAGTTTGAGTACAGGTAGCTCAGTCACTACGGTAGGTCGGTAGAGTAGGAGCCAGTAGGGGAAGAGGAGGACGGGAGTTAGGGAGGGTCGTAGTCCCAGAAAAGGTTACTCAGTTGAGAAACGTACTCCACCGGTTTCATGACCTCAAAGTCGAAGTTGTAGTCAGGAAGGTTACTTGTGGGTGCTGACTAGAGGAAATCCTACCTGACCAACCTAGAGGAACGTCAGGTTCCCTGAGAGTTCTCAGAAAAGGTTGTGGTGTCAAGTTTTCGTAGTCAGGAAATCGTGAGTCGAAAGAAGTGTCAGGTTGAGAGTGTAGGTATGTACTGATGATCTTTTTGGTATCGGAACTGATCTACCTGGAAAGAATCGTTTCACTATAGAGACGAAAACTTATACGATAGATCCAACCAGTATTGAAAGGAAGGTTCCTCATTCGTAGAAAATTAAAGTACCGACGTCAGTGGTAGACGTCACTAAAACCTCGGGGGGTTTTGTTTCAGACTGTAACAAAGGTGACAAAGGGGTAGATAAAGGGTACTTCACTACCCTGATCAAGGGACTGGTCCCTAGTTTAGGTCTGGAGGAGGTAACCCTCATGTCTCAGAATTGGTGACCTGGTGGTTCTTTCAGAGTTATGAATAATTTTTATCACAAAATATGAATATTTGACCAAAAATAAATTGAGGTAAACCATTAGCCACTTAACGACCGTGAACAAGATTGTGACTGTTGGAGTAGACCTCGTAGACTCATTTACTAAACAGGTTTCATTCAGTAGAGACTCTCGACCTGAATGGCACCCAGGGTCTTGAGGACTAAGTCAGGTCACTTACCACGTAAATTCCTTACGGTGTAACAGACCTACACTCGACGAGGTCACCGAATTCCTTAGTCTCATTCAAGTTGTCGAACCGTTCAATTCCATTTACACTCCTGTCCCATAAGACTTTCGTTTCGTACTCACTGGGAACTACATACAAAATAAGTTTAGACCGGGGTGTTACCCCGAAAGATTTCAATGATGGTCCTATGGGGGTTTCTGAGGAACTCAGTGATTAACGTGCTTGTGAAACAAGCATGTAACACAATGGCAGATGAAATACGTCCGTTTTCGACGTGGGTATATGAGAAAATCCAGGGTACCCAAGTATGAAATTCGACATCCCCAAAACTTGTAATCATTTGGCTACGACTCCGACTTTGAGGTTATAAAACCGGTGGAGTACGCTTCTCAACTGAGAAACCTTTTCTGGGACTACGACCCTCCCTAACCCCCGTCCTCCTCTTCCCCTGCTGTCTCCTACTCTACCGACCTACCGTAGTGCCTGAGCTACGTGTACTTAAACCCACTTGAGGTCCTCAACCACTACCTGTCCCTCCGGACCACACGACGTTAAGTACCCCAACGTTTCTCAGCCTATGCTGACTCGCTGACTTGACTTGACTTTGAGACACATTGTAAGGACACACTCTTCCATGGACTACCACTAGTCCTTTGGATACACTTATTTGGACGTGACAACACAACTGTGTCTTGACACGAGTCCCGTTACCCCCACTTCTTTGACCACGAGGTAGAGGGTGAGGATCGGACCGTCAAGAAGTGTCCCACAGTAAGATCTGTGGGTTGACATCTGATAATTAGTAAGAACTCCGGAGAGGTTTTATCACGTTACGGGTAACACCCATGACAAGAGAGAAGGACAGTTCTACCTTCTGGTCTAGAACTGGAATCTATGAACATAAAGTCTCAGTCTACCAACAGTCCGTTTACCTTTTCGGGGACCCCCTCCTAGGTCGTCGTCCGTCCTTCGGTCTGTTACTTCGTTTTATCAGTCGGGGGTTCCTTTGTTCCTTTAAAATTAACCAGCACGTTAATCACTGAGCTCCTCAGAAACCCCCATAAGACCATCATTGAAATATTTCGGGGTAACACCCCGGTCTAAACTTATTTTGTATGTAGTTCCCAGTGAGTACGAAACGAAAGTCTTATGGGACAGGAGTATAAATGGAATTGAAAGGTTCGACAACTTGAAACTAAGGAATTCGGTGACCTCGTCGAGTTAGGTCTGTTACACCGTAAGGAATTTACGGGGAATTACGTGGCAACACAAGACAAATTTGTTTTGTCGAAGTTTGGTTTCCTTACTGGATAAAACTTATAAATGTCAAATCCGTTCACCCGGTGTCGTTAAAGGTCTACGGGTACCATGTACGGGAGTCGGTGAATCCTGAAGTGTGGACTCCTCGACGGGAGTCGGTGCATACTGAAGTGTGGACTCCTCGACAAAGACAGAATAAGTACGACCGTCACACGCGGGGTCCGAGTGTGGCCTGAAGAAGACTCCCCGAACCGAAAACGGTCAGGTCTGGGAAAAGATACACGTCGAACCTTCTCGATTCAACAAAAAGTCCTTGTTGACTCTTCGTACGGAAACGTCTTTCCACTGTTCGACACAACACCTGAAACTATGACGTGGAGTTCCACCGCGAAGGAAGTAGGGATAGACTACGAAGGGAAACATGTGAGGACAAAAGGTCCCCACCCCGTCAGAGATGTCCTACAGTAGGGTTTAAGAATAGAGTCCAAGAAAATCCCTTTGGGTTTGATTCCGGGGTCGAAGTCCTTTAAACCTAGTGAGTCCTCTTTTCTGTCGGCTATTAAAATTTTTCACCCGCTCCCTTTTCATGTAGTACTCGATATTTGGTGCCAGTCCGTAGTGAGTCACTACTTTCTTCTGATCTCTACTCCTATTAAGAACTGAAGTCCCTTGGAGGTAAGTTGCAAAATTCGAAGGAGGCAATCATTTTCTTATCTTTTTTTACCACTTAAGACCACAGATGGGACAGAAACAACGGGAGATGTCGATGAGAAGAGAGTAAGAGAATTTCCCATCAAAAACGGAGTCAATATTTCATCTAGATCCTAATATACTACTAAGACCAACTCTCCGACTCCCTCTGACAGGATTCTTTGACCACAAGACACGTCTCCCAAGACACTTTACTTGATAAAGGACGGTATAACCACCCGTTCTTTACACTGTCTGTAGTCGCTAAAGACCGGAGAGTCACACTTACTCCCGAGGGGTTTCCCTTGTGTTACGGACGCTAGGTCGTCTAGGACGGTGGGGAGTGGTACTGACGACTCCTCGACCACTCGCCTACGTTCTTCGTCGGGGTGTGGACGGTGGGGAATACCACCGTCCTTTGTCCTAGACCGGGGTCTATCGACTTCACGTATGTTTTCCTTACTTAAGTCACTCGGTCTCCGAACGCAGAAGGGTATATACCTTCTTACGATTTAAGGAATCGAACTATAGACCAAAAGGAAAGACAACAACAACAAGTCAGCGGGTCAGCACAGACTGAGACGCTCGGGTACCTGACGTCGTGTTGGTCCGGAGGGACAAGGAGTGGTGTAGAGGGTCTCAAACGGGTTCAAGTACAAGTAACGTAGTCACTACGACAGGTCGGTAGAGTAGGAGACTACGGGAGAAGAGGAGGACGGGAGTCAGAAAGGGTCGTAGTCCCTGAAAAGGTTACTCAGCAGACAAGTGTAGTCTACTGGTTTTTATGACCTTGAAGTCGAAGTCGTTCGTCAGGAAGGTCACTTATAAGTCTCAAATAGAAGGAATTCTAACTGACCAAACTAGAGGAACGACAGGTTCCCTGAGAGTCCTCAGAAGAGGTCGTGGTGTCAAACTTCCGTTGTTAAGAAACCGTAAGACGGAAGAAATACCAGGTTGAGTTTGATGAATATTTATTAGAAAATACACGTCTAACGGACGGGAGAAACAACGTTTGACAATATATCGGCCTGAGGGAGAGGACGGAGGAGTCTCGTCAAAAAATTCTCGATGACTCTACGACAGAGGACCCGAACCTCAGGAATTGTGAGGGTGGTTTATTTTATTTTTGAGAGATGAAAGTCTAATACTGATAAAAAATCAACTGTCAAGGTTAGGTTCTACCACTGTAGTCTTCGAGGACTTGAGTACAGAAGGGTGTCTGTGTGTCTTGTTAAGGGAGACTTTTTTGGAGGTCTTTGACTCACCGAGGATATGTAATCCACTTATTCCCCCCTTTTTTTTTTGGATGTAGTTTTTCCTGTCCTACTTTGTATGAGTGGTATTTGAGGTGGGACGTTAGTCT
Organism: Capra ibex; assembly: GCA_006410555.1. Classification (NCBI taxonomy): domain Eukaryota; kingdom Metazoa; phylum Chordata; class Mammalia; order Artiodactyla; family Bovidae; genus Capra; species Capra ibex. The sequence goes on from SJYO01041852.1 coordinate 77,980,686, forward strand.
TCCCTTGAAGGTTGAAAGTCAAAGAGGGACTCTACCTTGTCAAATCTGAGTTGTAGTTTACGGGGTTGAAAATTCTAAAGGTGGACCCTCTACTTTCACTTTCAGTGAGTCAGCACAGGTTGAGAAACACTGGGGTACCTGACATCGGACGGTCCGAGGAGACAGACACCCTAAGAGGGTCGGTCTTATGACCTGACCCAACGGTACGGAAAGAGGTCCCTTAGAAAGGTGGGGTCCCTAACTTGGGTCCAGAGGACGTAACGTCCGTCTAAGAAATGGTAGACTCGGTGGTCCCTTCGGGATACCTCCGGGAGGATTTATGGATCGAGTCTTTCGGTTATCCCGAACGTAGACACTCCACGTGGTCTAATATCGTTTGTTTCTTTGTCAAGAATTGTCCGGGGACTCCTGAGGGACACCTGTAGGGTAGTCCCGAGTCATGTCTCCGTCGTTAATCTTTACGGGTAGGACGTCACAAAAGGAGTTTCTCCGGATAAACGTAAGAATTTGTCATATCGGACTCCCAATTAGAGGATTAAATCGTGTGTTGATCCCACTGACTCCAAGAGAGACCTCTGGTCCCTCCGGTGACCCTCGGTAGAGACCTAGGAAAACGACGGGACAATGTCAGTGATTATAAAGGGACTTTCTACGAAAACGTATACAGACCTCGTGACTTAAAAGACAGAGAACCGGTCTTCTACGTAAGAAACTAGTGTACCGATACCATCGGTCACCCCGGAGACAAGTGTCCAGGGTGGCCTGTCATCGGTTGTTCTTAGTTGAGAATTGGTCGATAGAGGGGATCCTGAGTCACGTCACCCTCGTCTGTTTGTGTAGGTCGAGGGTCAGAAAGAGACTTTCTCTAGATGAACGTGTGAAGTCTTTGACGACGGACTCCAAGGTCGAAGGTTAGTTGGTCGTACATCCACGACGGACTCTAGGAGGGAGACCCTGTGACTGTCCAGAACCGTGTGAGTTTTCATAACCCTCGGTGATTTTGATTCCTCCGTCAAATTTGTTGGTGTTTATAAACTCTCTCTTAATTCTTGATCCCGACGATTCAAAGTGAAAGATGTATTCCGGTAAGGAAATCCTGACCCTCCTCATCGATAAAATAAATTTCACTTTTTTAGTTGTGTTTCACAGTTCCTTTTACTTATTTGTCCTTGTGAAAGGTTTGTTTTCTTGTTCTATTTTGAGGTCTTTGTCTAGAATTACTTTGTTTCCACTAAATGAACTATTTCTCAGGGTTTCTACCAATGTTTCTACTAGTGGTACAGTCGTCTTGTTATGTACTTGTTTCACTCTTAAAGTTCTCTCTCTCTTTTATATTCTTTCATGGTTGACCTTTAGTGTCTCGACTTATTATATTATTAACTTGACTTTTTACATTATCTCCGTCAAACTGGTATCTGATCTATTTCATCTTCTTTTCTAGTCGTTTGTACTTGTGTCCCGTCTCCTTAAGTAGAGTAGTCGTCCGTTTTTTTTTTCTTATTTCTCTTACTTGTATCAAATTCCCTAGAAAATCCTCCGACGTCAGGTACCCCAACGACTCCCAGCCTGTACTGACTGGGAGTGAAAGTGAAAAGTGAAAGTACGTAACCTCTTCCTTTACCGTTGGGTGAGGTCACAAGAACGGACCTCTTAGGGTCCCTGCCCCCTCGGACTACCCGACGGTAGATACCCCAGGGTGTCTCAACCTGTGTTGACTTTACTGAATCGTCGTCGTTGTCGTCCTGTTATGGTTCACCGAGTTGTAAACGTAATATCCCTAGGGTCTTCCTCTTATTTCTCTCTTTCCCAGTCTTTTGAATGGACTTCTTATTACCGACCTTTGAAGGGATTGGACCCCTTCCTTTGTCTGTAGATCTAGGTCCTTCGGGTCTATTAAATTTTATTCTTTTGTGTTTCTCTGAGACGATTCTTTGCAATACTAAATTTACTGATTTCAATTCTGTTCCTCTCTTAGAATTCTCGTCGTTCTCTTTTCGTTAAACAATTTATATATCCTTGGAGTGTTTTGATAGTCGACTAGAAAGGTCGTCTTTGAAACGTCCGACCTTCCCTCACCGTACTATATTAGTTACACGTTCCTTTTTAACGGTTGGGTCTTATGTAAACTACCGTTTGAACACTAAATCTTAACTTCCATTCTATCAAAAGATCTGTTCGTGATTTGGACGGGATGTTTTATAATTTTCCTATAGAAACTCGACTTTAATTTCCAGTGATTAATCATTGACTTTTTGTATACTTTCTTATTGAGAATGGTCATTTCATTTATATATCAATTTAAGTCTTATAAGATTACAACATTACCAGTCTCATTTAGTGAATATTTAGATCATACTTCTAATTTTGGATTTTTCATCATTTTCATTGATATTGGTATCAGTAAACAATTACCGATATATTCCTATTCACTATATTTAACATGATAGTTTTTGTATTTTGTACCTCCCCCTTTTCATTTTAATGTCTCGATATAATACACAAGTTTGAACTCAACAATAACCGAATTTTACATGACAATGTTTATATAAAATATATTCGAAATACCATGGTATTCATTTTTAGATATTTTTTATGTGTTTTCTATTTCTTTTTCCCTAGATTCGTATGGTGATGTCTTTTAAGTAATTTAATGTTTCCTTCTCTTTTTCTTATTCTTACTTCCGTAATGTTACTTGTTACACAGTTATCATTCAGGTAAGGATGACTATTGTAGAAATTTACATTTACTTCATTTAAGAGGTCAGTTTACTGTATCGCACCGATTTATCTAAAGACTTTTCTAGGTTAATACGACGGATATTCTCTAAGTGAAGTCTATATACTAGTGTGTCTCTTAATTTATTCTAAGTACTCTAATTTTTTGTATTGATACTAGGTCTTTAAACTACAGACCCATATATACACTTCTTTTACTATGAAGATACAGTTTCTTTATAGACGTACGGGTGTAAGTGACATAATAATAAGTGTCATCGGTTCGGTACCTTTGTTACCTTTGCAGGTACCTGTCTTCTTACACATTTCTCGTTCACTTTTTTGTATGTTGTTTTATGACAACTGGGAACTTGTTGCACCCCCAATTTACACAGTTGGAGGACGTCAGTTTTGAGACACATATGTGACCAGTATTACCGGTAGTAGTTTTTCAGATGTTTGTCATTCACGACCTCTCACACACCTCTTTTCTCTTGGGAGGAAGTGACAACCATCCTTACATTTAACTATGTCGGTGAGACCTTCTGTCATACCTCTAAATTTTTTAATCCTTATTTTGGTGGTACACTGAGTTGTTAGGGTAATGATCCGTATATGAGACTCCTTTGGTTTTAACTTTTTCTGTCTCCATGGGGTTACAAGTAACGTCGTGATAAATGTTATACCTCCGTTGGATCTACAGGTAGCTGTCTACTTACCTATTTCTTCGTATATATGTTACCTTATAATGATCGGTATTTTTCCTTACGTAAACTCAGTCAAGACTTCTCCACCTACTTGGATCTCACGTAATATGTCTCACTTCATTCAGTCTTTCTCTTTTTGTTTATAGTATATGATTGCGTATATGTACCTTAGATCTTTCTACCACGACTACTTTAATAAACGTCCCGTCGTTACCTCTGTGTCTGTATCTCTTGTTTAAATACCTGTGGCCCCGTCCCGACCCCTCCTTCCTCTGCCACCCTACATACCTTTCTCATTTGTGCCTTTGAATATGATGGAATACATTTTATCTGTCGGTTACCCTTAAACGACATACTGAGTCCCTTGAGTTTGTCCCCAAGACATTATTGGATTTCCCCATCCTACCCCACCCTTCCTCCAAGTAATCCTTCCCCTGTATATATGTGAATACCGACTAAGTACAACTACAAACCGTCTTTGGTTGTGTTAAGACATTTCGTTAATAGGAAGTTAATTTTTTTAATTAATTTTTTTAGACACATATTGTCAATCGGGAGAGATAAGTACCAATAAATAACTTTTTTAGGTGTACATTCATCTAGTCGTGTCAAGTCTGAGTACAAAAGTTCCCAGTGGACAATAGGTCGGTACTTTTTCTTCCTTTAGAACTGAAAACACTGTTGGACCTAACTGGACTCCCGTAATATGATTCATTTTATTTCTGTTTGTCTTTTTGTTTATGACATACTATAGTGAAGATACGCCTTACAATTTTTTTTTTTTTTTTGGGATTATCTTTGTTGTCTATACACCAACGGTCTGTCCTTCCCCACCCCGTCCCGTACCCGTTTTACACACTTTCAACAGTTTTTCAATATTCTATTCATTGAGAGTCCCTACATTATGTGTCGTACCACTGATGTCAATCATGATGCCACAACATATAAACTTTTGACGATACTCTCATCTAGTATTTTCAAAAATATTGTTCTTTTTAAAACATTAACACACTTTCCTACCTATAATGTATTAGTACTAACGCCATTAGTAAAAGGTTATCTGTGTGTATAGTTTAGTAATATAACACATGGAATTTCATCATGTCACAATGTGCAGTTAATAGAGAGTTACTTTGACCTTTCTTTTTTTTCTCTCTTTGACCGTGGGAGACGTCGGGACCCCTACGGGAGAGTCTGGAAAGTTCTCTCTCGAATGGTTCCTCGAGACTCTTCTCGTCAACGACTGTCAGAGAGACGTCACGAAACCCTAGATTGGGGTATAACTTCGTCCAGGGTCGGTCACCCAGTCATGTCCAGTTTGTGTTCCCGGACGGACCGGTAAAGACTGGTCGGTGGAGGAGACCTCCATTAGAACCGAGGTCACAGGGGAACTCAACGAGTTATAGAGAGACCGATACATTACACCACGTTTTTAGAAGGGACGGTTAGGACAAAAGAGGGAGAGGTAAAGAGTATCTACAATGGACGGGGAGGGTATTCGGATAATGTGACGTTTAAGGTAGAGTCGCAGAGAAAGGGTCCCATAGACTTCATAGACTTGACTGTATCATGGTTCCTACCAGACTCTTTCGTTCTATCCACCACCCTTGATTAGGAAGTAAAGGGACGACCACTACGTTTGGAATACGACCACAATACAGTGTGTACCTGTTGGATACCCCCCACACACCCTCCCCCAAACCCCCCCAACCCGTTTGTGTCAGGGTTCCCGGTCTAGGGTGGACGGTGGACAAAACAACAACAAAATTAGACATACGTCTTCAAGAAATTAAATTAAAGTCCAAAAAAAAAATTAATTATCTGAAAATTTCCACGTCAAAATCCATATGTCTTTTTAACTCGTCTTAGGAGAGTGTAGGGGGCGTTTGCACTGGGATAACAATTGTAGAACGTAATTCCGTCACGCAAACAATGTTAACTACTCCGTTATTACCGAGTTAGAATAATTTCTATCCGGTATCAAATGTTATACCAAACGAAAAAGACGTCACACAAGTTACAGAAAACTGATTCCATATTACTGTACATAAGTGATAATTATCATATTCCGTCTTATCAGAGTGACGGGATTTTTAGGGTACACGAAGAAGATAAGTAGGGGTTTAAGGACCGTTGGTGACTAGAAAAATGCCAGAGGTATGACAACGGAAACGGTCTCAGTATCACAACCTTACTACATTGGAGGACAAAAGAAGAAAAATTACAACATAACCGAAAGTCGGTACACGTAAGTAAAGGTATAACAGATGAAAACGTGATGTTGTCCTCTCAACGTCTATGACAAACCAGAAGTTTTTTAGGGTTTCAGGAATGGTAGAACGGGAACTGACCCTCAGACGACTGAGGACAGATACGTGTTCCACCGTCGGGTTAACAACTTCATAAGAGACCTAACTGAATCATCTTACGAGATCATCGTAAAGAGGGTCGGTCTCTTTAGCAGGTTGGTAAACTCTTCGTCCGTACCCATCTATACTTTCTTTTACTTTTGTTGTTATCTTGACAGACCAACCACGATTCAGTGTCACTCGGTGATTTTTCTCTCTCACTGTTCGACTCCGTCACTTGTTGGGTAATTTTTCACACTTCCCTTTTTTTTAGTTAACACTTTAACTAAGGTCTCTGGAAGTCTTCGAAGGTTTCCGGGAATGATGGAAGGTTTTCGGGAATCTCGTTTTCTTCACCTACTGGTTTGAGACCTAAAGTATCTCAACGACTCTTCGGTCGACCAAGTCGCCATTTACTAGACGGACGTCATGTTCTCTGCACCCAAACTAAGGACCCAGCTCTTCTAGGGGACCTCTTCCTTTACCGATGGATGAAGTCATACGAACGGACCCTTTAGGGGTATCTGTCTCCTCGGACTACCCGATGTCAGGTACCCCAGCGTTTCTCAGTCTGCGTCACTCGTGTCTCCGTGTTTCAACTGCCTTACAAGTCGTCTCCGCCAAGAGAATATGGTTCCAGTTCTGGACCAACATATGTGAACTCTGACAATCATACCCTACCCTGAAACAATACGGAGTATAGGGGACTTAAGACATCTCTGAAGTCTAACACCGATCGGGTGGGAAGGGAAAGGATATTTCTCTCAACGGAGAATAGGGAGGGATTCCCTTGTCTCCACGGGACAGTAAAAGTAAACCGTCGGTCCGTCTATGGACCCTAATTCGTTTTGTGTCGGTCCATCCATTACCCGGACGTGTTTAATCGGTTCTTGACCGACCCCAGTCCTCTCGTGGTACCTAAAACTAAATTCGAACTCTCGTGAACTAGATCTCTTGGTCCAGTAATCTGTTCTATACCCTCGCAAAAAAAAAAAACAACTGAACCACCGTGATGGCGACTAGGACCTAAATTGCGGGACCATTTCCGAAGTCTCCTACCACTTGAATGAAGATACCACCGAAGGTCTTCGAACCTTTTACGTTCCCGGGTACGACTCAGTTCGACTTTGTGGAATTAACGTTACTGTCTGTCATCTTCTTCCTTTATTATTTCGGGTTCCTGTCGGGTACCCGTATGACCTAATTTAGATGAAACACTACTATTTTCTGGATGTACCTTTGTACCTTACTACAAGGTACCTTGTCAGGTTTTCTGGGAGAAAGCGGTTCCAGTAATCATCAAATGACCGTTCTCCCTGCGGTCGGAGTCATTTTTCGGGGTATCAGTGAGAAAAGACTTTCGATCAATGTCTGTAATCCGTCTCGTAAATTTCCAGAACCGAGTAAAGACTATTACCTTACCACCCAGAGGACTTCGTTTTCTCCGATCCACCGTCGGGAGTTGGTCGTTTTCAGTCCCACGGTACTAATAATGTTTCGGTCCGTTCCGACCTTACAGTCGGTACGTCTTTACTGGAACTCTCAAGACCCTATACATTGTCTTGTACCGTAAGTATCTTCGTTATATGTCCTCTTAGTTACTCCCGTGACTAGTGATGGATATTCTTCTTCTTGATTGTTTACCTACTCTCCTTCCGACTGTCACCAATGGAGTTATTTTTCAGTATTAACGAAGGGGACAGGGGTCTAGTTCGGTTTTACTGAGACGGTCAACTAACTACAAACAATCGGCAACAGTAGACGGTTGGGTCTGTGTCGTATATCCGTATGTCTGTCTCCCGGGTGTCACCGTTCCTCCGATATTCACCTGGGTCGTTGTACCTAAGAGTTGAGTTATTCCGGTAACGACGATAACGAAGAAGACTTACAGGTTGGACGACGGTTGTGTCTGGTTGTGACTCGGGGACTCTATCTAGAGAAGAGTTCCTCTGGTTGGTCGGTAAACCTCCGTTTAGTTACTGTGAAGTTGGGAAGGCAGAGTCTTTTTGTACACTTAGTGAGAGTGTCCTTTTCTGTGAGGACACCACCCTCACGAAAGAACGGGAGACTTAGAGTAAAGCGTAGTGATAGGTCTCACAGTGTCTCAAGGACTAGGGGTGTTGTGTCATAGACGGGTTCCAGAGGGTAATGCCACTTCCTATGCCCTCACTCGGAACTGGTTCCCTAAGGGATCCATGTGCTGTGACGTGGTGGGTCTTAGTCGGAGAGAGTCTCTCGAAACCTTTCCGAATGACTTCCGTCTTGACTCCAAGGTCGAGTCTACTCCATGGAAAGAGGTCTTATGTGACGTGTATGATAACCCTCTCGAGATCTACCATATCACTGAAGTTGTCCCTCGTGCAAACCTGACCCTCGGTTCTTAACCTTCGTCTTTACCGAAGTGAGTAGTAGTAGAGGTTATAGAGTGATCCCTTGTACTACGTAGAGTAGGAGTGTTTAGAGTAGAAGAGTAGCGAGGTGATAAAGTCTTGAGGACCAGAGGTTTCTTCCTCGTGAGAACGGACTATTATGTCTTTTCCAGGGTCACTAGATGTTTGATACCACCGGTGATCCCGCGTTTTAAGGACGAACTGTAATGAGAGGTCAACGGGAGTCACCAAAGACCGAACTATAGACGAGAAGTAACCAATGAAACGAAGGGACAAAGGGAAGGGGTACCAGGATAGCACCAAGACAGATGGAGAATTTACTGAACGTAAGCTCGGAGGTATCAGACGCAACCGCCGGGGGTTTAATTCGCTGGCCGGATCTCTTGTGTTCTCTATGACGTTATTGAAAACGAGGACAAATCCTTATCATAATACAGTCTAATTTTAGTAAGTTTTAGATTTATTTAGATTATCTGGATCTGAGGTACTTGGGACTTTGTTCTTAGGGGTCTATAAGATGAATACCAACAAGACGAAACTTGTACTTTTGCGTCACCAGTGTGATTCTACTGTAAGTTCATCACGACTACTAGAACGCAGAGGTATTTAACAAGGTAATTAGGTTTTTGTTTGTACCATGTCTCCTTTGTCTCCTCTAAGTTTGAGTTCCGTAGGCTTAAAATGTGTCCGGTACTAGTCCATGGTTTGTACACCGGTTCTGAGAAAGACGAGTACTATTCTACCCCTTCTACTGTGGATCGAACCTCGTTCTTCTTACAGAGAGAGAAACACACGTACCTGTCGACTACCCCTCCCTGTAGAGGGACCGTTGAGAGAGTTCGTCTCTGACTTATCACTATCTTGCAATCGTTTCGGTTCCTCTAATTCCCCGTATGACACTTTTATGAGGTCGATACCCTGTGGTAAGTCGACCCTTGACCCAACTTACCAATCTTACCTTCTATCGTCCCTTCGACGGTAGGTGTGTCCTACGACGAGATTGGTTCAAGTAATGACGTACATATTCAATAATGTACCTGTCGAGGTGAGACCAAAGGGTAAAGTTACTGTCTCGGAAGACGAGACAAAGGGTCGGAAGACGAGGCGGTCGGGGAGAACTTAGATAAGAAGATAATGTCTTCCCTGTGAGAGAGACCTCCTCCAACTCTTTGTCGATTTCACTGTAAATTAGGTAAGGAAATCTTTACTCCTAGAAACGGACTTTACTAGAAAACGGTGAAAGGGTATCCTGTCTCCAGTACCTCCCAGTGACAGGAGTTCTGTCGAGAACGGGTCCCGACGCCTGGAGACGGACGACCCCATGAACATCTTCCTCTGAGACGAGTCCTGTCAAGAGGAGGAGGTCACACGTTGTAACGGAGGTGGATGACTTGCGGTTTTCACGTCAGACTCGAGGGACCAAGGAACACGTATTCTCTTTAACTCTCTTCACGGTATCGTCTGGTTTCGACCGATAGAGAGATCCGTCTTATACCCACACATATTTCTCTGGAGTACCTTTTTTATTTCGTTATATTTACTTGTTGTTGTTGTTGTTTTCTGTTTGTTCTTGTTTACGTAACAATCTCATTACCAATGGTCTCTCCTTCCCACACCCTTCCCGTTTTTACCCATGTCCACCAGTTCCCTACCACTCCATACCTTCGATGATTCTTCGTCCTCATACGTCCTCTTGGGAGTCTGATAGTGAACTGTGGACACTTTCCTCTGTCCCTTCGTTCGTAACCAATCCTTCTCGGAGAATCGGACATCATGTCGAGACTGTTCAACACTGGTCCGTCTACACCAAGACCTCGGTTTCAACGGACACTTTACTTTGGACGTAGGCCGTCCTGATCGACCGAAGTCTTGAGGACTACATGGGACAGTAGCCGAACCCTTCGGAGTCTGGGGGACTAGAGACCCAGTAAGCGTACCATCTAGGTCTTCCATCGTCGACCCCTACGGTCAGTTGATACAAAAGACGTCGACCAAAGAAAGAAAAATTTTTATAAATAAATAAACCGACGTAACTTAGAATCAACGTCGTACACCCTAGAAAAGAAAGGAACACCGGGCACTTGAGAGATCAACACTGAACTCCCGAACAACGAGGCACCGTACACCCTAGAATCAAAGGGTCGACCCCTAACTTGGGTGCAGGGGACGTAACGTTCCGTCTAAGAATTCGTGACTTGGTGGTCCCTTCAGGGGCGTCGACCAAAGAACTACCTTGTAGTCTCACTCCGTGGAAGTACCGGTAGTGTGGGAGGAACGGACCTATGTTAGGTCCACTGAGTGTTGTTTCGACCTCAAACAAGAGATCTACTCACTGTCGTAAACCACCTTGGATTGTTTAATACAAAAAGAAAGGACGGACTTAAGAATTATATCTTTGTATTATTCCAGGTCGTCCGTCATCCGTTTTACGGTAGAAAGGATGACTTTTCGGATCATACCCTCTTTCACCGAATATAGACGTCCCTTCAATCCGTAGAGTTTTACTCCGGGTCTTAATCTGTGAATCGATAAGGTCGTTGTGACTAGTGACGACGACGACGATTCAGCGAAGTTAGCACAGGCTGAGACACGTTGGGGTATCTTCCGTCGGGTGGTCCGAGGGGACAGGGACCCTAAGAGGTCCGAGATTTAGTACTCAATGACGATCTTTTGTCTGTCTGCGTCCTCACCCCCTCTTGTGCAAAGGACTCCCGTCGGAGTGAGGGTTTACCTTTCTCCTTGTTCGACCCGATGAGTAGGGATCAGACGGGAGAGTCCCTCCTCCCTTCCTCACCACTCTTTTTTCAGTTCTCCCGAACTCGACGTCCTCTGTACCTCTCTATTCCTTGTTCCCTCCTGGGAAGAGAAAGGAAGACCAAGATCAAACTCAAGGGTGGTCTGACCTCATGTCCCACCACATATAAACACCACAGACTTCGTCTTCACTTGTACACTCCTCCTTCTACCCCTTTTACAACGTCTAACAAAAAAAGGATCTTCGTCCGAGATCCGTCTCAAACCCCACATTCTACAAAGAATCCATAGTTACAAACGCTTTCCCTTCCCCTGTACCCCAACCCGTCAGTGTGACCTACGTCCGGATTGTTTCGGTTCGGGTCGGACCCTCCCACAAGACCTCGTTTACAACGGGTTTCGGAATCGGACTTACCGTGGTTTTACCAGTGTGAAAACATGTGAGTAGAGTTATCAGCAGTCTGAGATCCGAAGGGTCCTTCTCGTACTGGAGTTTACTCTGTTAACACTCTGATTCCATCTAGGGCTTCCACGACTGTAGACCTCGACGACCAGACTGAGAGACCGAGTCGTGTGACACAATAGATGGTGTCCTCCTTTCGGTAATGCCAACTCGTCGTATGACCACATCGTTGGTACCAAGTTAAGGGGACACCTGAGTGACTCGTAGGCGGTTATGATACGGAGTCTTCATAGGATGGGTCCCTACCCTCCCGACATCATAAAGAGGTAACTGAAGGTAGACATTAGCCAACTCCCTATGGGAATCATAAGTCAGGAACCACGAAGGTCCGTTCGTGGAAATCGTGACCTCTTTTGGGAGTCCGTCTCGTCGAGTCTATTCTACGAACTCCACCCTCCGAGTCTGGTGGGTGTCTGGTCGAACCTTCTCTAGTCCGCTACGTCTCACCCTAGATTCTGGTCGTAGACGGTATAGGGACTTATACGGATCGTTGTGGTAGACAAGATTCCACTTCAATTCATCGTAGGACTCAAAGACGACGTAAAACCCCAACATTGGTTACCCAGACAGTAAGACGCTAACCAGGTAAAGGTATTTTACACTCGAGACTATAAGTAAAGTCATCGTCTCTTACTTTTCTCACACTTATTGTTGACTGACCCGGTACCCACTATGCTCTAGAACCGGGGTAACTCCCGTCCTCAGACCCGTTAAGTCCGACGTAACTCCTTTTAGAAACTAAGAGACATCCGACTTAGTCCGATGAGATATTCTTGTGTACAAACTGAGACCCTCCACAAACCGGAGAAGGATCAGTAGATCCTCAAGTCATAATCGGTAAAACGTGGTGTGTCGTTTCTCTAGGACTTTCCCTGACTTGGACTTCACGAGTCGAGTGACCCCCAACAGGACGTCGTCGGGAAGAGAGGGGTTGGAACGGTACCCACCACAATAGGTGGTTTCACTTTCAATGTACACGTTTACGGATATTCAAAGGTCTTCGGCTCGAAGAACGCACCGGGTGGTGAGGATACAGATTCGGAGATCTTAAAGATAGGTAAATTAGGTGTAGAGATCACTAACTTTATATTCACTAACAACCGGATATCGACTACGGTCGTCCTGACAACAGAAGGGATCACGAGTTTCCCTTGAGAAAGAAAGAACACTTTAGTCCTATAGTACCTAGGTCACCTCTCCCTCCGAATTTGTCGACCGACCCCTCCGTCTGACGAACTTCATGAAGATACAAAACGGATCTTTCGTCACCAAAGACCTGACAAAAGGTCACAGGAAGACGGGACACCCCAATTATTACATGTTCATAGACACGATAGGTCCTTTGACTGACAAGAAGAAGGACGTACTTCTCTTGTGCCAGTTGAACATTAATAAAAGGGTAAGAATCTTATACATGAAGGTCATCAGACACGCCTTATTGAACCGATTCTCAGTCAAAGGTTGATAAAAACAGGACTTCTTTAACATTAATACATTAATGTACTTGAACCCTTTCCGTTGACACAGAATAGTGATATGGATCCTTCATTCACCCTGTCTTTTTTTTTTTATAATTGTGTCCATAGACGTCGGGTGAATTGAGAGGTGGAACACTTTCTTCAAGTCCGTCACAGGTGACTCGAGAACACCAACAACAACAACACAATCAGTGAGTCACCACAGTCTGAGAAACGTTGGGGTACCTGACATCGGACGGTCCGAGGAGACAGATACCTTAAGAGTTCCGTTCTTATGACCTCACCCAACGGTAAGGGAAGAGGTCTCCCAGAAGGACTCGGTCCCTAGCTTGGACGCAGAGTACAGAGGAGAAACCGTCCGTCCAAGAAATGGTGATCGTGGTGGACCCTTCGGGGTGATTCGAGAATGTGGGGCGGGTTGAGTTAGACCGGTCTTCAAGGACCTAAGACCTGGATAAATCCGTCTTTTCAATTTCTTATCTCTTCTTTATAAATTAGACTTCGTATGGGACAGGGTAGAAGGAGGAAATTTACTTACCGTGTCAGAAATAGGGAACCAGGAGTATTGGTCAGGTAGTCGTTCAGGACATCTTAAATTGAGATTCCATAAACCCTAGTCGAGTAAGAAAAGAGAGGCGACGGTGAAAAGAGTGAATTCGTAGAAGCAAAGAGGTATTGACCGGGAGGCCGTAGGTGATAACAAGGTAACTTTGTTAAGAGGAGTTTCGACGGTCGTATTAGAATAAAATCTTTGAATTTAAATCAGTACAATAGACAGATAACTTTTGTATAGGACTGAAGGGTAACGAGAATCTTAATTTACGTTCGAAAATCTTATGATGTTTTTCTTACACATACACATATTGACTCAGTAAAACGACATGTCGTCTCTAACCGTGTTGTGACACTTAGTTTATCTTTTACTTCATGATATGTTGGGTCGTGCTAGGATGGACGAAGAAGTGAAGTGAAGTAGGGTAAAGGGGAGGGAGTGACTTAAGGACTGTGGTGTTCGAATCAGAATCTGACCCACGAGGACTTTCGTCTTCAGTCCTGTTCCTAAACTTTCGAGACCAAATAAAACCTCCCCGAGGGTAGCTCGTGTCACTTCTCTCCTCTCTACTCTGTCCCTTCACTCATTTTGTTTGTTTGTTTGTTTTCCACGAAATCGTTCACCCAATGATGACACCCGTTGACCCCAACTCAGGGTGACCTCTGGGAGTTTCTTGACGGACCCTACGTGAACATAACAGATGACTCCCTGTTCCTTTGACCCCCATAAGTGGGTAGACGAGGACAAGGAGCGACCAACTCCTGGTGACGACCCTTACAACTGAGAGACCATGAAAACAGGCAGGGGTACAATGTCGGTTGGAATAAGGGTACCGTTACCCTACTTCCGAGTTTAGACTTAAACAATGTCTCGGAAGAGAACGAGACCGAGGACTTAGTACCCGTCATGGAGGAATCAACTCGGTACGACCGAGAACTAGGAGTAATAACCAGATCTTCGGTACTCCTCTCTACCCTAGTTGTAAATCCTCTTCGTAATAGAACGTTCCGCAGACGGAGTCCGCTCGGGAAACGTACAAAGGTCGATCACCCCCAGGATATACGAGGTGGTCCCTCGGTACCCCGTTTAGATGGTAGGACTCAAAAGTCCCCTTACGCCCCTGACCTCAAGAATTTACGTAGACAGATCTACAAGGATAGTGTCCAGAAAAATGAAGAAAGAGTATCCTGACCTGAAATCGTATACGTTAAAAGACCCTGACATTCAAACATTATCTCTTCTTGGGAACACAAGACAATGGTCAATTAGCGATTCGAAATCCCCACAACAGAGATTCGAATTTAATATGTATTATCGGGTAAAGACCCTTGGAACGAAGGGTCCATTACTCGTAATTTAGTCTGGGTGGACACTAGTGACGTCCGTCTTCTTTGGCGGGAGGTCTCCGACTATCCATGGTCCTTAACAAACTAAAATGAGGGAGGGAAAAATCATGTTTTCCTCAGACTTAAGATTGAGTCCGTTCTCCCAAGAAACCCCCGTGTTCTGGGGTTTCTTTCAAACGACGGAAAGGTCTATTCAGCAATAAAGAATAGGGTTGTTGAATAGAGAACTATTAACCGGATAACACACCGTTTGTCATAAGAGGGATTCTTCAAATATTAAGACGAGAACATATTGGTTTACAACCTAGACCACAAGTAGTGTCAAACGAGAGTTTGACGTCCTTTACTGGAAAGAAATTTCCGACGAACCCCTCCGGGAAATCGAAAGTCTGATTCAACTATCAATCGACTTGACTTAGACAGTAAAAGAAGGAACTCTCGTAGTTACAGTGAATTGGTTGTCCAAGGTACCAGGGATTTGAATAGTAACAGGACTATAGAGACAGGTAACGCACTCGGTCACGTAGGGGAGAATGGACATAGGGACGGGTCCCCCAGTGTCTACTCTCAGAATCACTGACACTACGATGTCGTGTCGGTAGGATGAGTGGTGTTCGTCACTCCAATCTTTAGTGACGTTTTGAGACTCAGACGACATAAAAGAAAAATTAAAAATTTCTAAATCTTTGACTCCAGTTTATTGTACCGGTTTCACCAGGAGGTCGATCGATTATCGTCTCCATTCGGACTTTATTCAGGACACTGATCATGACAAAGACTATCAGGTCCATATTAACACCACAACCCAATCAGTGAGCCAGTACAGGTTGAGAAACGTTGAGGTACCTGACATCGGACGGTCCGAGCAGACAGGTACCTTAAGAGGTCCGTTCTTATGACCTCACCCATTGGTAAAGGAAAAGGTCCCCTAGAAGGGTTACTCCCTAGCTTGAACCCAGAGGACGTAACGTCCGTTTAAGAAATGGTAGACTCGGTGGTCCCTTCGAGCCCATATTATCTTCGGGAGACAAAGTCAGTTTGTCTAGTAAAGAGATTCCACCCACCACAATACCTAGGAGAACCACGAGACAGGAAAATGACCGACCACATGGGTAAGCGGTCTACGAGACTTACAACCGGTCGCTTCAAGGACCGATAAGGAAGGAGTCTCTTAACGAAGACCCGTTTGTCTTTGGGAGTCCTCCGACGTGATGGGGAAGAGGGAGAAAGGTCGGGGACTGGACCCGGTCTGGAATCGGTTTTTGTTCGAGTCCCGTATTTTCCGGTCAGGGGAACGGAACTCCACGTTGGTCAAAATGTCACGTAAAATACGAAGTCTTAAGGACATCCTAACGTGAATTCACTCCGAGGTCACTCTAGCGTAAGAACGAATCGAAAAAGTAGACGAGATAGAACGAAGGGAGTAAGAGAAAAAGAATTCTTATGAGTGGGTTAATTAGTGTATTCTTAGGGGTGGTATCTAGACAAAGATTCCTTGAGTTTGATTCTGTCAGTCGTCTCCTTCGTCTGGGATTCCTATTCTAAGACTTCAACCTAACGAGTGACAGACATACCGTGGCTCATACACTGTACCATTAGCAAGGACCGTACGACCTCGATACCCTAACGATTTTGATTGATCTTACTCCACCTCTACCTTCCCCTACGAGGTCAACCGTGTCACGGAACCCGCAAACTCCCCAATACCATCTCTGTCGTTGTTTATAAGTAAGGTGCATCGAGTCAGTAATTTCTTAGACGGACGTTACGTCCTCTGGGTCCAAACAAAGGAACTAACCCTTCTGGGGGACCTCTTCCTTTACCGTTGGGTGAGGTCATAAGAACGGACCTCTTAGGGTACCTGTCTCCTCGGACCGTCCGATGGCAGGTACCCCAACGTTCTTAGCCTGTGTTGAATTGTTGACTTTTTTTCTCTTTCTTTCTGTCTAAGTCTATATAAGTAGTTACTAAATTTTCGTTCCAAGTTCTCAGTCTACCGGAGTTGTTGTAAATTTTTCTGGGTATAGAAGACGTCGACTTCCCGTCTATGTCCACTTGTCCCAGTCCCGGTCCCACCATTATCTCCAGGTGTCCCCTGTTTTAAATGTGAGTTTCAGTAAGTAGTCATGAACGTACTGGAACTCATACTCGTGGAGGAATTTAACATAGGATCCTCGAAGTAAACGGAGTCGGATCAGAACTTTGATATCAACTTCTAGTTTGTGTCCTCAATTAAAATAGTCTTCGTCTTGAAGTCTTTTCAAACTTAAGGACGGATCAGTTCTTAGAATACAGTCCCTGAAGGGACCACCAGTCACCGATTCAGAGGTACGAGGGTTACGTCCCCCGGTCCCAAGTTAGGGACCCGTCCCTTGATCTAGGGTGTACTACGTTGACTCTCAAGTACTCGGTGTTGATTTTCTAAGGTACACGACGGTGTTTCTAGCTTCTCGGACACACGGTGTTGATTCTGGGTCCTGTTGGTTTATTTATCAATTTTAATTTTTTTCTTAGGACGTGGTTTCAACCCGGGGATTATACTTTCCTACTAATCACCACGATCACAATTCTTGTACGGACGGTTACGTCCTCTACACTCTCTGTGTCGAACCTAGGGACTCAGTCCTTCTAGAGGACCTCCTCCCAGACCGTTGGGTGAGGTCATAAGAACGGACCTCTTAGGGTACCTGTCTCCTCGGACCCCCCGATGTCAGGTATCCCAGAGTTTCTCAACCTATACTCACTTCTCTGACTCGTACGTGTATTCTGAAACTCCAAACTTTACTCTCATAGACACCTCTATCTGAACTCTTTGAACTTAGAAGACAAGGGAGACTCGGGAGACCCGAAGGTCTTTATCAAATACGGGAAACAAGTTTCCACCTTAAGGGAGGGAAGGAGCTTCTGATCCGTCTTCGGAGTTTACTCTACGTACGGACTATTCTGTGAACGGGAGGAGTCGTAGACAAGGGTGGATTAAAGGACGGGTGGTCTGGACACCACCACATCAGTGATTCAGTACAGATTGAGAACATTGGGGTGCCTGACATCGGGTGGTCCGAGGAGACAAGAACCCCTAAGAGGTCCGTTCTTATGATCTTACCCAACGGTAAAGGAAGAGGTCCCCTAGAAGGGTTGGGTCCCTAATACAACGTCCGTCCTAAGAAATAACAGACTCGGTGGTCCCGGTCGACCCCTTCTTATATTTAGACCTATTTTCCCTAAACCAGTTTTATTTGTTTGAGAGGGAACTGTGTCCTGAATTACAGGATCTTTCTTGTGACTCACTGTCACGATCTACCGAAAACCTTCGCATCTTTTTCACTACCGGATATAACTTACTTCATCCCTACCGTCTTGACGGGTCTCTCGGATAACTCCTTCGTTATCACGATTTTGTCTAGATGAAGTTTTCTGAACTGTTGCTGTTTCCAGACAGATCAGTTTCGATACCAAAAAAAGGTCATCAGCACATACCTACACTCTCCACCTGGTATTTCTTTCGTCTCACGACTTCTTAACTACAAAAACTTGACACCACAACCTCTTCTGAGAACTCTCAGGGAACCTGAAGTTCCTTTAGTTCGGTCAGTTAGGATTGTCTTTAGTCAGGACTTATAAGTAACCTTCCTAACTACGACTTCGACTTTGAGGTTATGAATCCCACAAAACTACGTTTCTTGACTGAGTAACCTTTTCTGCGACTTCGACTCTTTCTAACTTCCGTCCTCCTCTTCCCCCGCTGTCTCCTACTCTACCAACTTACCGTAGTGACTGAGCTACTTGTATTCAAACTCGTTCGAGACCCTCAACCACTACCTGTCCCTCCGGACCGGACGACGTCAGGTCCCCCAGTGTTTGTCAGTCTACGCTGACTCGTTGACTTGACTATTCTCAATTAGTACAAGGATTCGGTCCAGAGGTCCTGTAAGACAAATTGTTTCACTATTACTCACATGGTCATTTTCCCGTGGTTGGAACTACTTTTCCGTACGAGATACTCAACCTTGACTGTCATTCTCTAAGACAATACCTAAGGACTTTCACTACCCCTACTATCCTAGGTCCTTCTCGTCTCCAGTTCACTGGTGTGAATTGGGAGATTTGTTTCACCCATATTACTGGTACTACCCGTTTTCCAACCTACTGGTAGTCCCTCTGGACTGGGTGTCAGTAAAGACCCCTACTAAGTCTGTTTTATCGTATGGATACTCCTATGAGAAATTGTATCTATTACTTTTTCTTGGTCCTTGTGTACTCGTTTTCACACTACAGTCAACGGGAGTGTCCTTTGGTACTAGAGAACGATGGGAAAAGTATTAAACAACCCAACCGGTTTTTCAAACAAACCCAAACCGGTTGACTTGTTATAAGATCCCGAAGTCAATTGAACCCTCAACCTACACCATGGGATTTACTATGATAGAAAAAGAAGGTCTATCTTGTCAACAAATACGAGAAGGTGGTCCCTACATGTGAGTGAGGATCTACTCGGGAAAGTACAAACCTCCTCAGGCACACGGGTGGTGATGTAAATATACCAGAGTACGTTTCTCAAATATATCAGATTACCCCAGGAAAAGTTCAACGGAGCCAAACTAGCTAGTTAAAGAGGGCTCATAAGATGGGATACTTTAGATTAAAGAGTTTCCTAACCTTCGTTGTAAATGAAGAAACGACGAGATGTATTCAGAGACCTATCTGTTATAAGTCTTACTTCTAAACCCCATCTTTGATTCCAATACTATACAATTACATTATAGCATTAAAGTTTACAAATCTATCACTGAGTTCGTTCCAAAGAAAATTTGAGTAACCCAGAGTACTGTCGATTCTACCGTCTCCTTATCCTACCCCTCTGGTGAAAGAGGGGGTGTTTAAGTAGTTTTCTTGTAAACTTGTGACTCATTTAAGGTGTTTTGTTGAAGACTTACGGTCGTCTCCTGTAGTCCGTTGGTCTTTTCGTCGGGTAACAGAAGTTTCCCTCCATCCTTTTTTATATTTTCTGTTTCTCTGTTTTCTCCATCTCTGTCTCTAGGTAGAACCCTTCCCTCAGAATTTTTCCTCTCTTCAAAGGTTTGTGGTCCTTTGTGAGAGTGACGACTCAGACACCGTTCGGAACCTTGGTGTCTCCCGTTGTATTGGTCCTCCTTTTTATTTATATATTAATTTTGGGTGTCTAATGCACGGGTCACCATTGAGGGGGTCGTCTCTTCGTCGCGTCTACGGAAGTAGGCGGTGATCGTTCGTCCCCGACCCGTCCCTCCGCGCCCGACGTAACGAATCTCATTCCTGACCCGGACTTACGGGGCTCCCGGTAGACTCCCTTGATTGAGCCCTATCGTTTGGTCTGACACCCTATCGATGGTAAGCTTTTCGGGATTGGATTCTGTGACCGTCCAGGCGAGTGTCTTGTTTCCTGACTCGTCTCGATCGGTCGACGTCTAACCGGGAAGGGGGAGGTCCGTCCGCTCCCGTCGGTCTCGGCCTTCACCCGTTAGTGCCGGGGTCTCTCCGTAATAGATGGTTTGACGTTCGTCCGAAGCAACGATTGGTTCTGAAAAACCCTAAGACCTGTCAGTTGTAGACGGACTCTGACACGCGACCAACATGTGGGTCTTTTGACTCGCCGTCCCTACCCCCTCCACCATTAAACTCGTTGACGCGAACGGTTTGTAGACCAGTGGACTCGACGAACCTAGACCCTTCCCGTTTTTTGCGTCCGGGTTGACTCAGACACGGAGACTCCTGATGGGCTCATGGACTTGGACTCGCCGAATCTGGACCATTCACGTATATTGGGTCCCGACCGGAGTCTGTCAAGGGTCGTCTTGTTGGATCTCGGATTTGTCACATCTGTCCCTTTCGTGTGTGCGACACTCACCCCCGTTTGGGTCACACCGACTCTGTGACGTTCGTGTGCGGTCACAATGAATAAACGTCGCAAGGAGGGAGGGGTCTCGTACTGACTTGTTCACTCGGATTTTTTCACAGGTGGTGGGGGGGGCGGGGGGGCTCAGTCCCGTCTTTAATCTGTGACTTCTCTGGTCATTTGTCTTCTTCGATTTTGTCTCCCTTGGCGGAACCTTCACTGTCCACGTTATCTAATTTTGGGACATCAATCATGACTGATGGTCCTTACCCGGATATCTAGAACTCTTTATATTCGGCCTAGTTCCTTGATAGGCTTTTATTTGACTGGGAGGTGATGGGTGTTGTGGTGGTCTCTTTCAGGATCAATATAAAAATGATAGTAAGAAATTAATTTTAAAAAAAATTTCAGGAGATAATGAGGAAATTAAAAGTAAAAATATTGGATGATAATGAAACGTTTTTTTTTCTGGGGTAAAATTTTTCGTTTGAAGTATATATGTAAAACATTAAAAAACACTGAAAAAAAGGAAATTATAACAAAAAAACTTTTAGGTTGGAGATGAGATCTAAAATTAGAAACGAAAACCATAAACAATAGTTAAAACATGGAAATTCTTGGGTTAGAAGTCATGGGTAAAAATGAACCCTCGCTCTAATGACCGAACTAACAAGAGAGGGAGAAACCTGAGAGGAAAAAGAGGTGGTCCAGTGGAGATAGAGGAGGAGGAGGAAGAGAAGAGATGGGTTGAGACACTGAGAGAAACACACAAGGCCTGACACCTCTTGTGAATCCCTTGACTAATGACCGACCTAGACAGAGAGAGGAAAACCAAGGGGGGTAATAGGAGGACCGGTGGAGACAGAGGAAGGAGGAAGAAGAGAAGAGACATATTGACACTTGTAGAGACTCACCAGGTCTGACACCTCACGTGTATTTCTTCACTAATGACCGATCGAACGAGAGAGGAGAAAACTCAGATGGAGAAGAGTGGGACCAGTGAAGATAGATGGAGGAGGGAGAAGAGAAGAGGTAGATTGAGACACTTGGAGAGACCCACAAGGAGTGACACCTCTTTGAAAAGTAGAGATTGGATCTACAAAATAGTTACCACGACATATTTACCTCTTCAGAACTCCGACGACATTTTTATTCTGACTTTTGGTCTTCGTCCTCCGAAGTCAAGTTTAGGACTCTTGTGGTCTCTTGAGGACTGAGGTCCCTTGTAAGTAACTGTCCTCGAGTAGTTTGCGGAGGTATGAATGTGACTTTGGTTCGTGGTGAGTTCCCGGTTGTTCAAGGTCTCCTTCTGTATGGCGCGTTTAAGAGGTCGTTGTGTCCTTGTATCGGGACTCGAAGTTATATGGTCGACGGGTTTCAGTGAGGTTTGGGTAACTGTAGACTATTGAGTAATAACCTGTGAAGTAACGTGAGGTCTCTCTTCTTTAGGTCGAGGTGGGTGGTCTTGTGGCTGTGTTCGAAGGGATTGAGCCTTAGGAACTGTTCGATGGGTATGTTGGGGTGGGTATCCCTCCTTTGAGGTGTTATTTCTCTTGAGGTGTTTGACGGTCTTATGTCTTTCCGGTGGGGTATGTGTTGTTATATTTGTTCTACTTCTCTGTCTCCTTATGGGTCGTCCATTTCCTTGTCCTATTTACGGGTGGTTTGGTTTGTTTTCTCCTTCTCTATCCTTTAGATGGACTATTTCTTAAGACTTATTACTATCACTTTCACTAGGTTTTAGAACTTTAGTTTTACCTTAGTGTCTATTTATCGGACCTCTGTTCCTAACTCTTCTCTATTCTTTCCAAATTGTTCCTGGATCTTCTTTATTTTTTCTCAGTTATATATTACTTATTACGTTATTTACTCTAGTTTTTGTGAGACCTCCCTTGTTTATCATCTTATTACCTCCGCCTTCTGTCCTAATCACTCCATCTTCTAACCTACCATCTTTATTTACTTAGTCTCTCCTTTTTTCTTTTTGTTTAATTTGCTTTACTCCTGTTAGAGTCTCTGGAGACCCGTTACAATTTGCGGGGTTGTAAGCTTAGTATCCTCAGGGTCTTCTTCTTCTGTTTTTCTTTCTGGTACTCTTTTATGAACTCCTCTATTATCAACTTTTTAAGGGATTTTACCCCTTCCTTTATTAGTGGGTTCAGGTTCTTTGGGTCTCTCAGGGTTTGTCCTATTTGGGTTCCGTTTTGTGGGGTTCTGTGTATAATTAGTTTAATTGTTTCTAGTTTGTGTTTCTTGTTTATAATTTTCGTCGTTCCCACTTTGTTGTTTAATGTGTGTTTCCCTAAGGGTATTCCTATTGTCGACTAGAAAGTTATCTTTGAGAAGTCCGGTCCTCCCTTACCGTCCTGTATGAATTTCACTACTTTCTTTTATTGGATGACGGGTCTAATAACTTGGGTCGTTCCTAGAGTAAGTTTATACTTCCTCTTTAGTTTTCGAAATGTCTGTTCGTTTTCGACTCTCTTAAGTCGTGGTGGTTTGGTCGAGAGGTTGTTTACGATTTCCTAGAATAGATCTGTCCTTTGTGTTTTTCCCACATATTTGAGTTTGGGTTTTGTTATTTCATTTACCGTTGCACTAGTGTGAATAGTTATTAATGGAATTTTCATTTACTCAACTTACGGGGTTGGTTTTCTGTTTCTGACCGACTTACCTATGTCTTTGTTCTGGGGAGATATACAACAGATGTTCTCTGGGTGGAGTTTTGTCCCCTGTGTATGTCTGACTTTCACTTCCCGACCTTTTTCTATAAGGTGTGTTTATCTCTGGTTTTCTTTCGTCCTTATCCTTATGAGTATAGTCTATTTTATCTGAAATCTTGTTTCCGACACTTTTCTCTGTTTCTTCCTGTGATGTATTACTATTTTCCTAGTTGGGTTCTTCTTCTATATTGTTAATATTTATAGATACGTGGGTTGTATCCTCGTGACGTTATACATTCTGTTTACGATTGTTCATACTTTCCCTTTTTATTGCTATCGTATTATTATCACCCTCTGAAATTATGGGGTGAGTGTAGATACCTATCTAGTTGATTTGTCTTTTAATTGCTCCTTTGTGTTTGAAATTTACTATGTTATCTGGTCAATCTGAAATAACTATAGATATCCTGTCAAGTGGGGGTTTGTTACTTAAAGTGGAAAAAGAGTTCGTGTGTACCTTGGAAGAGGTCCTATCTAGTAGAGGACCCGGTATTTAGATCGGAACCATTTATGTTTTTTTAACTTTAGTAAGGTTCGTAGAAAAGACTGGTGTTACGTTATTCTAATCTAGAGTTAATGTCTTCTTTTTGATAATTTTTAAGGTTGTATAGCTCCGACTTGTTGTACGATGACTTATTGGTTGTTTAGTGTCTTCTTTATTTTTTTCTTTAGTTTTATACGTATCTTTACTTACTTTTACTTTTGTGTTGTTGGGTTTTGGACACCCTGTGACATATTCGTCACGACTCCCCTTCCAAGTATCGTTATGTCCGTATGGAGTTCTTTGTTCTTTTTTCAGTTTATTTATTGGATTAAGATGTGGATTTTGTTGATCTTTTCCTTCTTTACTTCTTGTGGTCCCAATCATCTTCCTTTCTTTAGAATTTTTAATCCCGTCTTTATTTACGTTTTCTTTGTTTTCTCTGGTATCGTTTTTAGTTGTTTCGGTTTTCGACAAAGAAGCTCTCCTATTTATTTTGACTGTTTGGTAATCGGTCTGAGTAGTTCTTTGTGTCCCTCTTTTTAGTTTAGTTATTTTAATCTTTACTTTTACCTCTCTAGTGTTGTCTGTTATGTCTTTATGTTTCCTAGTATTCTCTGATGGTAGTCGTTAATATACGGTTATTTTACCTGTTGAACCTTCTTTACCTGTTTAAGAATCTTTTCATGTTCAAAGGTTTTGACTTGGTCCTTCTTTATCTTTTAGAATTGTCTGGGTAGTGTTCATACCTTTAACTTTGACATTAGTCTTTAGAAGGTCGTTTGTTTTCGGGTCCAGGTCCATCGAAGTGTCGACTTAAGATGGTTTTTAAATCTCTTCTCGATTGTGGATAGGATAAGTTTGAGAAGGTCTTTTAACGTCTCCTTCCATTTGAAGGTTTGAGTAAGATAAACCGGTGGTAGTGGGATTATGGTCTTGGACTGTTTCTACGGTGTTTTTGTCTTATGATGTCCGGTTATAGTGACTACTTGTATCTGCGTTTTCAGGAATTGTTTTAAGATCGTTAGTCTTAGGTTGCTATGTAATTTTTCTAGTATGTAGTACTGGTTCACCCGAAATAGGGTCCCTACGTTCATAAGAAGTTATAGACGTTTAGTTAGTTACATTATGTGGTGTAATTGTTTAACTTTTTATTTTCGGTATACTAATAGAGTTATCTACGTCTCTTTCGGAAACTGTTTTAAGTTGTAGGTAAATACTATTTTTGAGAGGTCTTTCGTCCTTATCTTCCTTGTATGGAGTTGTATTATTTTCGATATATGCTGTTTGAGTGTCGTTTGTAATAAGAGTTATCACTTTTTAACTTTCGTAAAGGGGATTTCAGTCCTTGTTCTGTTCCCACGGGTGAAAGTGGTGATGATAAGTTGTATCAAGACCTTCAAAATCGGTATCGTTAGTCTCGTCTTTTTCTTTATTTTCTTTAGGTTTAACCTTTTCTTCACTTTGAGAGTGACGAACGTCTACTGTACTAGGAGATGTATCTTTTGGGATTTCTGAGGTGGTCTTTTAATGATCTCGATTAGTTACTTATGTAATTTCAACGTCCTATATTGTAGTTGTGTGTCTTTAGGGAATGTAATGATATGTGATTATTACTACTTTGTCTTTCTCTTTAATTCCTTTGTTAAGGTAAGTGGTAACGTTGTTTTTCTTATTTTATGAATCCTTATATAGATGGATTTCTTTGATTTCTGGATACATATCTTTTGATATTTTGTGACGACTTTCTTTAGTTTCTCCTGTGATTATCTACCTCTTTATATGGCATAAGTGTCTAGTCTTCTTAGTTATATCACTTTTACTCATATGATGGGTATCGTTAGATATCTAAGTTACGTTAGGGATAGTTCGATGGTTACCATAAAAAGTGTCTTGATCTTGTTTATTAAAGTGTTAAACATACCTTTATGTTTTTTGGAGTTTATCGGTTTCGTTAGAACTCTTTCTTCTTACCTTGACCTCCTTAGTTGGACGCACTGAAGTCCGAGATGACGTTTCGGTGTCAGTAGCTTTGTCATACCATGACCGTGTTTCTGTCTTTACATCTAGTTACCTTGTTTTATCTTTCGGGTCTCTATTTAGGTGTGTGGATACCTATGGAATAGAAACTTTTTCCTCCGTTCTTATATGTTACCTCATTTCTGTTAGAGAAATTGTTCACCACGACCCTTTTGACCAGTTGGTGAACATTTTCTTACTTTGATCTAGTGAAAGATTGTGGCATGTGTTTTTATTTGAGTTTTACCTAATTTCTAGATTTACATTCTAGTCTTTGATATTTTGAGGATCTCCTCTTGTATCCGTTTTGTGAGAGTCTGTATTTAGTGTCGTCCTAGGAGATACTGGGTGGAGGGTCTTATAACCTTTATTTTCGTTTTTATTTGTTTAACCTGGATTAATTTTAATTTTCGAAGACGTGTTGTTTCCTTTGAGATTCGTTCCACTTTTCTGTCGGAAGTCTTACCCTCTTTTTATTATCGTTTACCTCGTTGCTGTTTGTTGATTAGAGTTTTTATATGTTCGTTGAATACGTCGAGTTAAGGTCTTTTTATTTGCTGGGTTAGTTTTTTACCCGGTTTCTTGATTTATCTGTAAAGAGGTTTCTTCTGTATGTCTACCGATTGTTTGTGTACTTTTCTACGAGTTGTAGTGAGTAATAGTCTCTTTACGTTTAGTTTTGGTGTTAATCCATAGTAAAGTGCGGGCTGTCTTACCGATAATAGGTTTTCAGATGTTCGTTATTTACAACCTCTCCCACACCTCTTTTCCCTTGGGAGAATGTGACAACCACCCTTACGTTTGATCATGTCGGTGATACCTCTTGTCACACCTCTAAGGAATTTTTTAACGTTTATCTTGATGGAATACTGGGTCGTTAGGGTGACGACCCGTATGTGTGGCTCCTTTGGTCTTAACTTTCTCTGTGCACATGGGGTTACAAGTAGCGTCGTGACAAATATTATCGGTCCTGTACCTTTGTTGGATCTACAGGTAGTCGTCTACTTACCTATTCTTTCGACACCATGTATATGTGTTACCTCATAATGAGTCGATAATTTTTCTTATATAAACTTAGTCAAGACTACTCTACCTACTTTGACCTCGGATAATGTGTCTCACTTCATTCGGTCTTTCTTTTTGTGGTCATGTCACATGATTATGTATATATACCTTAAATCTTTCTACCATTGCTATTAGGACATACGTTCTGTTGTTCTCTGTGTCTACATATCTTGTCAGAAAACCTGAGAGACCCTCTCCCGCTCCCACTCTACTAAACCCTCTTACCGTAACTTTGTACA
Organism: Capra ibex; assembly: GCA_006410555.1. NCBI lineage: Eukaryota > Metazoa > Chordata > Mammalia > Artiodactyla > Bovidae > Capra > Capra ibex. Next base: position 78,007,839 of record SJYO01041852.1, read on the forward strand.
TATTATAGTATACACTTTACTTAATGGTCAGGTCCAAGCTACGTACTATGTCCTACGAGGTCCGACCACGTGACCCTAATGGGTGTCCCTACCATACCCCTCCCTCCACCCTCCCCCCCAAGTTCTACCCCTTGTACATGTGGACACCGTCTAAGTACAACTACATACCGTTTTGGTTATGTTATAACATTTCATTAATCGAAGATTAATTTTGTTATTATTTTTTTCTGGGTCGTGTCGGTTTTATTTATTTATAAGTTTTTGAATTTTTTTTTTATTCGAGTAACCCAGACTGAAGGAAACGTAGAGAAAAAAACACACACAAATTTATAAAAACTTTTTTACTCCTACATCGGGGAACTAACTGTTTCTCAACCGTTACTAACTTCGTCTTCAAGTTGGTATGTTGGTCGTCAACTGTCTGGTAGTAGACTCGTACGAACATATTAGGTTTTAAATCCCAGTAAGGGAAATAAAAGGAATGGTCTTTTACTTATTCCGAAGGACGATTGTCAATGGAGGTTCTCAGGGTAAGGACGACCGTCTGTGTTCCGTAGGTCTCGGACTAAGTCGTGTAAGCACCAGTCCTGAAACTTGGTTTAGTTCTCGGAGGAAAACTTAACCCCCGGTCTCCCCTGAAGGTTTACGGAACTCCAACCAGTCACAGGAGTCGATTAATATGACAACAAAGTTTATACATTTTCTCCTTGATCCGAGTACGTTTTTCTCACCCTAAGGGGAAAACGGAGTGCCACCTCAAAATTCGGAAACAAGATTTGTCTTACAAGACAGGAGAGTCAAGAAGACAAAGTTAGGAAGGACGGAGAAAGGAAAATATTTTATTTATTTCGTTCTAACGTGAATACCCGGACAGGGACAGGTCACCAATCTAGTAAGTGGTTTGTAGAACCACACCTGTGGGGTGAGTACAGTGGTGTCGAAACCCACGATCTTCCCCTGATTCTACCTCATCCCCACCCCTCCTCCCATACATTCTCACAGGACTCCGTAGAACGCTCCTCGGATAACATACCAGGAGAGATAGATACCAGGATGACATGAACCAACTCTCTCTCTGAGAGTCTCTTCTGGCTAAAGACCGGTCATTTGAAAAGTCTCTTAGTGTCCTCTGAGACAACCGGACCCATAAAGTTCGAGATAGGTGAGGTCGATAGTAAAAAATTCGTTCCTAGGACTTTAGGAACTGACATTTATATTTTACGTTTGAATTGTTCATACGTACCGAACTAGGATTCACCCAAGTTCCCCTGAGTGGACTTGTTTGGGTTTATCGAGGACCGTCTCGACTCTGGTCGTTTGTCTAGAGGGATCCGTTCCAAGAAAGAACGTCTGATGTTCGGACAAACAAAAACCTACAAGGACAACACCGGGTCGACTGGAGATCTAGTTTGTCTACATCCGAGGTTTTCAGGGGTTCGTGAATAAAGATCCTGTAGTAGGGGTAAGTGTCCGAAGACTCGTGTTGCCCACGACTCTGTAGCCCACACCCGAAAAGGTGGGAAGGGAGGGGGAGAGAGATGGGGGATGTTTAAGTCAGAAACTCCTGTTTTAAGACATAAGGTTTGGTAGTCCGAAGAGACACTCCCGGAATAGATCAACTGGGAATAGAGCAAGTTTGTTGTGTCCAAACTTGACGTACCCAGGTGAATGTGTACCTAAAAAAAAGGGTGATTTATCATAATGTCATGATAATCATAATATAATCATAATAATGTCATGTCAGACACCAACCATCTTAGATTCTGTATCTATGTCTCCCAACTGACATTTCAATTCACACCTAAAAGTTGACGTCCCTCCCAGTCCCAAGGATTGGGTATCAACAAGTTCCTAGTTGACATAATAACTGGTTCACCCAGGGTAGATATGATGAGTTCGAACGTTAACAAAGACGAACCAAAACACGGAGGTTTTTAGGACGTTTTTCCGGACGAACCACCAATTCTTTTTATGAAGAATATTTCAAAATCTCGACTATGGACGACACCCATTCTGACCAGGGCATGAAAGTAATGAGTGGTAGGTATGAGGGTTGGGGTCCCGTAAGTCAACGATATCTTCGTTGATAATCGATTTCACTGTCAGAAGGGAAAAGTAAGTATATATTGTAAAGAGGAGGTTCAAGACCCAGTAAGGATTTACACGTATCTCAAGTCAATAAAGGGGGGACGATAATACTGTTAAGTCAACTAGGAGTGTTGCTACACTTCAGGATTCAGTTTTTCTAGAATTAGAGAGACAATCAAAGGAACAAATAATTTTTTTTTTTTTCCTTATTCACCAAAGAGTTCCATTGAGTTCAACAGATTGATCTTAAGGTTCAGGCTGAATAAGTTACAGAATGTATTTCTACATTCAGACTGAATATAGTTTAGGTCCCAAAAAAGGGTCAAAGTACGATAGAATGATGTACTAAAGGAGGGTGCACAAATTCTTATATAAACACACACACATGTGAATCAGCACAGACTAAGAAACTCCGGGTCACCTGACATCGGACGGTCCGAGTAGACAGGTACCCTAAGAGGTCCGTTTTTATGACCTCACCCAACGGTAAAGGATGAGGTCCCCTAGAAGGGTTGGGTCCTTAGTTTGGACGTAGGGAACCCAGCGGACGTAACCGTCCGTCTAAGAAATGTCAACGTGGTGGTCCCTTTAAATTTCAATTTTCTACAAAAGAGATACCATAAATGATTTTTCATAGAAGTCCTAGTCCGAAGGGACCACCGGGTCACCATTTCATAGACGGACGTTCCGTCCTCAGTATCCTCTACGCCCAAACTAGAAACTCAACTCTTCTAGGGGAGCTCCTCCTTTACCGTTGGGTGAGGTCATAAGAACGGACCCTTTAGGGTCCCTGTCTCCTCGAACCGCCCGATATCAACTACCCCAGTGTTTCTTACCCTGTACTGACTTCACTGACTCGTACGTGTATGGAAGTCCTAATACCTAATAACTGGTGAAGGTTTTATGGTAGAAGACGGAAATCATAAATATAACATACTAGGAATTCCACTCTGGGTACGTAAAAAAAAGGACACCATCGTTCTGACGGGTCAGCCTCTAGAGACAACCACTTCCTCAGTCATAGTGGAGACAAGAATTACAGACACACCAAGAGGGAAGGAAGGTTGGAGAGGAAGTGGAGAGAATAGGCTTGAGGAGGAGATACTCTGTGTCCACTGTTTGAGAACCCTCAATCTGAATTGACAAGGTGTAAACTAAAGAGAAAGATCCAGTAGGAAACGTAATTTACCTTTAGATTACATTCCTGTCCTATCTGAGTTTAGGGTGACGGTTGGAGTCATTAGTGGTCTCAAAGGACTTTTGTTTCGATATAATTCAGTATAGTAAAGTTTACAAAGGCTAAAATCACGATATTATCTATTGACACAACAGACGTACGACGGCGACGACGACGATTCAACGAAGTCAACACGGGTTGAAACACGCTGGGGTATCTGCCGTCGGGTGGTCCGAGGGGACAGGTGCCCTAAGAGGTCCGTTCTTATGACCTCACCCAACGGTAAAGGAAGAGGTTACCTACGTACGTACGATTCAGTGGAGTCAGCGTATGTTGAGACACGTTGGGATACCTGTCGTCGAGTGGTCCGTGGAGACAGGTAACCTAAGGGACGACGACGACGACGACGACGATTCAGCGAAGTCAGCACAGACTGAGACATGCTGGGGTATCTGCCGTCGGGTAGTCCGAGGGGCAGGGACCCTAAGAGGTCCGTTCTTGTGACCTCACCCATCGGTAAAGGACGAGGTTACGTACTTTCACTTTTATCCGTTCTTATAACCGTACCCAACGGTAAAGGAAGAGGTCACTACAGACGTATCGTGAATTATTAGGAGAAGAGGATTTGACAGGGAAGAAGGGTGAAATCCTTATTTGAGTATCTTCGGTAAGAATATATTAAGACAGAGGGACCGTAATCATCTCCAACCTATCTGCGACAGATTGGGTTTCTCCTAGTTATTCTATAAGAGGATCCTGTACCTTAATTCAGTCGTACACTCACTTACCAACCTTTATATTGTTACATTTGAATTCTTCATACCTCACACCTCATCGACATAAGGTAGTTATTCGGATCCTCTCGTCTCTTTTTACTAGACCTGTATGTCTTTGTCTCTATCCTCTCAAGACCGTGAAATAGTCCGAATCTAAGAACAGTGAAAGACTCCCGGTCGACTGAAGAATCCCGTTCTCAGATAAGTTGTAGGAGAGTGGAATTTTTTGTTTGTTTTTTAATGTCAACCAAATGAACTGTGATCTCCCAGTATTGAATATCTCGACCAATTTAAATAGGTATTCGAAGGAGAAATAGGACTGAAGAGTACGAGAACTTGAGAACGGTCCCAGACCTCATCTTTGGAACGGCCTTTAACTAAAAATGGGTCCACAAATAGGACCAAAGGAAGGACGGACGAAGAGAGATGTGGGAGCTTCGGTGTAGAAGAAATACTATAACAAGAAAGTTAGTGTGGGTGACGACTGACCTTGAGAGTAAAAAGGATATTTATTCGAGAGGATATATGTAGTGTCGTTTTGTCTGATGGAGATATGAAAAAAGGAGCTTGACTTTGGACCTGTACGATTAAAGAACCAGTAAGTAATCTCTCCTTAGACGAATAAGAGGGTCTTCTGGAGTCTTAAACCGTAACTTGAGTCATAATTGTAGGGCCGAGACGGGACAGGTGTCTATCTCGTACCTAGAAATCGACAAGACTAGTGGAAGTAGTCGTCATAGTACAATACGGACAGTGGTAAAGATAGTAGAATCCTTTGGAGGGGGACGGAGTTAAAGGTTTACGAGTGTTTGAGTAACTCCTAAACCATTAGATCTATACCAGGATGAGAAACTGAACTGAGGTGAGTAGGGTTCTTTATCAGTAGTAGGTTCAGTGACAGAGTAGGAAATAAAGTCAGATAAAAATTGGTATATAAGGGTACTTAAAGTACGTTGTTTGTACTTATACGGAAACACCGTTTCTGACATCTAACGGACGGGACACCCATGAATGGAGGGGATGTCTAAGAAATGAGTAAACTCCGACTATGAACTAATGGGTCGGAGAAACTGTTGATCGAATAATCACCGATTCACTGGGTCAGTACTAGTTCCTTTACATTCTTTTTTAAAGTCTTTACAAAGGAATTAACTATTTTCCTCTCTTCGGTCCCTCCTCTGGGACTCAGAGGAAAAGACGAAAACCTAAAACAGTACAATCCTAATGGTGCGAACCTCGATGACGTCAGTGGGACATCGAGACTGGTCGGGGACGCCAACCATCTTTTCTGTCTTTCGACATCAAGAACTACTATAACACCTCGAAAGTCTGGTTGTGACGTTGGTCGATGAAGACCCAAAGAACAATCACCCGTTTTCATGTGAGGTTTATAAACAGTGAAAATCTAGTCCTGGCGACGATGAACATCGACTTTCGTTGAAAAATGTGATAAATCATATGGTTCTTTTTGTCGTAGTTTTTGTGAGTTCAGAATGTCATCTCCTCCAATCTATATATTAACAACTTCGTAATTTTAGAGTTTCGTTATTAAAGGGATCAAAATAATCGTTCTTCTATATGTTCTTATCGTTACGTACCATTGAACCGTAAAGACTTAGATAATCGATAAACATTCAACGTTTCGTGGTATTTTATCGCCAATTGACCTCATCCGATTTCCCGATGGTGTACCTGTGGTCTTCTGAGACGATGTTCTAAAAGGAAACAAGGTCTATAATACGATCCGAGACGACGACGACGACGATTCAACGAAGTCAGTACAGGTTGAGACACACTGGGGAATCTACCGTCGGGTGGTCCGAGACGGCAGAGACCCTAAGAGGTCCGTTCTTGTGACCTCACCCAACGGTAAAGGATTAGGTCACGTACCTTCACTTTTCACTTTCACTTCAGTGAGTCAACACAGACTGAGGATCGCTGGGGTACCTGACGTTAGATAGTCGGAGGAGGCAGGTACCCTAAAAGGTCAGTTCTCATGACCTCACCCTACGGTAACGAAAGAGACTACGATCCGAGACCTCCATAGATAATTGAACGACCAGAATCCTAAGGAAATTTGAGTTTTAAATAGCTCCTGAGGTTTTTTGAAAACAAGTATATCCAAAATAAGTAACCATAAAGGATTTAACTATCACTTTGACATGAAAAACTATCACTTTCGCAATCAGCAAGTCAACCCAGACTGAGAAACATTGGGGTACCTGACATCGAGCAGTCCGAGGAGATAGGTGTCTTAAGAGGTCCGTTCTTATGACACTCACCCATCGGTAACAGAAGAAGTCTAGAATGTTGGGTCTCTCACTTGGACCCAGAGGACGTAACGTCCGTCTAAGAAATAGTAGACTCGGTGGTCTCTTCGGGGAATGAAGAACTACTTCGTGTACGTAAATTCTTTCTTCTCGTCTGTTCTAATGTGAAAGAAGTGCTTTAAGTAGTCAGAGGATGTTCCATAAGGATTGACCCTCGAAAACGAGAGCCATATATCCTTCTCCTTTGATTATGGTTATAGTGGACATAGAGTTTCATTTCCTGGGATAATGTACGATCTTCCCTTGAGGTTCAAACAAAAGGGACCTCGATGGTGTAGTCAAGGTTCTAAACTTTTCGATACGGAAACCACGTTACCGAAGTTACTTATCGATTTATGGGTTACCTGAATTTGATAGGGAAAAGATGATGGTGTCTGACCCATGAGAGCCATAAAGGTCGAACCTCTTTAGATCCCTATTTTTCAACTAATGTATGTATGAATGTATTTAATATAAATTAAGTTTGAATTCCATTTGTGTCTTTCATATTCACAGAATCGACAGTTTTGTTGTCTGATACCGTTTCAAACGTACGTTTGTGTTACTACTCTAACGGTAGGGTCCCGTTGTATCCCTGTACTTTTTCTTTTATCCCTTTCTTTATGATCTTTGACCATGTAATTGTTCGTTCGATATTTAAGTGTTTTTACGTATCACTCAGTGAACCTATGTCTTCTGTAGACACTCTTCCGGTACACTTTTCTCGGTGACCCAGGCTATTTACAGAATATCCCTTAGACCTCCTTCCTGCATCTTACGCAGTCGAGGGAAGATGGAGGGTAACCAGTTTTAAAAGAATGTCTTCTCATTGAGTAGGTGTGGTGGTCTGACACAATGAACCGGTGAGGTTCATGGACGGTTCACTCGGTCTCGGAGGTGCCCAGACCAATTCATTTTGGAACTGTTCTCTCGAAGATATCCACGACAATACTACCGTGGTACCTTCGACACGGGGTCTTCTCCTACTCTACTGACCATCATAAATCTCAACTCCGATGTCATCGTCACTGGTGACTTGTTCCAACCCTAACCTCAACTCGTCAGACCTTTCTACGTATTTGTTAGACCATATTTACAGTGAACTGATTTTACACTGAAGTACGTATGTAGGCCTACAACCCCGAAGGGACTACCGAGTCCGCCATTTCTTAACCGGTACGTCCCTGGTGTTAAAGATGTTGTAAAATATAGACCCATAAACGGTCAACAATCTTTGTGTGTCCCTGTTCGGCAGATCCTACCTGGTTATCGGATTAGTTATGTCGGTAAAAACGTGAGAGGAAGTTTTCGGTGAGACGAAATGAATTACGTAATCTTCTATTGAAGGAATATTTAACAAACTTCGAATAAACAACGGTTTGTTCTCTTTTTGACCCATAGTAAAAGGAAATCAAAGAAAAGAATAAAAACTCAGGACACTACTGACCATGATAAGCTTGTGACAACCCAAAACAAAATTCAAATTTTTTTTTTCTTTTTCCTTGTTTATAATCGTCAGTGTTAATTACCAGTTCTCTGACGAGTGACGAATCAACCACCAGGGACCCCGTAGAAATGAAACTGCCTACCAAGAATTATCATGACACAACACATTGAATCTTTCTCAAGTTTTTAGGGGGTTACAGTGTTATGTAGTCGTAAAGTTCCGAAAAAAAAAAAAAAAGTAGATCCAAGGTCTTATACCGTGGTTGTATTTCGTTACTCGAAAAATACTTAGACCCTAAGGCTTATCGGTACATAACAGGAATGAACTTTGTCTATTTCGAAAAGTTTTTCACCGACTAAGAAATGTGATGGTACTGTATGTGTCATCCTGAGGAAATTCTTACGGTTAGTAGATGGTGAGTGAAAGTGAAGTCATGTGTGGTAGAAACTTCTAGATCTCAGATTTATACCAAATTGGAGAGGTAGACGGTGGGGTTTAAGAACTTATCGTTTCTTCTCTTCCTCTCCCAGTTTACGGGTAAGGGTACACCCACTAAAAAAAAAGTATTAGTAAATTAAGAAATCTCTTAATTCGTGGTTAGAATTCGTGGTTAAACATCAACTTTTCCTTGTCAGAAGATTTTGAACCGTTAATAAGTGTAAAATGAAGAAAAAAATCAGAATTTTTACTTCCCTGCGATAGAAAATAAAGTGTTCAAGAGAAATTTTGAAGCTCAATCGAAGGGTTTGTGATTATATTTGAATGTGTTTAAGTTAGTTTAGATTAGGATGGTGTTTATATTGGTGATGGACACAGAATCTCTTTCACTGAGGACCTACCCACCCTTAATCGTTCCCGTACCTAACTAAGGTGTCTTATAAAGTAAATAAAATACTAAAATAACACTGTCCAAGTCCAGACTCTACTCCCTTTACCTTTGTCGAAACAATATTTCTTAGTGTGTAATATTGTGAAGATTAAGTTTAATTCGAAAAAATGTCCTTTTAATGTTTGCATACTTACAAGATTCTCGACTGATATGTGAAAGTTCAAGTGTAAAAGAGGGTTGTCTAAATTAGAAAACGGTATTCCATTAGGTCTCTTTTTCTTAGTGAACAGGGTATAGTCTGTATTACCCTTTGATGTGTTGGGGTTCTTATACCCCCGTTCCTCACGAGAAGAAACTGGTTGGTCGTCCAGTTTCCACTGGATACAATGGTGAGGATACTTTATTACACAAAGAGATACTGTACCTTTAGTCTGAACTAAAATCTGGTGTATCATCCCGAAAGGAGAACTACACTTTGATCATTGTGGTCGTTGTCACAAAAAAAAAAGGAAACAAGAAAAAATAAGAGTTTGACTAACAATTACTCTTTTTTGTACCTCGTCAATTGTTACGTTGAGTTTATAATCAGAAGAGAAAGGTTGAGTTCGTGGTTTTATCCTATGAGGAAAAGTACTATAAGACCGGTAGTACAAGTAGGAAAGACAAAACCGAAGTCTCAGGAAAGGATTTCCTTTATACGATGGACCGTAAGATATAATGAGGCTTAAAGGTCCTCCTTCTTATTCTGTTTACTTCACTGTAGATTTTTGTGGTCCCTAATACAAAAATTTTTGTTCTGTTATTAAACTGGAAGGACGAAGTTAAGAAGAGATATCATTGAACTACTTTATAAATAGTTTCAGGTTCTCTAATAACTATACGTTATTACTGATGTGTAATTACCTCGATAAGTAGTATTTGAGTAGTGACTTCATTGACCTTTTCTTTAAATAAGAGAAATATGTCATAACTTTGTTGGTTTAGTAAGTGTCTAGGTATTTTACGTTTTGAGATTCATAATAATTTATTATTGACTATTGAGAAATTATAACGTTGTAGAACTTTATGGAAGGTTTACTGGTTTTTGTCTAATTTAAAACAAGTCTTTATTGAACAAAGAAAATGTGTCTTACCATATAAATTTTTTTGATCATTAGGTACATCCTATATGTATTTTGGGACTTGACTGACCTAACGAGTTACTTATTATGAGGTGTGACAAAACGATAATATCTATTTACTCGAATATTAAGTTACTTTGGGTAAATTCTTCGAGATCAGATATCTTACTGTGCAAGTTTAACAAACCAAGATAATCAAAATAATTGTTTTTAGAGGCGAAGGAAATATTCTACAAATTAAGGAGACTTATAGTGGAAATTTTCCGAACTGAACTAACAACAGTTTTATTTGGTGTCCAGTTCACGTTGGGAGGTCAGAGGTCAGATATCCGAACTGTACTCAAAGTCGAAACGCATTCGGTCTGGAAGAGTACTCAAAAAGTAACCTCTAAAGTGTCAGATTCCAATTATGAAAGGTGTTTCATAGGGAGGGAAAAGATCCGAGACCCATCTTACAGTTTAATTATTACTGTACACCACAAGGAGTCGTATTGGACGATTTTACACTATTAAAGGAACCTTCTTTTGGGTACCCGACGTTAGTGTACAGACTCGACTGTCTGTAGGTTTACTTAGGATATATTTTTCTTTTCCAACCACAGAAGACCTTATACTTACAGGTGAAAATTATTTAAATTTGTCCAGGGTTGTATTTGTAGAAGTTTGAACTACCCAAAATGTACTGAGTAGTAAAGTATCTAAGAGTCGTGGTTTAGAGACCTGTAATATATTCCGTTGGGTGACGTCATTCCTCCCTTATGGAACTTCTCTATAAGGACCATACTTTATCCCCAAAAAACCATTTTAGGAGATATCCTTATTAATGGTTGATCTCCTATCCCGTTACCGTGGGGTGAGGTCATAAGAACGGACCTTTTAGGGTACCTACCTCCTCGGACCATCCGACGTCAGGTACCCCAGCGATTCTCAACCTGTGTTGACTCGCTGAAGTGAGACTGAAAAGTGAAAGTATGTAACCTCTTCCTTTACCGTTGGAAGAGGTCACAAGAACGGATCTCTTAGGGTCCCTACCCCCTCGGGCCACCCGACGGCAGATACCCCAACGTGTCTCAGCCTGTGCTGACTTCGCTGAATCGTCGTCGTCGTCTCCTATTGGACGCTTTTTGAGACTCACCAAATTTAGATTTTCTATGAAGTGATTTAACGACGTAACTGCTTTTGCAGTCACAGACAGAAGTACTATATGGACCGTAACCCCGTTTTGAGTCAATGGGTGGATTTACGGTATTACCAAAAGTTCCAGTCTAATAACATACACAGATTTTTGAGGACAGTATAATACAGAGGTATTTCGTCCACAAGTAGGAGATTCCTATTACGATTGTGAAACAGAAGGAAAAGTCGGACAACCGAATTATTCTTTTTGCATTCTTGAAATATAGGGGTGGTTCTGAAGAAAAGTGGGATTCATTGAGATTACCGGACGGACTGAAAGTGTAGACTCCCCACACTCCAGTGGTCCTACTGTTCTTTACCCAAAATTACTCTCGTTAAACTTACGAGAACTTCACACTTTACCTTCAGAACAGACATTTACCCAAGTATGAGTATCTTCATGTAGGTCAAGTGTGTGAACTAGTGTAAACATCTGACTATGGTCGTCTGACTCCATGGTGTAGTGGTCCTTTGAGTCGTCCCTGTCGTCGTCCTCCGAGGTAAAGTCCCTAGAGTCACTGTAGGATCGGCCTTCCCACCAGTCCTCACGGCCCCAGCAAGTGTCGTCGAGTCTTCGTACGTTCGGAGTCCAAGCAGAACTAAAAAGAGGGCTCACTTTCTGGAAGTTAAAGTGGTTGACTCGTAAGCTATACTCGTTGACTCGAAAGTTGACTACGACTTCGACTTTGAGGTTATGAAACCGGTGGACTACGTTTCTTGACTGAGTAAACTTTTCTGGGACTACAACCCTTTCTAACTTCCGTCCTCCTCTTCCCCTGCTGTCTCCTACTCTACCAACCTACCGTAGTGACTGAGTTACCTGTACTTATACTCATTCGAGACCCTCAACCACTACCTGTCCCTCCGAACCGCACGACGTGAGGTACCCCAACGTTTCTCAGTCTGTGCTGACTCACTGACTTTACTTGACTTGACTCGTAAACTGTCGTTCATCGTCAGTTTTATTACGAACGTTAAAGATGACTTTTTGTCTCTGAGAGTCTAACCGAATTTTAAGACGAATATTCTTAAGACGAATAAGACGAATATTCTGTGTACGGGCATCTTAAAGTCTACTCTGATTTCATGGTCGACTTAACAAGACAAAAAGTGTAAGGTACGAAATTAATATTCTAAACAGGACCACCCCGTCGACTTGTAACGGTTCCGGTCTCGGGGTCCCGAACCGACTAGTGCCGAGGTGGGGTCGTCCCGAGTCCTCCCCCAGACTCCTCATCCACCGTGGTGGGACGGACGGAGGGACGGTTAGTCGGGACCGGACCACAGGGAGGTACTCCCATAAAAATAGTCTCGAAAGTCACACAGGAAATAGAGGAGGAGATATCGATAACGGAGGTGTAAAGGACAGATGGGTGTCGAACTAGGTGAAAACCGGGAACGACCTACGAAGTCCTCCTGTGTAATAGTCTGATTAACAAGTGTTACGTATTTTCGCGTAGTAGACTGTACACACTTACGGATTTATCGTGAGACGTCGTGAAGTGACCGAGTTTCGGATGATGAGTGTGTAGTTCCTACCAGTCGTCCGGGTCTCCGACGTTTTTTCTCTCTTTGACAAACTTATGTACTTGTAAGTTGTCGAGGTTCCGACCTCCAAGTACAATCACTACTAAAGGCACGATCACTACCACTATACACTCCGAACCTTCTTTGTCGCGGAGGGTCGATGTGGGTGAGTTGAGTATGTTGTGTCATCAGGGACTGATCCGTCGGAACCCTTGACTGTAGGATTACAGTCTCTACGGAAGAGGCTCAATTCCCCGACAGGAAAAGTTCCACCTCTAAAGACGTCCCGTTTCCGATGACGATAACAGATCACCCAAATAATCCTGATCTTAGAAGGTAAGAGAACAGATTCAGGTGCATCTATTTTTTAGATCCACTAGGACCCACTCTGTACCTTCCTCTTTTAACTCCCGTCCCTTTCTATCAGGTCCACTCAACCCTTCATCCCACTCTAAAGAACCTCAGTCGGGACAACCTATACCCCCTTTTTCTGGGTACTGGTCAAAATGGAAGGGGAGAAACGAGTCCAAGTAGACCCTTTGTACTAAAGACTTTGACTCTTACCCCACCCGGTATATGTTGATGAATTTAAGGTAGTGAAGTAAGAGAGTACAGTAGAAAAAGTTGTCGGTGTTGTCAGAGTCGAGTTTTCGTGTGAATAACGGATTCAGTACTCGTTGTTGAACCACAATGTTCAATCAATAATAATTCTGTTTATGAAGTTTAGAAGTCGGTAAAGGAGAACGAACCAATTATTGAAACTTGTCCTAGTGTCGGACGGGACAAAGTCTATATAAGAACCTATCTTGTCTTTCCCACTTATTATCGATTGGATGGAACGAAACGTATATTTGGATCAAGTGGATACAGGTACCTTAGCGCGGACTGAGGGAACGTACGAGATTTTCCGGAAAGTGCCAGACTCAAGTCGCCGGAGAAGTCGAAACGAAGAACAGTGTGAAGGTAAACGTGGTGAACGAGGACGGTATGGTTTTCCGATCGTTGAAAGGATATATGTGTAAAGAAGTCGGACTTTACGATGGGAAGTAGGTCACGGAATTAAAGTCTCATAAAGTGCATTAATATGAGACTAGTTCATAATAACGAAAATCTTTCAGTCTAAAAGGACTGTTCGAGAGACGATAATTGGGGTAAAAGTAAATATCTCAAGGGAAGAAATCCCAAAAAGAGTAAATAAATGAAAAGGATAATCAAGGGCCTCCAGTCTCTAACAGGAGAACAGGATAAAAGAGACATAGAGGTCACAGATGATGTGTCATCCATGAGAATAAACGACTAATGCCCCTATATTTGTTGAACATGAAAGTTTTGTAAAGAAAGGTATTCAACAGATCTAAGGTAGTAGTTTATAAATAATTCGTTGTTTAAAATTACCGTCTCACGTCTGTTAACGTGCCAATCTGACAAAGGTGGAAATAAAAGGAGGTAGTAGAAAAGAATCTTACATTTTGAGTCATTCATTGACTAAGGTCGAGGTACTCAACAAGCCTATAGGTACGACGAAGTTAAGTCTCCAAGGTGAGCCAAAAGAGACACGAACCATTAACTTGTGGTTGGAGTAGTCATCATTCTTTACTTGACACTAAACTATACTAATGTCACTTGGTACAAATAAAACACACATACATATTCCGAAGAGTTGAACGAACCAGAAAATGTACCGTTTGCTTAAAATACAAACAAAAGGGAATCACGGTTCACTTCCTATAAATACAGACTTACTTTTCCTTTTTATAAAATCATTTATATTGAAGTGGGTCCTCTTTCTTAAGACTCGTCTCTCTTCTCGTCCCCTGGGATCCTTAGACAGAGGATTGTTAACGTATCCGTCTTAGAAACACTACATTTATAAAATATTGAGACCCCAGACATCTTCCGAATCTGAAAGTCCTATTCTACATATTCCATTTAACACTAATTAAAACCAGTAAAAGTCGAGAATCGTGTCCTCGTTGACGGTGGATGGGTGTGGGGGTGGAAGGGAGATGTACCGTCCGTCGACATATACACAAGAAAAGTGTATCGAACGTCCTTGGTTCTACTCGTTACTCATGGAATAGGAGGTTTATAACTTCTAGACACGAGACCAACGACTCACGACGAAGACTGGTGTCTCCTAGTCTATCAGAGAGTGGAATATTCATTGATGAAATTTACCTTTACCTAAATGTAAACATTTACATTTGAGAGGTCAGTTTTCTGTCTCTGACCATCTTACCTATTTTTACGTACTGAGTTAATGTACGATAGATATTCTCTATGTTAACTCTGGGTTCCTGTGTTTTGTCTAACGTTTACTACCTTTTTCTATAAGGTACATTTATCATTGGTTCTCTCGATCTTACCGGTATAATTCTAGTCTGTTTTATCTGAATTTAGTTTTCATAAATGTTCTCTGTTTCTTCCTGTAACATATAAGTATCATCAAAGTTATATCGTTCTTCTATGTTGTTAATGTTTACGTGGGAATGGATTACTTTCTCGTTATTTTTATATACTTCATTTTTAACTGTCTGAACCTTTCTCTTTATTCGTCAAGATGTTATTATCAGCCTCTCGAATTTATCGACAGAGTATTATTACTTTCTGTCTTCTTTTCATTCCTTTTCTCTTAAACTACGTTATTTAGTTGATCTAGAGTGTCTAAATATGTCTTGTAAGGTAATATATGTAATAAGAATTCACGTGTCCCTGTAAAAGGTTGTATCTGTTATTCAATCCGGTATTTAATTGAGAGTTATCCAATTTTTTCTATCGATAGTATGTTTTATAGAAGAGACTAGTGTTACCCTACTTTAATCTTTAGTCATGGTATGTCTTTCGACCTTTTAAGTACTTTAATATGTTTAATTTGTTGTGTCAAATTTGTTGGTTCCGTAGTTTTTTCTTTAGTGTTCCCTTTAATCTTTTATGAATCCTTGCTTACTTTTGTGTTGTAGACTTTTGAATATCCTGTGTCGTTTTCACCACAACTCCTCGTTCAAATATCGATATTTATGAAAAGTAGGTACATACAATAATTAATTTAAGAGGGTTATGGGGTCATCCAATCAGTAATCTTTTTGTAATTTTTTTTAAATTTTCTAGAGTTTAGTTGTTTGATTGAAATTTGATACCTAGTTTGATTTGAGTTTCAATAGTTTCCCTCCGTTTATTTTTCCATCTCGTCTCTATTTGTTATGTTTCTTATCTTTTTATTGTCCTTTAATTATTTTGGGTTTCAGTCAAGAAACTTTTCTAAAAAATTTAACCGTTTAGAAATCGATTTACCTGATTCTTTTTTCTCTGTTCTACTTTTATGACTTCATCCTTTACTTTTACGCCCGTGATGATAGTTAAACCCACGAAGAGACCACCGAGTCTACCATTTCTTAGGCGGACGTTACGTCCTCTAGACCTAAGCTAAGAACTGAACCCTTCTAAGGGACCTCTTCCCTTATCGATGGGTGAGGTAATAAGAATAGACCTCTTAAGGTACCTGTTTCCTGGCACCACCCGATATGTCAGGTACCACAGTGTCTCAGTCTGTGTTCACTTACTGATTGTGTGAGTATGTATGATAGTTAAATGTCTTCCTAACATTCTTATGATACTTGTTAAGATATGGTTTCCCTTTTTTTTTTACTCCTATTAGATCTATTTTACCTGTTTAATTATCTTTGTGTTTTGTATTTTTTAATCTTTTAGACTTATCTGGATATTGATCATTCCTCTAACTTAGTCATTAGTTTTTAGAGGACTGTTTCTTTTAGGGACCTGGTCTACTGGAGTGGTCACTTATTTAAATTTACGATGTGTAAATTTGTTGATTGTGGTTAGGAGTCTGAAAAGGTTTTTTAACTTCTCCTCCCTCGTGTAGGATTGAGTAGGATACTCCAATAGTATTGGGACTATGGTTTTGGTCTATTTCTGTGGAGTTCTTTTAACGTGTTTTAAAGAAAACTTATAACTAAGCTTTTATGAGTTGTTTTATGATTGTTTGTTTTAAGTCGTCGTATATCTTTCTTAGTATATGGTACTGACTCACCCTAAATAAGGAGTTTACGTCTTTGTCTAATTGTATACTTTTAACCCGTTATATTATCCGGTGTAGTTATGTCACTTCCCCCTCTTTGTGTACTAGTAGAGTTAACTATGTCTTTTTCGTACACTGTTTTAAGTTGTGTGAAAGTACTTTATCCTCCTTATGTTCCTTTGATGGAGTTATAATATTTTCGATATACACTTTTTTTGTGTCTTTTGTGTATGAGTTATCCCTTTCTGACTTTCGAAAAAGAAATTCTTACTCTGTAAGTACAAACCCTTGCGTACATTCTTAATTTCTAAAATTTTAATTTTTTTTTTTTTTTCTTACTCTGTTTGTACGGACGAAAACGGTGAAGAGAAACTGTATCATGACCTTCAAGATCACTCTCTTTAATCCGTTCTTTTTTTATATGTAGGTTTAATCTTTCCTTTTCAAATTTAATAGACAAAGGTCTACTATACTAGAAAACATATTTTTCTTAGGATTTGTAAAGTGTTTTTTCAAGAATTTTGATCATCTACTTAAGTAGTTTCATCGTCCTATACTTTAGTTGTGTGTTTTCAGTCAACGTAAAGATATGAACTTGTCACTTTTTAGACTTTCCCTTTAATGTTCTTATTAATGTAAATATTATTGTAGTTTTTCTTGTTTTACGGATCTTTAATTGTATTAGTTCCGCCACTTTCTGAACATGTTACTTTTGATACTTTGAAACGATTTTTTTTTTTATTTATTCACTTTTGTAGAGTACAAGTACCTGATCTTCGGAATTATGATAGTTTTAAAGTTATTACGGGTTTCATTGATGTCTAAGTTACGTTAGGGAGAGTTTTAGGGTTACTACGACAACCGTCTCTGTCTTTTTAGTTAAGATTTTTATGCATATCTTACAACTCCCTGGGATTTATCGGTTTCGTTAGGACTTTTCTTATTTTGACCTCCTGAGTGTGAGGAACCAGAGTTTCGAATAGTGGGTCGAAGTCATTAGTTTTGTGATACCGTGACCATATGTTTTGTATCTGGTTACCTTGTCTTACCTTTAGGGTCTTTATTAATTATTACCGTATATACCGGTTTAATAAAAGTTGTTCCCATAAGTTACCTCTTTTCTGTTAGAAAAGTTGTTTATGACGACCCTTATGATCTATGGTGTACGTTTTTTTTTTTTTTTTTTTTTCTTTACCTCGACCTGAAAATGAGTTGTGGTTTCTGTCTACCGAGTTTGTGGAGTTAAATTCTGGATTGCGATATGTTGAAAATCTTCTTTGGTATCTCATTTTCAAAGTACTGACTTAAACTATTACTAAAAAACCTATAATGTGGTTTCTGTGTCCATTGTTTTCTTTTTGATCTGTTTGACCGGAAATAGTTTTACTTTTCGAAACACCTAGTCTCCTGTGATAGTTGTCCTATTTTTTCGTTAAGTGTCCTACCGTCTTTTATAAACGTTTAGTGTGTAGATTATATCCTAAGTATCGATCCTGTATGTTTATTGAGGATTTTGAGTTGTTTTCTTGTTTGGTAAGTTAGATTTTATCCATTTCCTGAACTGATCTGTAAAAGGGTTTCTTCTATATGTTTACCGTTATACGAACACTCTTCTACAAGTTGTACTGATTATTGATTTTTTTACGTTTAGTTTACATACTCTATTGTAGGATGGATGGACGGTTACGTCCTCTGTATTCACTTCAGCGAGTCAACACAGGCTGAGAAACGTTGGGGTGTCTGACATCGGATGGTGGGAGGAGGCAGGTACCCTAAAAGGTCCGTTCTCATGACCTCACCCAACGGTAAAGGAAGAGGTCTCCTAGAAGGGTTGGGTCCCTAGCTTGGACCCAGAGGGTGTAACATCCGTCTACGAAATGGTAGACTCGGTGGTCCTTCTATTGTAGTGAAAAATTTTAAATTTTTATATTTAAATTTTCGGGATACTGTAATAAAAAATTCTTTGTCTCGGTAGACGTACGATGTGTATAAAGAAGTAACTATAATGTGTAATGAGACTGTTGACATATTAATTTGACTACACTCCTTATAATTAACTTAGTAAAATATCAATGTAAAAGAATAGTTATGATATGTTTACACCATGACCGAAAAAGTAACAAAAAAAAAAGAGACAAAAGAAAATTTACTCGGGGATGTAGACTCTTAATATTATATAAGTGGGTAATTCTACTGATCTCGAAGGGAACACGAGTCTACAATTTCTTAGGCGGACGTTACGTCCTCTGGACCTAAGCTAGGGACCCAACCCTTCTAGGGGACGTCTTCCCTTTCCAATGGGTGAGGTTATAAGAGCGGACCTCTTAAGGTACCTGAAGTCAGGTGCCCCAGTGTTTCTCAACCCGTACTGACTCGTTGAAAGTGCAAGTTCTACTGATGATAGTTTTTTGTCTTTTATTGTTCAGAACCACTCCTAAACACCTTTAACGTTGTGAACACGTGACAACTATCCTTATATTTTACCATATCGACGACACCATTTATTATACTGTTTTTAAAAATTTACCTTAATATACTAAATCGTTAAAGTGAAGACCCGTATGTGAGTTTATTTAACTCTTCGTTACAGAGTTCCTCTATAAAAATGTGGGTACAAGTATCGTCGTAATAAGTGACACTGTTTGTACTTTCGTTGGGTTCACAGGTGACTCTTTACTTACCTATTCATTTTACACCATATGTGTAACTTACCTTATAATAAATCGAAGTTTTTTCTTCATATGTGTTGGAACTCCTACATATATGTTGGACTTATTCATGGTCCAACATGAATAAGTCTTCATATATGTTGGACTTATTTGGAACTCCTGGAGTACGATTCATTTTATTCGTTCAGTGTGTGTATTTCGTTTATGTAATACTAAGGTGAATGTAGGTGAGTATACTCCATGAATCTTGTCAGTTTTAGTAGTTCTGTCTTTCGTATTACGACCAAAGGTCCCGGACCCCCCTCTTGTCATACTCCTTAATGATAAATTTTCGTTTACATATCAAAGTGATCTAGTGAAAGATTGTGGCATGTGTTTTTATTTGAGTTTTACCTAATTTCTAGATTTACATTCTAGTCTTTGATATTTTGAGGATCTCCTCTTGTATCCGTTTTGTGAGAGTCTGTATTTAGTGTCGTCCTAGGAGATACTAGGTGGGGGTCTTAAGACCTTTATTTTCGTTTTTATTTGTTTACCCTAGATTAATTTTAATTTTCGAAGACGTGTTGTTTCCTTTTATATTCGTTCCACTTTTCTGTCGGAAGACTTACCCTCTTTTATTATCGTTTACTTCGTTGACTGTTTGTTGATTAGAGTTTTTATATGTTCGTTGAAGACGTCGAGTTAAGGTCTTTTTATTTGCTGGGTTAGTTTTTTACCCGGTTTCTTGATTTATCTGTAAAGAGGTTTCTTCTGTATGCCTACCGATTGTTTGTGTACTTTTCTACGAGTTGTAGTGAGTAATAATCTCTTTACGTTTAGTTTTGGTGTTACTCCATGGTGAAGTGTGGTCAGTCTTACCGACACTAGGTTTTTAGACGTTCGTTATTTACGACCTCTCCCACACCTCTTTTCCCTTGGGAGGATGTGACAACCACCCTTACGTTTGATCATGTCGGTGATACCTCTTGTCACACCTCTAAGGAATTTTTTAACGTTTATCTTGATGGAATACTGGGTCGTTAGGGTGAAGACCCGTATGTGTGGCTCCTTTGGTCTTAACTTTCTCTGTGTACATGGGGTTACAAGTAGCGTCGTGACAAATATTATCGGTCCTGTACCTTTGTTGGATCTACAGGTAGTCGTCTACTTACCTATTCTTTCGACACCATGTATATGTGTTACCTCATAATGAGTCGGCAATTTTTCTTAAGTAAACTTAGTCAAGACTACTCTACCTACTTTGACCTCGGCTAATATGTCTCACTTCATTCGGTCTTTCTTTTTGTGGTTATGTCATATGATTGTGTATATATACCTTAAATCCTTCTACCGTTACTGCTGGGACATACGTTCTGTCGTTTTTTCTGTGTCTACACATATTGCCTGAAAACCTGAGTCTCCCTCTCCCTCTCCCACCCTACTAAACCCTCTTACCGTAAGATTGTACATATGATAGTACATTCTTAGCTGAGCGGTCAGATACAGACTGCGTCCTATGTCGTACGAACCCCGACCACGTACCCCTACTGGGTCTCTCTACAATACCCCTCCCTCCACCCTCCCCCCAAGTACAAACCCTTGCGTACATTCTTAATTTCTAAAATTTTAATTTTTTTTTTTCATTTCTATTTTATTTTATTTTATTTTCGTTTACATATCAAAGTCATAATGTTCTAGTTTTCTCGATGTCCTACCTACCACCACTACCACCGTACTGTTACACTTACATAAATTATGGTGACTTGGTATATGAAATTTTACCAATTTTACCATTTAAAATACAATACACAGTAAATGATGTAATTTTTTTCCCTTTCTTTTGGAAGGGTTATATATTAACGAACTATGCTTAGTTGTTTTAATTGAAAAATCTTTCAAGTTACAAATAGTCGAAACTTTGAGTCACTTGTACCTCTTGTCATACTTTCAAGGAATCTTTTGCTTTTTATCTCAATGGTATACTAGATCGTCAGGGTGAGGACCCTTATATAGACCTCTTTTGGTATTAAACTTTTTATGTGCGTGGAGTCACAAGTAACGTCCTGATAAATGTTATCGGTTCTGTACCTATTTCTAGGTAGTTGTCTACCTATTTCTCCTACACCATGTACTTTTGTTGAGTAGGTATTTTTCTTACTTTATTACGGCTTACTTTATTACGGTGAACGTCGTTGTACCTACCTGGATCTCTACTAATATGATAGACTTCATTCAGTCTCTTTCTGTTTATGGTAAACGATAGAGTATACACCTTAGATTTTTTCTACTATGTTTATTTGAATAACTGTTTTGTCTTTCTGAGTGTTTATGTCTTTTGTTTGAGTACCAATGGTTTCCCTTTCCCCGTCCCCCCTCTCTTTTCCCCACTACACCTTAAATCCTAATTGTTTATGTATGATGATATATTTTTGGCTATCTGTTGTTCCTGGATAACATAGTGTGTCCCCTGATATAAGTTATAAAACGTTAATGAATATTATCTTTTATTAGACTTTTTTTACATATACATATTGACTTAGTGAAACGACATGTGGACTTTGTAACATTTAGTTGATATGAAATTATATTTTTTTAAATTTTCTGAAGTTACTCATTTTCAAGGACGTAGTCTGTTCTAACAAGAGACGAGAACAATTTCTTACCAAAATGTCATAAGATTCAAAGAGTATTAGATTAGGGTTTTACGTTTAAAAATTATAAAAGTTAAGATATAAAAAGAGAAATATTAACATTATAGTCTTGAATCAAAAGGAAAATTTTCGTTACTAACGAGAGGTCTAAGTGACTTAATGTTAAGTAAAAGGTAGAGAATTTTTACTTTCAATGCTCGTCCGAGTAAAAAGTGACTTCACTAATACTACTTAATAAGTATGTCGATCTTACTTGTCATCCCATCGTAAACAATTTTTCCCAAATACAGGATCTTAATAACGACGATAAACTCAGTGTCCAAACTTTTTCTTTCCGATATTGGTTTTTTTGTGGTGGTTTTTGTAATTGGATTACCTTTAATGTCTAAGTAGGAACATCTATATAAATGGTAAAACTCAACGTAAGTATCAATAAAGTTATCTTTTAATAAACCTATAGATAGTAGAATTTTTACTCTTCTGTTTGTCCTTTTTACAAAAATGAAAAACGTGTATGAAGGGTTCTAACTATTGTGTTCAAGGACATTTATAAGTAAAGGGTTTTCGGATGTGTGTGTGTATGTGTGTGTGTGTGTTTTATAGAAGAAGAGTATCGATATCTTTACAAAGTAAATAACCATCGGTTAATTCGAACTTAAATTCCTTGGTAGTTACTTCACAAAAACTCGTAGAACTGAACGATCAAATGAACCCTCCGCGTAATAAAATTCAAGAGGGAACCTACAGTGAATCGATAAATGATCATTTACTAATAACGAAGGAACTCAAAGAGTCTAGATTGAGAACGTCAAGTGGTCCTTCTATGTAACGTATTTTCTCACCAAAGAACCCAAGTCATACTCCTCGACTTACCTCTGGTTGGTGACCCTTCACCAGATCCGGTCCTACGAAACCATCCTTCCCCTCAGTTCGAGACAAGACTTGAGGGTGGAGACACCGGTTTCGACAAGAACATTGTACAGTTGGTTAGTTACCAAGTAAATCAAAAACAAAGCACCAGAAAAAAATTGGACATGTAGACAGTAATAATATTTGAGTTTTAGTTAAGACACTTGAATTAGTACCATTCCTTGTAGTGATCAATGACTTTATAGTGGTTAAGTCACTCTATACCGTTTAAAATTGATATTTCAAACAGGAGAGAACTGTAATACTGTCCGACAAAAGAAGATTTAAAACTGTATGTTATAATTATTAACAAAAGTCCGTATAAACGATAAAAAGTCCGACAGAATCTCCGTGTACGGTACGGATCGTCTCTTGTCCTTTACGTGTCGTCTCCTCTGAAACAGTACCCCTTTGTGTGGACGTCTCATGGAACTATCTCGTAGTCTGAAGCTATAACATAACAGAGGACTAGGTGACTCAGGAAAGGTTTAACTAGACTTAAATACACTGGTAGTTAGACACCCTCCATCCTCTCTTCTATAATACCAATAAGGATTCTATAATACCAATAACGAGGATTCGTTCAGGTCAACCATACTGGTACCTTTGTGTTAATGGAAATTGTGAACCTCGAAAATTGTTGAGACCCTTTATGACCTGAAGTTGTACTCCAGGGATTTTAGGATCCCTTATCATCTCGACAACACCTGTGTGTCGACAAGTTACTTTCTAAACGAAAGAGTCGACGGGTTCACGGTAACCGTCTGTCATCCCATGAGTCGGTAAGACCAAACGAACCCTAAAAAGTCACGACTTTAGTCCTATCAGGACCCTTTAGACCTGTGGAATATTCTGTCAGAAATCGACAGTCCTGGAAGTCGTCAAGTCTACGTCTCTGGGTAGATCGTATTACTACAAGGAAGAGACGTGCCGAGTGTAGGGTACTGACTAGACACTCCCTCATGTGTCTGGACCAGTAGACCGGGGGTCAATCCTGTAGGGACTTCTTGTAAAATCGAGACCTCCAAGGGACACCCTGGTAGACTCGGACATAGTGTCGATCTGGAGAGGGAGGAGAGTTAGAACGAAGGAGGGGAGGGAAGGTGTGAAAACTTAGAGTTCTCACGAAGAATTATTTGTAGGACCTACAATCTGAGGTAGAGACTCAAACGAAGGGTCCCTTGGGTTTGACATAACACCAGGTAGTAGATCCAAACTTTGTCTTCTCACATACTTAAATAATCGTAAATATCACTTCCTGTTCCTTCGAACCACACGACGTCAGGTACCTCAGTGTTCCTCAACCTGTACTGAATCGTTTACTTGTTACTGTCAAAAAAGTATTCATTGGAGTTTATAATAAAAACGGACCTTACTACCCTTATGGAACTATTGTCACTAAGATAACTCAACTGGTCTTCATTACTACTTATTAATCCATAAAAGAGTAAATAAAAGGTAAATGTACAAATTTACACCAAAATATGCATATAAATTTTTAGACATGAGGTTTCCATACCACTTATAGATTAAATTCTTAAGGAACTTAATGGCCCATGAAACCCATTCTGTTCCACTGTATTACACCGACCGAACTTGATTAAAGTGAAACACTAAAAACACCCCCCACTCTTACCGACTTATCAAACGTCTTTGGTAGACAATTTCGGAGAACGAAAAAAAAATTCCGGTATAAAAGGTAAAAATTATCAATTTTTACAAATTAATATGGGATCTTTTATAAACGAATTTACGACCTCTCCCACACCTCTTTTCTCTTGGGAGAATGTGACAACCACCCTTACGTTTGATCATGTCGGTGATACCTCTTGTCACACCTCTAAGGAATTTTTTGACCTTTATCTTGATGGAATACTGGGTCGTTAGGGTGACGACCCGTATGTGTGGCTCCTTTGGTCTTAACTTTCTCTGTGTACATGGGGTTACAAGTAGCGTCGTGACAAATATTATCGGTTCTGTACCTTTGTTGGATCTACAGGTAGTCGTCTACTTACCTATTCTTTCGACACCATATATATGTGTTACCTCATAATGAGTCGGTAATTTTTCTTATGTAAACTTAGTCAAGATTACTCTACCTACTTTGACCTCGGTTAATATGCCTCACTTCATTCGGTCTTTCTTTTTATGGTTATGTCATATTATTGTTTATATATACCTTAAATCTTTCTACCATTACTACTGGGACATACGCTTGGTCGTTTTCTCTGTGTCTACACATCTCGTCTGAAAACCTGAGACTCCCTCTCCTTCTCCCACCCTACTAAACCCTCTTACCGTAACTTTGTACATATGACAATACATTCTTTGCTTAGTGGTCAGATACAAACTACGTCCTATGTCCTACGAACCCCGACCACGTACCCCTACTAGGTCTCTCTACTATACCCCACCCTCCACCCTCCATCCAAGTACAAACCCTTGAGTACATGTGGGTACCGCCTAAGTACAGTTACATACCGTTTTGGTTATGTCATAACATTTCATTTTATTTCATTTTTTTTTTTTTTTTTCTCNTTACTTTTTTTTTTTTTTTTTTTTTTTTTTTTTTTTTCTCTCTCTCTCTCTCTTAGTCTCCTGATTTTATTATTACTCTATCTTTTTCTTTTGGTTTTATTGACTATACTAAGGTTAGTGTAGTTATTATTATGAATGTTACATTACTTGTCGTCTCTGACCTACTTTTTATTGTTATAGGTCGACATACAACAAATACCCTTTATATGAAATCTGAGTTTCCATATTTAACTAACTTTTATTTTCCTATCTCTTTCTGTATAAGTGTGTAGTTGGTGTTCTGTCTTTCACACTCATGTCTTTACAGAACGTTTTATCTGAAATTCTGTTGTTTTACAATGATTCCGTTTTCTTCCTGTATTCTAGTATTTGTCCAGTTAAGTAGTACTTTTATTTTATTAATATAATTGTTGTCTTGGGATTTGGTATGTGTACTTTATTTTAGACTATCCTAATCTCCCTCTTTATCTTTTAAGTTGTTATTATCGACCTTTTAAGTTATAGAATGAAATATATTACCTATTTCGTTAATGAATCTTACAGTCGTTCCCATACCTTCTGATCTTGTTATGAGATTTGGGTGTTCTGGATTGTTCATGTCTTGTATTGTGGATTATATAGTGTTTTGTATAAGAAGGGTTCTTAAGTACCTTGTAAGAGGTCTTATCTAGTGTATAATCTGTAATTTATTTGGAAATATGTGTCATTTCCTGACTTGATAATGTTTTCTTATCATAGAACGAAACTGGGAAGACTGACGATTCCAATGGAGTCCAAATATTTTGTCCATTGAGACCATTTATACATCTCATTTGAGATAGATATCGGAGATTGAGATTGGAAAGGTGACGACGATGACGACAAATAAGGGAGGTGAACCATCATTAAGGATCAAGTTTAAGGGTTCTCTCTGGTACTAATATTGTACCGGACCTATTTTCTACTTGACATAGTTATAGATCGAGCACCTAACTACCGGGAAAGTGACCCACAGGTAGAAACACATGAGTCGACCGGTACCCTATGGTGCGTACTAGTGGACTTCGACGGGTCAGTAGTACCCGTCCATGACTGTAAAAGTCATCTACTTAAACTATGTACCAAACTTAATGAAGAGATTAGGATTAATTCAAGGTGGAACCTTGTGCCGGACTTAAAAATTTTCGTGTACAGGTAATCCGATGTATGGGACCGGTCTAACTTCTAAATTTTCTGTGGAAGTTTACTCTTTACATCGTACAAAACTTTATTTATATGGTTCGAAATCAGGTCACTTCTCACTACGACCATGGTAGTGAGGAGAGGGGTCAGGTCATGACTTTATTGTATCTTTCCTCGTCATCCTTTCTGAAAGAAATCACAAAACTCGGGATCTTTGAATCTTTTAGAATGACTTGAGTACTATGAGTGTTGTGTTTCATCCGTTCGTCCGACACGAAGGGGTTAGTGTTTTCCTGGTGGAACGCAATTACTTCCTTCGGCTTTATAAGAGATTATGGGATCGTAATCCCGGTTTGGACTACCATTATCCAATAGATTTTAAATGTATGGACGAGGAACTTAAGACAAAATTTTCTAGTATTCTATGAGATCCGTCTTACTTCTTTCTCGTTTTTTTTTTTTCGTTAAATAACTTTTATTAATACGTTTATACATTGTTATGTACCATTACTTCACACACAATCAACGAGTCAGTACAGACTGAGAAACACACATTGAGGTACCTGATGTCGGGTGGTCCCAGGAGATAGGTACTCTAGAGGGTCCGTTCTTATAACCTCGTCCATCGGAAAGAGAAGAGGTTCCCTAGAAGGGTTAGGTCCCTAGCTTGGGCCCAGAAGACGTAACGTCCGTCTAAGAAATGACAAATTTCGTGGTCCCTTCGGTTTATGTTCACAAAATGAACCTCCATTATTTCCGTCAAAGATTCATCGCTTACTCTCTTTCACTCCTTTAATTTTAAAGATAGAACCCTGAAGGGATCACCAGGTCACTGATTCTGAGACTCGAAGGTTACGTCCCCGGGACCAAAGCTGGGGACCAGATCCCTTGATCTAGGATGTACGACGTCGATTCTCAAGTGTATGGAGTTGATTTCTAGGACATTACGGTTTCCTTCTAGTTTCTGGGGTGCGCAACGTCGATTCTAGGTCGTGTCGGTTGATTTATTTAGTATTCGAAAGACAGAACTTAAGAAAGGTCAAACCGTATATATAACCCACAGAAATCTTATGAAATCTTTTCGAGAGATATTGTAACCCGGAGACGTTATGACAGTAATTACGACAAAAAGTTCATTATAAAGAGTAATCGAAAGTCAGAAAGGTCAACATCTATAAAGAGTGAACGGTGTTGTTTACATCGGATCCTTTCGACTGATATAATTTTTTTAAGGTAAAAGAAACGATATTGTTTATTAGGATACTATCCGTTAGAAGAAGACTACTCCCTCCTTTTATTGGAGGTTTTAACCTCTCATTGTAAAACCACTAGTTACATCTCCAATCTAAACACCATATTCCCTGTAATACCAGGACCATCACGGAAAGTTAAACATGATAGGGATTTTGATCTGAGGAGGAAATGGATGGTGGAGACAAAAGGAGAGGTCTCCACTAAAAAAGAACGAACACCTAAATAACCAGGTGTTACGTCGAGATCATTGTGACGTCCATGTCAGGTTCTCATTCTGGAACTGAAAGAGGAAGAGACCAGACGAAGGACAGAAAGTCAGCTGTGACAGTAAAGAATGGAACCAATGACGTTTCGGAGGAACTTATTAGAACGACGATGACAGTCTCTCTGGACGACGACGACGACGATTCAGCGAAGTCAGCACAGGTTGAGACACGCTGGGGCATCTACCGTCGGGTGGTCCGAGGGGGCAGGGACCCCAAGAGGTCCGTTCTTATGACCTCACCCAACGGTAAAGGAAGAGGTTACGTACTTTCACTTTTCACTTTCACTTCAGCGAGTCAGCACAGGCTGAGAATCGCTGGGGTACCTGATGTCGGGTGGTCAGAGGAGCAAGGTACCCTAAAAGGTCCGTTCTCATGACCTCACCCCACGGTAACGGAAGAGGTCAGTCTCTCTGGATCACACCCTCTTTCCGGGAAGTTACCACGCCTACGGAGAGTGAAGTAGTAAGAGTGGACCGTGAGGAGTGTAAACGAGGTCGAGGTGATCTGTAGAACGTCAAGGTTACGCAGTAAGTCCAAGGGGTCCTCTACACCGTACAGGACGGAACTGGACCACAAAGTGTTACGACAGGTGTCTAGGAGACACATACTCGGTCCCAGGATCGTTTATGTCTACCTTTAAACTCCGTTTAACTTAGTTTCGTGTTAAATAATCTCACAACCCGAAGGGACTACCGAGTCACCATTTCTTAGGAGGACAGTTACGTCCGTTACGTCCAAATTAGGACCTCAGTCCTTCTAGGGGATATCTTCCTTTATCACCCTTCTTAAAGGGGTGAGTTCATAAGAACGGACCCTTCAGGGTGTCTGTCTCCTCGGGCCGTCTGACGTCAGGTACTTCAGTACTTCAGCCTGTGTTGAAATACAGATTTGGTGTTCTTGTAATCCCACACCTGTCCATATCTCTTTAGTGTACCTATTTCATTATAAGACTATCCCGTAACTATGACCGGGATCCGACCTTCCTCACTCTCCTCCCTTACAAATAGTCTTAGGTCTCTGTCTTTCCCGATGTCTCTCGGTCGTTTTCACGTCCCACAATTAAGACGGACGTCCACTCAGCCCCCTGTTTCAGAGCCGAGGAGACAGAGGAGGAGAGGTAGGGGAGGAGAATGTCGGAAGTCCTTACGGGTGGAAACGGACTTGGGGTGAACTTCGGTGTCCGTTTCTTCGAAGGTAGACGAGGCACCTCGTGTCTCACTGGGTTCCACCTTACATGGTCGAACCCTCTCATTTATCTTTTATAAGTCTCTCGGGACATAGTACACCCTGAATGACTCCTTCGCCGAACGACTCCGAGTGACATGGATGATGTGGTCTTAGGGACCCCCCAACCTCCTTCGAAGGGGTCCTTCGGTGGACCCCGTCTCTGTTACTTGGTAGGTGATTTCTCGAAATGGGGTAAAAGAATCACATCTTCGACCCTTCACTGACACGGGAGTCCTTGATGAAACATAGATCTACTACGGTTTCCTGTGGAAAAAACGATTACCCTACAGGAACTTTTACTCGGACACTTAAAGTGACGAGAGAAAAAAGGAGATGGGTAAATCTACGTTTTTTAAGTGTCCGGGATACCGTGTCGTCTTGGTGTTCTACTTTCGCAATAGGTGTCTTTTCGTTGGGTGGCTGTTACCTTTGTGTTCGTTACTTAAACGCCACCCCCCCCCCATCCCTCCCCTCCTAATAATATTTTGTAAAATTTGTAATTGTTTTAATCTTATTACTTAATGTGAATGGGTGGTGGGATTAACTTGTTAATAGTTTTAAAAGGTAGAATCGAATTGATAGGGAAAACAGAAAAAGAAACGGTTTCATCAAGTTTCATTCGTGGTTTGTAACACAGTAAAGAGGAAACGTATGAAATCAAACGTCGACAATTGGTGTCATGTCCTACTATGGATTAGTTTAACAATTATTAAGAAACCGTAGTCGATATTTCAGATGTACAGTGTAAACTAATGACAGAAAACATATATTGACCAGAAAAGGGTTGAAAAGGGGTAGTATAAAAAACGCCTTTTACTCAGTCAAGAAGTTTTACGAGGGGCAAAACCTAAGTAGACAAAGGAAGACAACCACAGTGAATAAGGAAAACATTCTTTGCGGCGTCCTTCTTCCTCGGTGGGGATACCTGGCAACTAGTCCCGGAAAATAACCCGCCAGTGAGAACCCGTCTTGAGGGCCCCCGCCCATTCGTTCCTTCGCTCCCCCCTACCAGACGCTTCGTTTCCCTCAGACGCCCCATTTCCCTCAGACGCTTCAGACGCTCCCACCCCTTCCCAAAATATCGGGCTCACCCGGAGGGTATATTCCTTCTTTTGTGCCCGAGTCGCCACTAACCACAGGTTCCCGAGGCACAGTCGAGGACTAACCTGCCGCGCCCGAAGCACAGCCGAGGACTAACCAGCCGAACCAACGGGCAGAGACCCCGCACAGACGTCGCGAGAGACGGTCCTGTACAGGCCTGTACGGACCTGTACGGGTCCGTACGGAGTTGTACGGACTGGGACGGGACTGGAAAGTAGGACTGGAACGGGACTGGAAAGTGGAAATAGGAACCTGAAGGAAATTTATTCGGATTCTGTCATATATACCATCTTTATTTAACATTAATTCATGTATAAATTAGGAAACCTGGAGCTAGAGTCTACTTAGACGAGGGGTGAAACAGTCAAGGTCTCCTGACATTTTGTTTATGGACATGGACGCGTGTGGCTCCTCTCCTTTATTAAATAGTTTTCTCATTAGTGACTTGTTATAAGTGACCACTCTAACTCAATGAGCAGTCACTATCATCTATAAAGAGGTTGACAATTAGTTAGAGAAATATAAAAGGTCTACATCATGACTATCCTAAAATTGAAGATCAGGTTTCAGCATTCTATTCGTTAATTAAAACCTTGTAGGGAATTTACATAAAGGGAGACTCTAGAATCTGTTCCGGATCGTTCCCTTAGGTTTCACGACAAGTGTCGTACTCTTTACAATCCGAACCATGCAGAGACTCCTCAGAAATAGAGATTGAAGTGTGACTCCATCTGACGATATTTATAAGAGTTACGTGTACAAACTCGTGACACTTGGGACGAGACTCGTAAAACCCCAGGATCAAAAGAGGGAACACTTTACTCCTAACCGGGTCAACTACTTTCAGGAACTCAGGTTGTCTATAATAGACTAGTAGAAACCGATGAGAACCTGTCAATATAAAGAAGTTCCTTCACTTTCTACATACTGGTTTGGCTGGGACGATTACTCCACTCTCCAATTTACACAGTCAGGGTGCATGAGTGACGGACCAACTGAAGGTCTCGGCTACAGGTAGTAGGGAGAACCGTACCCGTCGGCCCGGACCTTGAACAAAGGTTCATTGAACATTCCTTGCATATACCAATCAAACAAGACCCTCGGAGTCTAGTTCCCAGACTCCGAGGTGTGTAGTAGGGACCTCGTGACACGGCGTCTGATGTGACTTCTAGGAGAAGGTCCATTCCCTACGTCGGGAAAAATGGACCCACTAGTACAAGACCAGCCTCCTGGTTGGTAAGTCATCGTGTAAAAGGAAACTGGTTCTGAAATTTCCGAATTCGTTGAAACAGATACTTAAACTAAAAAATAAAAGTATAAGGAGTTACTGTTCCGCCCCTAATGAATCGGTTAAACAAAGAAGAAGTAAATAGTAAAAGAGTAAACAAAGTAGAGTCTGGTCGAGGTAGATAGTCGAGTCCCGTCCCATCGTAATTATGTCAAAATTATTGTTTTAAACATCTATTAAAATATCTTTAATTTTTTCTCTTAGTTTATCATTTAAGGGTATTAAGATGGTAGTGTATAACGACGATAATGGTGAACGTAGTCAAACAATCCCGGTGGTATTGTTTTATGGTGTCCGATTCACCGTATTTATTGTCTTCAATTAAAAGAGTCTCAGGACCTCCAAGCTTCAGGTTCTAGTTCCACGACCGTCCCAACAAAGAAGACTCCGGAGAGAGAGACCATACATTAATCAACAGAATGGGATACAGAAGTACTCCAGAAGGAAGACACACATAGACATAGGTTTAAAGGAGAAGAATATTTCTGTGGACAGTATACCAAATCGTGGGTGAGATTACTGGAGTAAATTGGAATTTCACTTTCACTTTCAGTGAGTCAGTACAGGCTGAGAAACGTTGAGGTACCTGATATGGCAGGTACCTTAAGAGGTCCGGTCTTATGACCTCACCCATCGGTAAGGGAAAAGGTCCCCTAGAAGGGTTGGGTCCCTACCTTGGGTACAGAGGGTGTCACGTCCGTCTAAAAGATGGTCGACTCGCTGGTCCCTTTATGGAGAGGTTTATGTCAGTATAAGACGTCATAATGTCAATCCTGAAGTTGTATATTTAGACCCCCACCCCTCTGTGTTAAGTCAGATACTTTGATTTCACATATAAGGATATATGGAGTCAGTATATATTTGTAAAACTAAAATACTTTAACATAACACGTGGTCTATTGTATTCACACACGTACGATTCAGTGAAGTCAACACAGACTGAGAAACGCTGGAGTACCTGACATTGGGTGAGGAGACAGGTACCCTAAGAAGTCCGTTCTTATGACTTCACCCAACGGTACGGGAGCAAGTCCGATAGAAGAACCAGGTCCTTTGTTTGGACACAGAGAATACAGAGGACGTAACCGTCCGTCTAAGAAATGGTGATCGTGGTGGACCCTTCGGGTTTATTGTATGTAATTATGTGATTTATTTAAAAAAGATACAATTTATAAGTACTTTATGTAAATCACTGATTCACGGTCGAGTTAGATTTTATCTGGAAGTATGATAATTCACAAAATATACCATTTTCTACTACATACAAAATCGAATTAGGATTCCGACCACTACCACTACTAATATCCACTTATTTTTCCCCTTTACTATCTTTTATGTAACTTCCCCCTTTTCAGACACCATTGAACTTTGGACCTATTTCACTGTGACTGTACATGGGTAAGTAAGTCGTTTAGATGTCTAAATAATGTGTGAACCGTGAATCGGGTCTACGACTCCGAAGCTCACTCTTTTCTGTGTTTCAGGGACCTGACTACCTCAAATATATTCTACTACATCCGTTTCTGTCGCTGTTCGTTTCGCTATTCATTTTGACTTCTGACCCCAAGTATAGCCCCCTCCTTTTGGTCTCGATGTTCTCTCTGATTGTCTCTTAGTCGAATTCCTTAGTTCCCTCTAGAAAGACTTCTTCATCAGAACTTCGGTTCTGAGTTTCAACTTTTCTCGGTCGGTGCACCCCTTTGTTCGTCTAACCAACATCTCGATAAAACAAACGAACGATCAGTTTATACTTCTCAAACTGTACGATCGTTACGACTGTCTCCGGTCACCCCGACTTTTACCACTGGTTCAAACAAAGGAAAACACTTTCTCCTTGAAACCGTCTGTTCTGGGATTCCTACTTACCTTCTCACCCATCTATGTGACGAGCATAATTTGTGAAACCTATGTAAAGTGGTTTCTTCTCTTAGTCTACCGATTATTCGTATACTTTTCTACTGTTGTTGTAATCAGATGTCCCTTTACGGCTACTTATGATGTTTCTCTATCGTGTTGTGTAGATACTTTTTTATCGATACTATAGTCTACGACCACCGTTACACCTTTCTGATCTACTGAGTATGTAACGACCACCCCTACATTTTCTATGTCGGTGAGACCTTTTGTCAAACCGTCAAAGAAACTTTTTGATTTATACGTTGATGGTATATTGGGTCGTTAACGTGAGGACCCGTAAATTAGGGGGGTTTTCCTTCCAATGCAAATGTGTGTTTTTGGACTTATACTACAAATGATATACAAATAAACATTATCGTACTTTGACCTTTGTTGGGTCTACAAGAAGTTGACCACTTACCAATCACTGTGTAAGTGTGGTACCTTATGAGTCAAGCCAAGTCAACGAGTCAGTACAGGCTGAGAAAATGGTGGGGTACCTGATATCGTGTGGTCCGGAGGGACAGGTAGTGATTGAGGGACTCGAATGAGTTTGAGTACAGGTTACACAGTCACTACGGTAGGTTGGTGGAGTAGGAGACAGCAGGGGAAGAGGAAGGTGGAAGTTAGTAAGGGTCGTAATCCCAGAAGTTGACTCAGTCAAAGAGGGGTAGTCCATCGGTTTTATGACCTCAAAGTCGAAGTCGTAGTCGGGAAGGTTACTTATAAGTCCTGACTAAAGGGAATCCTACCTGACCAACCTAGAGAAACGTCAGGTTCCCTGAGAGTTCAGAAGAGGTTGTGGTGTCAAGTTTCGTAGTTAAGAAACCTCGAGTTGAAAGAAATATTAGGTTGAGAGTGTAGGTATGTTCTGATGACCTTTTTGGTATCGAAACTGATCTACCTGGAAACAACAGTTTCATTACAGAGACGAAAAATTATACGAGAGATCCAACCAGTATTCAAAAGAAGGTTCCTCATTCGTAGAAAATTAAAGTACCGACGTCAGTGGCAGACGTCACTAAAACCTCGGGTGTTTTTATTTCAGACGGTGACAAAGGGGCAGATACAGGGTACTTCACTACCCTGGTCGACGGTACTAGAATCAAAAGACTTACAACTCAAAATTCGGTTGATAAAATGAGAAGAGAAAATGAAAGTAATTCTCCGAGAAATCAAAAAGAAACGAAAGACGTTATTCCCACGTATAGACTCAATAACTATAAAGGGGATCGTTAGAACTAAGGTCGAACGCGAAGTAGGGCAGGTCGCAAAGAGTACTACATGAGAAGTATATTTAATTTATTCGTCCCACTGTTCTATATCGGAACTGTTTGAGGAAAGGGCTAAAAGTTGGTCAGACAACAATGTACAGGTCAAGATTGACAACGAAGAACTGCACGTATGTCTAAAGAGTCCTCCGTCCAGTCCACCAGACCAAAAGGGTAGAGAACTTATTAAAAGGTATTAAACAACACTAGATGTATCAGTTTCCGAAACCGTATCAGTTATTTCGTCTTCATCTACAAAAAACCTAGAGAGAACGAAAAAGTTACTGGGTTGTCTACAACCGTTAAACTAGAGACCAAGGAGACGGAAAAAATTTAGGTCGAACTTTTAGATCTTCAAGTACCAAGTGTATGACAACTTCGGACCGAACCTCTTAAAACTCGTAATGAAACGATCGGACACTCTACTCACGTTAAAACGACATCAAACTCGTAAGAAACCGTAACGGAAAGAAACCCTAACCTTTGTCACCATTGTCACAGTCTGAAATAAAACCCCCCGAGGTTTTAGTAACGTCTACAACTGGCGTCGGTACTTTAATTTTCTGCGAATGAGGAACTTTCCTTTCAATACTTGTTGAATCTGTCGCATAATTTTTCGTCTCTATAATGAAACTGTTGTTTCCAGGTAGATCAGTTCCGATACCAAAGGGGTCACCAGTACATACCTACACTCTCAACCTGATATTTCTTTCGACTCTCGGTTTCTTAACTACGAAAACTTGACACCACAACCTCTTCTGAGAACTCTCAGAAAACCTGACATTTCTCTAGGTTGGTCAGATAGGATTTCCTTTAGTCAGGACTTATAAGTAACCTTCCCGACTACAACTTCGACCTTGAGGTTGTGAAACCGGTGGACTACCCTTCTTGACTGAGTAAACTTTTCTAGGACTACGACCCTTACTAACTCCACCCTCCTCTTCCCCTACTGTCTCCTACTCCACCAACCTACCGTAGTGACTGAGTTACCTGTACTCAAACTCATTTGAGGTCCTCAACCACTACCCGTCCCTCCGGACAGTACGACGTCAGGTACCCCAGTGTTTCTCAACCTGTACTGACTCACTGATTTGACTTGGTTTTACCCTGACCTTACTTTTGTCTGAAAAAGGTCAGGACACCAATGACGACTCAAAAGGTTTAAACGACTGTATAACTCACGTTGTGAAAGTTTCGTAGTAGAAAGTCCTAAACTTTATCGAGTTGACCTTAACGTAGTGGAGGTGATCGAAACAAGTATTACTACGAAAGATTCCGGGTGAACTGAAGCTAAGGTCCTACAGACTGAGATCCACTTACTACTGTGGTAGCACTAATAGACCCAGTACTTCTAGAAAAAACGTATCAAGAAGACACATAAGAACGGTAGAGAAGAATTATAGAAGACGAAGACAATCCAAGTATAGTAAAAACAAAAAAATAACACGGGTAGAAACGTACCTTACAAGGGAACCATAGAGATTAAAAGAATTTCTCTAGAGATCTGAAAGGGTAAGATAACAAAAGAAGATAAAGAAACGAAACTAGTGACTCTTTCAGAAAGAATAGAGAGGAATGATAAGAAACCTTGACACGTAAGTTTGTCCATATAGAAAGGAAAAGAGGAAACGGAAAGTGAAGAGAAGAAAAGTATCGATAAACATTCCGGAGGAGTCTATTGGTAAAACGGAAAAAGGTAAAGAAAAAGAACCCCTACCAGAACTAGTGACGGAGGACATGTTACAGTTCTTGGAGATAGATATCGAGAAGTCCGTGAGATAGTCTAGATTAGGGAGTTTACATAAACAGTGAAGGTAACGTATCAGCATTCCCTAAACTAAATCCAGTATGGACTTACCAGATCACCAAAAGGTGTGAAGGAAGTATTCAGACTTAAACCTTATGATGGTACCTTATTACGAATCACTATTTTTCTTGTTTAACAACTAAATGTTGTTGGACCCACTTAGTGGTCTCTTAATACGGTTCACCTTTTGTGACTAGAGTTTTACGAGTGAATGACATACTAAGGTGAATTCATTCTAAGAAATTTACTGTTTATTGTCTTTACGTCCTGTTTAATTACCAATGGTCCCCGATTCTTCCCCCACCCCGTTCTTCGTCACACACCAATAAAGTCCCGTTGTATACCCTGGGGACGTCACTGCCTTTACAAGACATAGAACTGACGTAGTCACAATTACAGGATTAATACTATAACGTGACATCAAAATATTCTATAATAGTGACTCTCTTTGACCTGTCGTACTCTAAAGATGATAAGAAAATCGATGTACACTTAAATCGTAATAGAGTTTTATGTTTCAAATTAAATTTTATACATGGAGACTCTTACCACCCCTCAAACTCAACCCTGGATAAAGTCGAAACAGTATTTACCGTCTTCAGGTTCATCACACCTGGAATCCACACAGTGAATTGGAGAGTAAAGGTTAAAGGTACGGATATCTTATTACCCCAACCCGGTATTTATTCAGGATTTAGAGAAAAACGAAGATATTAGAGTATGGATCTCATTCGATATATGTAAACACCTGGGAACAAAAGTCCTGAAAGTACAAATAACTACTGGAAGACTTTTAGAAGTACCTTTGTGGTCAAAGAAAGATCATAATAAGGTCTTCTTCATCTAGAGTGGAAGAATGGGAGTTTCTGACGAAACGTATGACACCGTTCTAATGACGTCAACATTTTCCCCTTCGTGACTGGTTAAAGAAAGGACAGGGTTCTCTAAAAAGGTGGGTACAACAGGAGTGTCATAGGAGAAGGTCTCCCTCACTCGGTCCTCGTCCCTCCTTTCTTCATGAAAGTCTCCAGTGTGTTTCAAACCAGTTCTTGGTCTTCTTGACACCCAATAAAATCCCTGAGACAAGATTTACGTTAATAAATAAATAAAAATTCGGGACCCACGTGGAACTTATTGTCAAAATATTATATGATAAAGAAAATGTAAAAGTATTTAAGATATTATATGAAGAAAGGGACAATTCGTACGGAAAGATTAATTCGATATAAACACATGTGTCTGAATCAGGAGTCTAGAGTGAGAACACTGGACAATAAAAGGTTTGTCCTAACGTTTTAGGAAGGGTGGGGAGTACGAAAAGAATGTCAGACTGGAACTATAAAGAAGGTATTTCCTAACCGTAGATATAAGACAGAACAACTTAGACCCGTCTTGAAACACAGACGGAACTGGTTGTCTACCTTCACCGTCACGCGTTGAGGGTTTCTATCTTATATTTTTATGGTACGTGACAAAAAAGAAAAATTGTAGTTTTCGTAAAAAATAACCCCATATCAGCTAATTGTTTCAACACTATCAAAGTCGACTTGTCACTTCCCTGAGACGGTATGTATATGTATATAGGTAAGAGGGGGTTTATACAAAGATAAAAAGTCCTAGGAGTAATAACCTTGGGTCTACGATATGAGACTTCTTCGGGTTTGAGTGGGTCCACCTCTCCAGTTACCACTTCGTTATACCTCCATAAAACCGGTATGTAAGTCGACTTCAGGGTCGGTTATTGATTATAATCGACGATCTGTGTACTCACCTGTATAGAAATCTAGTATACGAGGGTCGACACTTCGGTGTAATTGGTGGC
Organism: Capra ibex; assembly: GCA_006410555.1. Taxonomy (NCBI): domain Eukaryota; kingdom Metazoa; phylum Chordata; class Mammalia; order Artiodactyla; family Bovidae; genus Capra; species Capra ibex. The sequence continues at coordinate 78,046,167 of SJYO01041852.1, forward strand.
TCAGGGTTTATTCTGGCATTTGTATCACCTCGTCTCTGTTCGGTATGGACGACACGGAGACAGACTTAAGGACTAAGTGTTTTAATCACTCGGATTATTTTATCATTAAAATATGGTGATTTAAACCCCAACAAACAATTCGTCGTTATTTATTCAGATCTCGAACAATCTTATGGGACCGAAGTGAGAGAAGGGACTTAGAAGACGAGGATGGGTGGGGACGTTACCAGTCTGAGATGACCTTTGTTCCGTTCCCTAGGGAGACTTCGTCGGACACATGTAGTCGAAGGGTCCCGTTATTCGTTCCACCTTACACGTAGACCCCTCTAACCGTCTATTGGTCGTGTCAACCCTCAGAGTAAATATGTGACGGAAGAAAGTCATTACTATCTTTCATTTGTCCTACTCTCAACCCTACGGATTTAAACTCGGTCCTATCCTATTTATCATTTGTCATCATGAAAGTGGTAGGCAATCAACTTAGATATTTTGTTCCCCAAACTTCGTTCATTGAAGTCTCAATAGAAAGTCGAGACCGTAAATAGTACTTTTTTGTGGTTTCGAATTAGTAATTCCCGTATCTGAGGTATGACGGGTTTCGGTAGGATGTCTTAGTCATGTTAGAGAAAGTTTTGAGGTTACTGTAAAAGTATCTTTTGTTGTTGTTAGGATTTTTAGTATACCTTGGTGCTTTCTGGTGTCATCGGTTTCGGTGGGACTCTTTCTTGTCTTTCAACCTCCTTAGTGTGATGGACCAAAGTTTGATATGATGTTTAGAAACCATTAGTTTCATTATACCGTGACCGTATTTTTATCTGTGTATCTGTTTACCTTCTCCTGATTCCCTGGTCTTTATTTGGGAATGTATATAACGGTTGATTATAAACTGTTCCTCGGTTCTTATAAGTTCCCTTGCCTATCAGAGAAGTTATTCACCACAACCCTATTGGTGTACGTCTTCTTACTTTGGACTGGGGACAGAATACGGTGAGTGTTTTCGATCGAACTTTACTAGTCTCTCTCTTAATTTTTTTTTTATGGATCTCTATTTACTTTTACTTTTGTGATACTAGGTTTTATATACCCTGTGTCGTTTTCGTCAAGATTCTCTATTCAAATATAGTTATGTTCGAGTGGAGTCCTTTGTTCTTTTTAAAGTTTATTTTTGGATCGGAATGTGGATTTCGTTGATCTCTATCTTGTTTGTTTTGGGTTTCAGTTATCTTTTAATAGTATTTCTAGTCTCGTCTTTATTTACTATATGTTTACTTCTTTTGTTATCTTTTCTAGTAACTTTGATTTTCGACCAAGAGACTTTTGTATTTATTTTAACTCTTGGAACTTGAAAATCGGTCTGTGTAGTTCTTTTTTTCCCTCCCGGGTGTAGTTATTTTAATCTTTATTTTTTCCACTTCAATGTTGACTATAATATATTTATGTTTCCTGGTGTTCTCTGATAATGTTCGTGGATGTGCGGTTATTTTACCTGTTGGACCTTCTTTACTCGTTTAGAATTTTTTTTGTGTTAGAGGAGTCTGAGTTGGTCCTTCTTTACTTCATACTTGTCTAGTCAGTATTTATTAGTTTAAGTTTAACACTAAAATTTTAAAGGTTGTTTGTTTTCAGGTCCCGGTCTACCGAAGTTTCTGTTTAAGATAATTTGTAAATCTCTTCTCCATTGCGGATAGGAAGACTTTCAGAAGGTTTTTTAACGTCTCCTTCCTTGTGAAGGTTTGAGTAAGATACTCCGGTGGTGTAGGATTTTAGTTTTGATCTGCTTTGGTATTCTTTTCTTTTAAGATCCGGTTATAGTGACTACTTATATCTACGTTTTTAGGAGTTGTTCAATGATCGTTTAGTTTAGGTTGTTGTATAATTTTCCTAGTATACGGTACTAATTGACCCTAAATAGGTTTCCTACGTTCCTAAGAAGTTATATGTGTTTAATTAGTCACACTATGTGGTGTAATTGTTCAACTTCCTGTTTTTTTGTTTACTAGTAGAGTTATCTATGTCTCTTTCCAAAACTGTTTTAAGTTGTGATAAATAATATAAATTTTTTTCAGAGGTCTTTCACGAGTATATCTCTGGTGTACGGAGTTGGATTATTTCAGGAATATACTGTTTGAGTCTCGACTGTAGTATGAGTTGGTACTTTTCGACTTTCGTAAGGGAGATTCTAGTCCTTGTTCTGTTCCTACAGGTGGAAGTGGTGAACATAAATTGTGTCAAAATCGTTATCGTCAGTCTCTCTTTTTTCCTTATTTTCCTTAAGTTTAACATTTCCTTCTTCATTTTAACAGTGACAAATGTCTATTGTCTGAGATGCATCTTTTAGGATCTCTACGATGGTCTTTTGATAGTCTCGAGTAGTTACTGGAATCATTTCAAAGTCCTATGTTTTAATCATGTGTCTATAGACGACGTAAAGATATATGATTGTTGTTTTCTAGTCTTTCTCTTTAATTCCTTTATAGGGTGAATAATAGTCTAGTTTTTAGGACTCCCAATTTTTTTTTCGTCCTCCGTATCGAGAGGGTCGGAACAAGTTTCGATGTCATTAGTTTTGTCACTCCATAACCATGTTTTTGTCCGTATGCCTATTTACCTTGTCTTATCTCTCGAGTTTCATTTGAATGTGTAGATGTCAGTTAATTAGTAACTGTTTCCTCCGTTCTTATATTTCGTCCTTTTTATGTCAGAGAAGTCGTTCACTATGACTTTTTCCACCTGTCAAATTACATTTATTACTTCAATCTTGTGTCGGACTGTAGTATATGTTTTTATTTGAGTTTTACCGAATTTCTAAATTTGTCTCCTGTACTGTGGTATTTTGAGGATCTTTTCTCGTATCCATTATGTAAGAGACTGTATTTAACATGGTTACAAAAGAATCCAGTCAGAGGGTTCTGTTATCTTTATTTTCTTTTTTATTTCTTCACCCTGGATTAGTTTGAGTGTTCGAAAACGTATCGTTTCCTTTGGTAATTTTTTTTTCTTTGACTTTTCTATTGGATGTCTTATCCTCTTTTATAAACGTTTAAAACGTTATTTGTTCCCGAATTAGAGGTTTTATATGTTTGTCTAGTGTGTCGAGTTGTTGTTGTTGTTTTCGGGTCAACTTTTTACCCGTCTTCTGGAATTATCTGTAAAGGGGTTTCTTCTGATGTCTACCGTTCATCCATGGATTTTTCTGACAGTAGTAGTGATTAGTAATCTCTTTACGTTTAGTTCTGATGTCACTCCATGGTAGAGTGTGGTCGGTCTTACCGGTAATAATTTTTCAAATGTTTATTGTTTACGTTCTCCCCAACACTTCTTTTCTCTTGGGATGATGTGACGACCACCTTTACATTCAACCCAATCGGTGATACCTTTTGTCATTTTGATTTTCATCTCAGTGATATACTAGGTCGTTAGTGTGAGGACCCGTATATGAATCTGTTTTGATGTTAAGTTTTTCTATGTGCGTGGGGATACAAGTATCGTCGTGACAAGTGTTATCGGTTTTGTACCTTTGTTGGAGTTACAGGTAACTGTCTACTGACCTATTTCTTCGCCATGCATATATGTTACCTTATGATGAGTTGGTATTCTTACTTACTTTATATTTATTACGATAAACGTTGTTGTACCTACCTGGATCTCTAATAGTATGATTCACTTCATTCGGTTTCTTTCTTTTTGTGGTGTAATATAGCGAATATACACCTTAGATTTTTTTTTTAGTGTACTTGAGTATGTTTTCTCTTTATCTAGGTGTCTGTGTCTTCTGTTTGAATACCAATAGTTTCGTCTTTCCCTCGTCTCTATTTAATCGTCAAAAACTAACGGTATGTGTGTAATGATATATCTTTCATCTATCGGTTGTTCCTGGACGACATATCGTTTTTTTTTTTTTTTGTTTTTTTGTTTTGTCTTGGTGAAACGACATATGAACTTTGATTATGTTGTGACATTTATTGATATGAAGTTATTTTAAAAATTTAATTTTTTTATTATTTAATTGAACTTTATTCAATTTTCGAATTTTGTATTCAGGACTTTAGTATTTTTGGGGTCCTCTTTTGTACCCCTTGTCGAGGAAATGTAACCAGAATCATTGTTAAAAAATGTATTGGAGTGTTCGTTGTTTTTAATTATTCATATTGATATAGTCTTCTTTGTTGGTTGTTTTACTTTTCCGTTTGATATCTTACCCTCTTTTTATAAAAGTTTAGTATATAGACTATTTCTCAATTACTGGTTGCGGATATTTTTGAGTATGTCGAGTTACCGGTTTTGGGTTTATTAGACTAAAATTTTACCCGTTTCTTGGACTTATCCAAAGACAAAAAAGTTTATTCTGCGTGTTTACCGGTTGTCCATGTACTCTTTCACGAGTTGATTAGTAGTTCCTTTACATTTAGTTTTGGTGTCACTCTATAGTACGGTGTGGACAATCTACCGACAGTAGTTTTTAGTTATCTATGCACAACCTCTCCTACGTCTCTTTTCCCTTTCGAACACAACTACCCTTACATTTGACCATGTCGGTGATACCTCTTATCATAGACAGAACGACTAGGACAAGTGCTACGGTTAACAGAACCACAAGTGTGACAAGCGACTTGGGTCCTATCCGTTCCGAGTTCGATTCTCCGACCTTCTTCTGAGCTCCTCGGTATCCTTTACGTCTGTGTAAATAAGAGAGGACCGACCGTGTCGTCGGTATTGTGTCGGAGAAAGGACCGACTGTGTCGTCGAGATCGTATTGGTGTTCCATCGGTATTGCACCGGTATTGTATTAGAGTATATTATATTGGTACTACAACGAGGTCACATTGAGACTACGTCGTCGTCGGTCCCGAAAGTACCACTAGGATTATGTCCACATGGCGTGTCTCATCGGACCCTCGTTCGCCCATGGAGTACCGTGAGTACATGACACGATATTCTTTAGAGTAGACAATGTATTGGTACTCCCACACTGTTGGGTGAGGTCATAAGAACGGACCTCTTAGGATTCCTGTCTCCTCAGACCATGTACCCCAACGTTTCTCAGCTTGTACTTCACTGAATCAGACACACGACAGTCATAATTACCACTACAAGTCATAAACGGTTCGATCTGTGACGTCCAAACTTCGAGTTATAACGAATTTACTCCTAACTGCTTGTGTTTACTGGTAGAAAGGACCAAGTAAAATAGAGGAGAACCTCTGGCTTTCGGTTGATTCTGCATAAAACAAAACGTCGCCAAAGAGAGGTAGGAGACGTTTTTGACCCTACAAGAAAGAAAAAGAAGAACAAAAGAAGAGATAAATCTAGAACTTGTGTTCCCAAGGTACTTTAACTTATTATGACTTGTGTGTCAAGTAAGTGATCTCTCCCTTCGTCCGTCATCGTACTCTCAATGGGTACGTCCGAAAAGGACCTTCCTTGTTCCCTTCTGAAAGAGAGAGATCTAGTGTCGTGATAAGGTGGGAGGGGACCAGTCGTTGTGTCAGTAAGAAAGGTAAGAACCCGTCATGTAAGAACCTGAACCAAGTACCGACTGAACCCGACGGGACCTTCGAAAGTATTTTTCTCAAGATAGGGACGAGTCAGAATAATTTGTAAAAGAATACTGAGTCACTTCTTACTGAGTACTGAAACAAATGGAACTGATACATTGTCCACTTAACGGCTCTCTAAGTAAACCATAGAACACGTGAAAAAAAAACAAAAAGAGAGGAAAAAACCCATCGATCCAGGCAGATCAGTTCCGATACCAAAAAGGTCATCAGTACATACCTACACTCTCAACCTGACACTTCTTCCGACTCACGGTTTCTTAACTACGAAAACTTGACACCACAACCTCTTCTGAGAACTCTCAGGGAACCTGACGTTTCTCTAGGTTGGTCAGGTAAGACTTCCTCTAGTCGGGCCCCTAAAGAAACCTTCCTTACTACGATTTCGACTTTGAGGTCATGAAACCGGTGGAGTACGTTTCTCAACTGAGTAACCTTTTCTGAGACTACGACCCTCCCTAACCCCCGTCCTCCTCTTTCCCTGCTGTCTTCTACTCTACCGACCTACCGTACTGACTGAGCTACCTGCGCTCAGACCCACTTGAGCCCCTCAACCACTACCTGTCCTTCCGGACCGCACGACGTTAAGTACCCCAGCGTTTCTCAGCCTGTGTTGACTCACTGACTTGACTTGACTGACTACCTGAGAAGAACTTTTTTTATTTAGTCTTTTATAAATGAAAAGAGACGTAGTTCGGAGTTGGAAGAGGGGACTTGACGTCTTAGGTTTTACACATTTCCTATCGATTAAACTTCTCTTTCTATTTCCGAGACAAGAAATCACTTTCACTTTCACAATCAACGAACCAGCACAGACTGAGAAACGTTGGGGTACCTGACGTCGGGTAGTCCGAGGAGACAGGAACGTTAAGAGGTTCGTTCTTATGACTTTACCCACGGTAAGGAAAGAAGTCCCGACACGAAATATTCATCCTCTTTTTATGAGACCAAGTGAGACTACTTTAAGTGATTTCTACTACCTTAGGGACCATCTCTACCAACGGACCTATGGGTTCCTTTCGTGATTAGTAGAGTCGGAATGTCAGAGGACACCTCCCTGGTACAGAGTCAAGTCGTTACCCCCTCCCTTGTTGTTTCAAAGTGGTTTCGACCGTCGAAAGGTAACTCGACACCCCCGGACCCGTTACTGTAGGTTTTCATGTTTCTTGGTTGTCACAGGTGGTGAAAAGGACTGGTAACCCCGTCCTCCCAGTAATTTTGTCTCTCATGACCATGAGTTAATTAGAACTACTCTTTTCTTTGATTGAACGATAATGAAAAACCTTTTCATCCATGTATAAAGAATGTAAGTCACAACGTCTCTTTAACGATAAAGGGAATCAAAACACAGTAAATACACCGGTTAGGATTACATCGATATTTTGTTTTGTGTTTCATGAGTTATCTTACTCATTCTCATGTCGTTTTAGGTTGATAAACGACAAATGTTCTTTAGATGGTATTTATTAAAACCGTTAAAACCATTTTCCTAAGTTTTAAATATGGAACGTTCTAAATAAAATTCTTTTGATCTCACTATGAAATCCTATTCTTTATAATAATCTCAATTTTTCTTTTTAGACTTTTACTATTGACTCAGTAAAGTGATATTTACACTTTATTATTAGTATTTTCATGTACATTTATCAATGTCAAAGTTTTTATGTGTTTCGTTTTTGACTGTCTTCACTTTATCTTTATCTATTTGAATGTTATTGTGAACCTTTTAAAGTCGAGAGAAGAGAGTCATTAACCATCTTATATTTCTTTTAAGGTGAGCTTATGTCTTCTTAATTCGTCATTATAGTTGGTTAAACTAGATCTATAAATATCTTGTAACTATCTTGTAAGGTGGGGTTTGTTGTCTTATGTATAATAAAAGTCTACGTGTACCTAGTCAGTGGTTTTGTCTGGTATATGACCTGATATATCTCAGACTTCCGTAAATTTCGTAACTTTAGTATACCTTACACAAGAGACTGGTGTTGTCTTTTTAATCTTCAGTTATTATCTTCCTATAACTTTTACATGTTTAAAACATTTAGTTTGTTGTGTGAAGATTTATTGTGTACATACTATGTTATACAGTGTTCCTGATAATCCTGGATAAAATGGAATTTTTATTACTTTTACGTTGTGTTGTATTAAACATCCGATGTCTATTTCGTGACTCATCTCCCTTTAAATCTCGAAATTCCCGAATATAATCTTTTCTTATCTTCAGATTTTAGTTGTTGCGTTCTAAAGTGTACTTCTTCGATCCTTTTTTCTGACTTAGTTTTAATTCATCTTATATTCTTTATTATTCTTATACTCACCTTAGTACTTTATCTTTTGTCTGGTGCCCTTTTTTTAGTTACTTTGGTTTTAGGTCAAAAAACTTTTTAATAATTTGAAGATTGTCTGATCGGTTCTTTTTTGCTTCTATGTTTACTAGTTCTAGTCTTTACTTTCTTCTTTGAAATGACATTCTGGAATTTTCCTATTTTCCCTTGATAAGACTTGTGTAAATAAGTTAACTTGTTGAATTCTACTTTCCCTGTTTATGAGATTTTCTGTGTCGGTATTTTGTATTTTTCTTTGTTTGTAAAAATTATCAGGACATAAATAATTTAGATTTACATTCTGGTCTTTGATATTTTGAGGATTTCCTCTTGTATCCGTTTTGTGAGAGACTGTATTTAGTGTGGTCCTAGGAGATACTAGGTGGGGGGTCTTAAGACCTTTAATTTCGTTTTTATTTGTTTACCCTATATTAATTTTAATTTTCGAAGACGTGTTGTTTCCTTTTATATTCGTTCCACTTTTCTGTCGGAAGACTTACCCTCTTTTATTATCGTTTACTTCGTTGACTGTTTGTTGATTAGAGTTTTTATATGTTCGTTGAATACGTCGAGTTAAGGTCTTTTTATTTGCTGGGTTAGTTTTTTACCCGGTTTCTTGATTTATCTGTAAAGAGGTTTCTTCTGTATGCCTACCGATTGTTTGTGTACTTTTCTACGAGTTGTAGTGAGTAATAATCTCTTTACGTTTAGTTTTGGTGTTACTCCATGGTGAAGTGTGGTCAGTCTTACCGACGTTAGGTTTTTAGACGTTCGTTATTTACGACCTCTCCCACACCTCTTTTCCCTTGGGAGGATGTGACAACCACCCTTACGTTTGATCATGTCGGTGATACCTCTTGTCACACCTCTCAGGAATTTTTTAACGTTTATCTTGATGGAATACTGGGTAGTTAGGGTGACGACCCGTATGTGTGACTCCTTTGGTCTTAACTTTCTCTGTGTACATGGGGTTACAAGTAGCGTCGTGACAAATATTATCGGTCCTGTACCTTTGTTGGATCTACAGGTAGTCGTCTACTTACCTATTCTTTCGACACCATGTATATGTGTTACCTCATCATGAGTCGGTAATTTTTCTTATGTACACTTAGTCAAGATTACTCTACCTACTTTGACCTCGGCTAATATGTCTCAATTCATTCGGTCTTTCTTTTTGTGGTTATGTCATATGATTGTGTTTATATACCTTAAATCTTTCTACCGTTACTACTGGGACATACGCTCTGTCGTTTTCTCTGTGTCTACACATCTCGTCTGAAAACCTGAGACTCCCTCTCCTTCTCCCACCCTACTAAACCCTCTTACCGTAACTTTGTACATATGATAATACATTCTTTACTTAGTGGTCAGATACAGGCTACGTCCTATGTCCTACGAACCTCGACCACGTGCCCCTACTGGGTCTCTCTACAATACCCCTCCCTCCACCCTCCACCCAAGTACAAACCCTAGCGTACATGTGGGCACCACCTAAGTACAGTTACATACCGTTTTGGTTATGTCATAACGTTTCATTTTATTTCATTTTTAATTTGTAACTTTTTTTAATTAATTTTTTTTCTTTAACTTACACAGTTTCATTAAGTTACTGTTTTTCTAACGAAAAAGTTATTCATCACGAACTTGTTAACATAATAGAATATTTTTTGTACTTGAAGTTGAGAATAAAGTACGGTTCACATTTTCCATTAACTTAACTTATATTTAACTTTACATTTTCGTTTTTAAATTTTTTTAAATGTCGCTTTGTATCTCTTTGTAGAAGTGTTTGACCCATCTGTTTATAAAGAATCTATATTACGTGTGAGACACCTAAATTTTTTGTTCGACTTACTTTCTTCGGTCTGTGGTTGCTTATACATGAAGTACTAAGGAAAATACACTGGAAAATCTTCTTTTGGTATCACTGTCTTTTCTCTCGTTGTTAATGAACACAGACCCACCTACACCTATTATTTGTCCGTACTCCCTTGAAAACCCTCACTATCTTTATATGGTATGAAACTAACCTTATCGAAGTAACCCACCATCTATGTGTCTACTTATATATAGTATGATATGGGCCCAAGTCAGGGACCCAACCCTTCTAAGGGACCTCTTCCGTTACCGTTGGGTGAGGTCATGAGAACGGATCTTTTGAGGTACCTACCTCCTCGGACCGTCCGATGTCAGGTACCCCAGCGTTTCTCAGCCTGTGCTGACTCGCTGAAGTGAAAGTGAATGTATGTAATTTTATCTATAATTTCGACTAAAAATTTTAGTGACGTTTTTATCCGAATGTTTTAAGATTTTGTATTTCAACTTCCTTAGAAAGTATAACATTTCTGTATTTTATACTCTTTTAAATTTCTACTTAGATCTTCTAAGAAAGATACGATCATTTACCCTTTACCTCCAAGGGATGGTACCGTTTCATCCCTGTGAACTTGAGTGGAGGAAGACGCCCGTGTGGTTTTGATGTTGATGAATGTGTTACTGATAGACACTCTTGCTGGACTTCTGATCGTCTATTCTAAAAGGTATTGATTACTATATTTCTTCCTATGTGTTGTTTTACCCATCCTCTCCGTCTCTACACTACGTTAGTTCTGTGTGAGGGGTCCCAACCACAGGGTCTTTCTCCTCCTTATAATGTTGAGGTTGTGTTGTTTGCAACTGCTCCCACACCTTTTTTCCCTTGGAATCACGTGACAACCACCTTCACGTTTAACCACGTGAGTGATACCTTTTGTTATACCTCCAAAGAGTCTTTTAATTTTTATCTTGATGGTATGCTAGGTCGTTAAAGTGAAAGTCCCTGGTAATACTTTATTCAATCTCTCTCTGTCTCTCTTTATGGTAAGTTAGAGTGAATATATACCTTAGATTTTTGTTTGTGCTTTTGGTTTTTGTCTGAGTATCTGTGTCTCTTATTTACCTACAAACGGTCTGTCTTCCTCCCAGGTCCCAACCCTCTTTATCCACTTCCCCTAATTCTGTATATTCGAAGACCAATATTTTATTCATTCGGCGTTCCTACATTATGTGTCAAATTCCTTATACCAGTTATTATAATTTTATGGAAACATACTCGTTTCTCCCAATAATCTAAATAACACAACTAAAAGAATTACTTTCGTTTACAGTTTAGTGATACATCACACGGACTTTGATTGTATTATAACATACAGTTGATGTAAAGTTTAAAAAGTCTTTTCCATTTACCTTCTTTCTTTAAAATTTTTGTACTAAAAGGACGTATAATCCTTCTGTGTTTAGAAATCAGACTTTACTAAATAGGTAACTTAGGTAAATAATGAACCGAGGGTATATCAAGATAAAAATTACCTCTTTACTACTACGAAGCCTAGAGACCCGTAGTATAATTGAGTCTCGGACAGGTCACCAGGAGAAAGTATTCCATGTAAACAAATACATTACTGGATCTTTCTAATCCCCTTAGTAGTGACACACGTGAACCGTGCCACAACGTTTTAACAATCATAGACTGGAGAAATCGTAACCCCAAGGTCCGGATTTTTTACCAAGTCTGGACCTTTGACCCACTACCTAGTACTGATGTGACCTCTTTGACGACAGTTGGAACGTTGTTCAGTTGGAACTGAAGATGACTAATATGTCGAACTCATGAACATCAGTCTGTGCTGACTTCGCTGAATCGTCGTCGCCGCCGTCCTGATACACTCAACGGGGGGAAAAGGGGGGTCCCTATGGGAAAAGGAAAAACCGGTACGGGGTACCGAACACCCTATAATCAAGGGACTAATCCCTATCTTGGTACGGGGGGTGTCAACCTCCCGCCTCATCCGAAATCTATCACTTCACGGTGGTGACCAGGAGATGTCACTAGCGCACCCTCAACCTCTGCGGGACAATAGTCACTCGTTTTATTAAGACATTACCGTAAAGGTCGTAATGTATGACATGGGTGAGACCGTATACAACAAGAGAGTCGGAAAATAAAAGAAACAGATGGTCGACGGTACTGTTGAGACCATAAAGAAAAGGGTGAGTCACACTCGATAATAAAAAAAAGTACGAAAAGTCTCGATGGGATCCTATCACAAACGTGGTAGAGTACGATAAGGAACGGTCTTAAAATTTAGTGTATAGGATCTTCTCAGAGAGGTTAACTATTTAAGACCCAAGTTCGTTATAAGGTCGTAGGTGACTTTGGTTGGAGTAGATATTAGAAGGTCAAAGTACAAATATCTTGAAGGGACCACCGAGTCTACCATTTCGCAGACGGATGTTACGCCCTCCGGACCCAAGTTAGGGACCCAGTCCTTCTAGAGGACCTCTTCCTTTACCGTTGGGTGAGGTCATAAGAACGGACCTTTTAGGGTACCTACCTCCTTGGACCATCCGATGTCAGGTACCCCAGCGTCTCAGCCTGTGCTGACTCGCTGAAGTGAAAGAAAGTGAAAAGTACAAATATGTTCTACTGATGTAGGACGTCTGGGAAACTCTATATCGGGGAAAGGAGGGAAGAGCACGGGTCGTACGGAGACCGACACAACCGACGTCGGATATCAACATCTGGATCACCGGTTCACCCAGTCGTCCCGGTCTAGGACTCCACGACAGAACATTCCTTTTTCGAAGACGTAATAAAAACTTGTTCTCTTGCACGATTGGGACTGATCCCTACTCGTATGATGAAGACATCCCGAGGACCCTTAGACCTCAACTCTAACCCTCTCCCCTCACATAGTCAAGTTACATAAACGGGTAGGGTGTGCAGTCCCAGAATAAAAGTGAGTTCGTCCCGGGACTGGTCCCGTATCGTCCAGACGGAACCAACTCTCAAATTGGAGATAACTTTAAGTCAATGAGACTACTTGATTGGTCAAGGTCCCAGAACAGAAGTTGAAAGAGTCGAGAAGACAACTTCCTGTAATCTCGAAGAGATATACTCTTTGAGACGGAAAGTGGGGCTCAAATAGAAAAAAGGTTTCGGAGTTGTCTCAATCTTTTCAGTGGGTCAAGATAAAAGAAATTTTAGTCATAAAGGGAGTATAAAGAGGTTGCCACCTTTGACCATGGTCGATTACATAAAGGAAGACAGTCGTATAGTTGGTTTAAGTAATCGACACTAGTAGAGGTATGGATGTGAGGGTGGAGCACGGTTCTCGATGTATGGGAGGTCAATAGTGGTCGTCACGGTGGACAGTATCCAACTAAGAGGTCGTTCGTCTGAGATTCTACCTCTACTAGTATGTCCTCCAAATATTCCCTCTCGGGAAACCACGTAGTGAACACCTTCCCTTCCTTTGTCTTAACCCTTCTTCCTCCTTGACTCTACACTACGGTAGATTTACTTCGAAGTCAGTTGGGACACCTTTAAAGACTTCTATCTGAGTACGAAGTCCCAAGAAGTGTCAACGAGTCGCATGAAGGGACGTGGTTGTCAGTGACCTATGCCTGGTGGGGTCTTGCCCCACACTGACACTCGTTCCACCGAAAGAAACCGATCTTCCTTGGGGATCACACCACTCCGTTATTGTAGAAATAAGGACTCCTAACCCCGTCGTGTAGATCGTCTGTAAGCGGGTGGGAAAAGAAGATGCCTTCCTAATTTTACATACACCCGTCCCTGCCCCCCACACGTGCGTGCACTGACTACATATTTGGCTTCGGTACACGAAGATCCATAGAGCCATGAGGTCAGAAACACTGGGGGAAGTGGAGGATCTTGAAGGACCAGTATTCGTGACGACACTGGTGTTACCTGTACTGACTTCACTGCATTCGTGTCGTGTGTCGACACTGGTGTTACTCCAAAGAAAGAAGAAAAATTTTTTGAAAACGACCGGACAAAGGAGAGACGAAACTAATACAATGCATGATAATTTTTATACTAAAAAGTATGTGACTTATACTTGATCCGGGACACGAGTCCTTATGTGTACGTGGTGGAAAGTGTTTAATAGAGTAAATTACTAGTAATGTTAGGATAAATCTTTGTACTTTAGTAGTAAAATACCTATTTTTTCTTCTACGTCTCACTTGTCACAAAGGTTCGGTGTGTCGATCAAGAATGACTTTAGTTCCACACTTGGTTCTAGACTGAAGTTGCAAGTGTAAGAATCACACTATGTGGATAACCGGTGAACAAAGAACTGGAGACGGACGGAGTCGACTCCCAGTCATTCACGTAACACCCGACGTCAGGTTTTCATTCGGGACAATGACTCTAGTAGCCAAGGATTTGTTACGGAAAAAACTCCGTGTAAAAGATTTTGGTAAAACAATCTCAATACTGGTAAAGGGATATGTAAGGGTAAGACTTGGGCTGAGTGGACAGGAGACTTCGGAGTCAACTTTGAGGGGAAGGTTGACATGAAAAGGATCCATAAGGTCTGGTTTTATGGGAAGGAAACGGATTGTTTTGAGAGGATGAATCCCCTTCATAAAAATGACGAATCAGAACGCACCCATACAGACAAGAGGAGTTGTCTAATGTTTGTAGTGTATGTACGAACATGTATTGATGTGGTGTAATACATACCAGGTATCCCCTGTAGAGTTTCGTGTGACGTAATTAAAACCTAATCACAGTACCTAACGAATCTGTATCCGGAAACCCGAAAGAAGGAAAAGGAGTAAGAGATTATTACTACGTTAAAAAAAGGGAATTCAAAGGGTATTGTGACTTTAGGAATAGATAGGATATATAAAAAGTAAGACGCGAAGGAGAGAACCCATTGTGACGGGACCCTTGGGGTCGGTCAATTCACATAATCACCACTAATTGGGTCGACCAATACAAAGTATATTCCGATTGTCGACAGTGTTTATGTTAGTTTGAAAAAGAAAAAAAATTAACCGATACTACTTTGAGTTTCCTAGGTCTCTTTTGTAAAATGTTAAATGATGTATATCACTAATTTTTATTGAAAATCTTACCAAACTTTTAGAATGACATATTCGATACCAGGTACCTTGTCGTCATAGGCATAGTGGACCCTCGAACGATCTTTATGTCTTGGGGTACGGGATAGGTTCATACGACTTAGTTGAGAGGTCAAATTGTTCTAAAAGTTCATTTACGATACTTACATAATCAAACTTTTTGTGATCAAATTTTTGTTAAATCACTGTAGAGAGCTATCTTTACCGATACAGACTACGAAGTATGTCAAGATTAGTGGGTCTATTGGGATTTCAATCCAATCACCACTATAAAGATAAAATATTTACTTTTTGTCCGAACACACGATTGAATGGGGTACAGTAAGACGTAGATTAATCATCACGACTAGAACCGTGGGTTTCGACAGACGAAAGGTTAAAAGAGAACGTCACATCTGAGTGGAGGGTTGAATTATAACTCCCACATCGTCTACGACGGTCGTAGACGGACAGGGACTCTGGAAAGGGTAGGGTCTCACGTGACCGACGTAGATCGGGTCGGGGGGAGTCGTTAAGAGTTAGTCACTGAGTACCCGCAACTCAAATTTCCGGGAGTCCACTCTATTAAGCCACCAGATACCATAGAGTAACCTAGAGTAACCATTTAGTAACCTACACTAAGTAAAGATTAGTTAGCGACCCTATCGACCGAATTATTAAATTGAAAAAACCCCGACGGAAGAGAAGGGAGAAAACGACGGAGAGGGTTATTTGATAACTATTAATTTAGGAATAGAGTCCTCTGTCTCTATTCCTAAATTAGAAGGAGCCCCACCCCCCCCCTCAGTGGTGATTCTCGTCTTTACAGTCGAGCCAAAGATACTTCGACAGAGAGTATCGTGTCACTTTCTTCATGACTGTTCACTTGTCGGTTGGAGGAAGTATTTATTGCTCATTTATTGTGGAAATTCTTATCACTCTAGTACAAGACTGTGACCCCGGTCGACTTCTACTCTAAGACCCCACAAATAACTTTATTTTACAGTGTTCTGTTAGGTTCTTTTTCTCGACTCGAGAAAGGGGTCGTCTCTCTTTTGTAGTAAAAGAATTAAGATATTCTTAGACAGTAGATCTAGAAATCTATTTGAGAGAACGGAGAACAAATGTTGATAAAAGACACCTTCCTTATTTGTTCACAAAACATATGTGTGTGTGTATATATTATATATATACGAAAGACAGTAAGTTCGAAAGCACGTATTTTTAGTCCCTTCAGAGTAACACATTTGACTTATAAGGTAGGTCTGACACCATATTTGTTTCCAAAAGTTCTACCACCGCAAACATGAGTCCCAGTCGAAGTGACTGTACGTTGTCTTCCCGGGACGTGAACTAAATTAAGAGACGCCAGAAACGGAAGTTTAAGAATTAATAACACTTGTTGGGTGGGGTCCGAGGGGAACCGTGACCCAGGACTTTTAACAAATTATGTCCAAATTACTATGTTCTTTCTCTTCAGGTCGAGTTTCTTGATGACAAGGACCACTTAAATTCCAAGAACGGAGATACATTTTCTTAAACCTCTGTTCGTCCCTCTATTTCTTTCATTTACTCTTAAATAAATTCGTTCCTATGCGACAGTCTCCTGCTCGCCCTCCTTCTCCACTCCTTGTCGACGAGGTCCGAAGAAACCCTTCGACCAATACTCTTCACATGTTTACTTCCCCACCTTATAAGGGGCCCCTTCCTCCTCTACCCTCAAACATAAGGGACTAAAAGTAGGGTCGAGGGAGTAGGGTTCCCCTACCCTCTAAAAGTAGGAGTAAATTAAATCTAGTCTTCATAGTACCGCAGTCACGGACTACCCATGAAGAATCGACGTTCCGATTTAAATGACATTACTCTCGTATTACTTGTTGTCCTATGTGAGTACTGAGTTCTCCTAGGGTGGAAAGGAGTGGAAAGAAAAGACGAAGGTCCTTTTAATAGTAGGTTTTACACACCAAAGGACAGTCAGACCTCCAAGGACGAAAAGGAACAGACAGATACCTGGGACCGACATTGTGATATTTCCAACTTATTGTTTCATAGAAACCCCTTTAGATCTTGGTTATTCCCGAAGGGGACACCGAGTCACCCATTTCTTAGACGGACACCATGTCCTCTACGTCCAAGTTAGGGAGGAAGTCTAGGGGACTTCCTCCTTTACCGTTTGGTGAGACCATAAGAACGGACCTTTTGGGGTACCTGTCTCAGGTTTCCCAACGTTTCTCAGTCTGTGCTGATTCGTACGTCCGTGATATCTTGGTTGTTTTCGACCTCAACGAGCTTCAAAGACCCTCAATAGTAATTTCTAAACGACGTGTCTCTCGTCCTTCTTTCGTCACCGTGAACTACTCGAGGCTACGAAGAGTTTGACTGTGTACGTACCCTTATGTGTGTTGACACTACCGACGTTGGTGTGCAAACCGAACTTCGGTCGTTCCTTCCAGTCCACTGGGTCTTTTAATCCTCGTTTTCTTTGCTCGGCACACTCGATGAAAAAGACGTAGTACGTCCGTTTACTTGACACGAGGATTTCCATGACTCCGTCCTCCATCCACGCGAGGGGTCCCAAGTAAAGGACACTCAACTTTGGTTGTACTCTCTTATCGTCTTGTCAATTCCGCTCCTCGGACCCGGGACAGGTCTGGTGTATAAAGAGCAAGCGTTTTAGTCCTCTGGAGACTGGTGTGGACACGTCTTTCCGAAGAACCTCCGGTTTTTTCTCAAGACAGTTCCCTACAAGATGGGTCTACGGAAAAGACATTTTAGGTAGAACCGATTCTCTACGCACACGTATGTACCCTCCTAGGACTCTATATGGTTTATCCCTGACACTTGGTCCGTTTAGTATTACTAACCGGTTTCCTTAGGATCTTCGTTATGAGGAATTTTCATTAAGTTTGGTGGTACGCCCACGCTGAGTCCCTGAGAGGGAGAATCGGACGGGTACACAGATAGGTGTTCATGACATGAGAAATCGGAGGATTATTTATAAAATGAACGGAGTGATGAAAGGTAGAAACACCTTTACGAAAAGATATTTCTGTTTCCTGGTCCCGAAACAGTGACTGGTGGTCAGTTCACCGATGTTGAACCACGAAAGTGACGACACTGAGTCGGAGTTGGAAACCGACCCTTGGGTTCGGGGTGAGGTTCGGCAACGTCCGACTTCGGTGGACTCTAGTTATAGATCGTAAATCGTTTGTAAATGAGACACGGACCGGGACAAGGTTCCAAAAGTGTCAGGAACGGAAGAAATTAGGAATGTTCGGATGTCTGGTACACGATAATGACAGGGATCTCACCTGGCCTAAGAACGAACCCTTCTTTAGGGTACCTGTCTCCTCAGACCGCCGGATGTTAGGTACCCCAGCGTTTCTCAGTCTGTACTGACTGAGTCGTTGGTGTTTCACCGTTTAAATCCTGTTTAACTCTCACTTACGTTACGAATGCGAGGACGTGGGTCGTTCAGGATCTCGGGGCCTCAGTCTGAGTCTCGGATTTAAGGATTAATGTTGTATATCGAGGGGAGGGGTCTCTTTATTGACTGAGCCTCTCTACACTACTTGTCTTGCACACGACTTTCCGGGGGTCACCTCCTCCCCGTCCCCTTTCCGACACACACTACGTTAGGACGCGGGTGTCAAGGCGTAAGGGGTTTCTCACCCCCTCCCCGTCGTTTTTGCGTTGGCGAGATCTGGAACGCCTCGGACACACCCCAAAAGGACCCAGGTAAGACGAAATATTCGTATAAAAGGGACCTAAAAATGGTCCAACAGGCACCCGAAGTTTGACAAGGGGCCTCAGACGCAAAGTCGTCTACACCGAGTTTACAGAACCCCCGCCCCGTCCCACCCCCCCCACCGACCCGAGAACGACGGTGGACACGTCGACGTGAAGGTGGACCAAAGTCGAAGGGACCACCGAGTCTGGCATTTCTTAGTCGGACTTTAAGTCCTCTGAGCCCAAGCTAGGGACCCAGTCCTTCTAGGGGACGTCTTCCCTTCCCGTTGGGTGAGGTCATAAGAACGGACCTTGTAAGGTACCTGTCTCTTCGGACCTCCCGATGTCAGGTACCTCCAGTGTTTCTCAGTCTGTACTGACTCACTGATTGTAATAGTGATAGTTAGATTTATGTCCCTAACACCCACTTTTAAACAAACGTTTTTCTATTTCAAGATGTCGTTTTCTATTTTCAAATTTTTGGTGACGACATCGACCTGACAGTGAAGTTTGTGTTGAGTACAAGTTGGACCCAGTAATCTTCCACTATGACCACAAACTACTAATACCTCGAGACCCGTCTTGTAAAACTTAGAAGGGATACGGTTTACGAACGAGTGATCGACTCAAACAAGGGTCGTATCACCCTCTTATTCTCTCACTCTATCCTTTACTCTCTTATCGTAACTTTGTATATATAATGGTATACATTTTGTCTATCGGTCACCCCCAAGGTACGTACTGTGTCCCTTGGGTTTCAGTCACGAGACACTGTTGGACCTCCCCACCCTACCCCTCCCTCCACCCTCCCCTCAAGTACTCCCTCCCCTGCGTGCGTATGGATTACGGTTAAGTACAACTACATACTGTTTTTGATAGTGTTATAACACTTCACTAATAGGAGATTAATTTTTCTTTATTTATGTATTTTTTCTTGTTACATCTATTTTTAGAGGTACTAAAACTTTGACTTATCTTTTATCGTCATACTTGTCCACTACATAAAATAGAATTTTTGTTTTATTTTAAGTATAAGAGTGGGACGTATGACCTTTTTTTCTTTTCTTTTTCTTTGTAAAGAGAATTAACAAACATGGTCCAGGAAGGTCTTTTTTTCTTTTAGGAATGTCCCGATTGAGTCCGAAAAGTCCTTTTTCACCGAGACTGGAGGGTAATTACGTCCTCGACTTTACTTAACAGGGAAGGAGACGAAAGAATATCGTGGTTGTTAATAAACTGGTAGAGCAGACACATTTGGTATCACCTCAGACAGAAGTTTCCTGAGTGTCAGATCACATATTAACCTTGTTTCATTAAGAGACATGGACAGGACCGTCAACAGTAAAAGATTGAGCACAACCCCTTAATCCTCTTTCACGACTACCAGTATTCTACACCCCTTTAACTACTTTCTTACCGTGGATCCAAACCAGAATCTATTTAGTGTCAGGTGATCCACCTATACATACAAAGACTTGTCTTCTACTTAGAGTCGCCATTTTTTTTTTTTTTTTAGACGGACGGTAACGTCCTGTGAACACAAGGTAGAGACTCAACCCTTCTAGGGAACCTCATCCCTTACCGTTGGATGAGGTCTTAAGAACGGACCCTTTAAGGTACCTGACTTCTCGGACCACCCGATGTCAGGTACCCAACGTTTCTCAGTCTGAGTTGACTAGTGTGTGTGTGTGTGTGTGTGTGTGTGTGTGTGTGTGTGTGTGTGTCTCGAAGGTCATTTTACTTGTTTTGGGTGATTGGAACTTTTCGGAAGACACTCCTACCCTTGAACCAAAAAGTTATAGAAGGACCTTCAGGAAGAATAGGGTGTATGAGAAGTTGTAGACCCGGATATACAGTTTAAGTATCTGGAAACAAATACTAAGTCTACCTGACGACGTATCAAGTCGAGTTCAAACTACTTTCGGGTGGAAAGAATAACTATATTTAGATAATTTTATGTACAGTCGTTACAAATACCTCTCGGTTTGCACACACCGGTGGACCTAGTTAGATTAATAAATGATCTTTTACATGTAAATTTTAAAGGATCTTGTAGGTCCTGATATTTACACAGAGGGATGGAGAACAAATGTCAGGTAAGTCCCCTAATTTTTTGTGTGGACAATATTGCTACTTGGTAACGTGTTTTGACTGAGTGATTAACCGGTACAAGGAAGTCTATTATATCTGACCTCTTCTCTGGTTCATATTAAATTCTGTAACGACAAAGAAAAAGGTTATGGTATGACAGGAGGGGTGAAATTTTTGAATAACACTCTTTTATTTTTATTGTATTTTAAATGGTAGTATTGGAAAAATTTTTAATATTTTTATTCAGGGATCTTACACTTTACACTTTTAGTTCCGGGAACTTTCAAGAAGTTAAGCATCGAAAACAAAAGGGGAATCGTGTGTTTTATGGGTTTTGATATAGTCTCAGAAGATAAGGAGGTAGAGGGTTAGAATCCCGTACAAAGGAGTAAGGGGAAATAGGATTTATTTAGAGAATTTACCGTCACTCATTTTACATAGTTGGTTGATGGACACTTGAGTGTTTATGTTACCGATCTCACCAACATCTGTAAGTTGATCAATATAATGATTGTTATGGAGAACTCAGTCCAATGTTTGATACTAAAATTTCCTTTAAACCCTTGAGGTCACTCCCGTGCAGGGTTCAAAACAATAAGTCTTATCATTGGTGAGAAGTGTGTTTGTGAAAAATCGTACCAAAAATTAGATAAGTCTCCTCGGACCACCTGATGTCAGGTCCCTCAACGTTTCTCAGTCTGAGTTGACGTATGTGTGTAGGTACGGAGGATAACTTAGACGGTGGATTCCACACTTGTTAGAGAATCCATGTCTCGTCTCGTTAGAAGGACTCGACGTCCCGGGACCCATAGGAACGTCGTACTCTCCTGTGTCCAACCATCGGTCAGGACCCGACATCAGTGACCTTCCGATGGACTGGAAACTGTTCAGTGAATACGGAGACATAAGAGCTCGTACTTGGGTCGTCTGTTCCGATCTGCGGAAGATACAATACTCTAATAAGGAACGGTGGAGGGAAAAGAAGGACCCGTTGTTTTGAACACCTTATAAGACAAAGTAGATCAAAGACCAGTTTCACGGGAGTAAAGTGTGCGATCGTTCCATTACGAGTTTTAGGAAGTTCGATCCGAAGTCGACAGACACTTGGTTCTTGAAGGTGTACATGTTCTATCCAAATCTTTTCCGTCTCCTTGGTCTCTAGTTTAACGGTTGTAGGCAACCTAGTATCCTTTTTGTTTCCTTAAGGTCTTTTTGTAGATGAAGACGAAGTAACTGATGAGATTTTGGAAACTGACACACCTAGTGATGTTTGACACCCTTTAAGAAGTTCTCTACCCTTATGGTCTGGTGGGTTGGATGGAGGACGTTTTGGACATACGTCTAGTTCTTCGTTATCAATCTTAACCTATACCTTGTTACCTGACCAAGTTTTAACCCTTTCCTTATACAGTTCCGACATATAACAGTGGGACAAATAAATTGAACATACGTCTCATGTAGTACGTTTTACGGTCCGACCGATTTAGTGTTCGACCTCAGTTCTGACGGGTCTCTTTATATCGTTGGAGTCTATACGTCTACTGTGGTGGGAATACCGTCTTTCACTTCTCTTTGATTTGTCGGAGAACTACTTCCACTTTTTCCTCTCACTTTTTCGACCGAAGTTTGGGTCGTAAGTCTTTTGATTCTAGTACCGTAGACTAGAGTAGTGAAGTACCGTTTATCTACCCTTTTGTTACTGTCTAAATAAAAGAATCCGAGGTTTTAGTGACGTCTACCACTGACGTCGGTACTTTAATTTTCTACGAGCGAGACAGAAAATTAAATTAACAGTATCTTTCGATACTGTTTGGATCTGTCACATAATTTTTCGTCTCTATAGTGAAACAACCGTTTCCAGATACATCAGTTTCGATACCAAAAAGTTATCGATACATATCTACACTCTCAACCTGGTACTTCTTCGGACTCACGACTTCTTAACTACGAAAACTTAACACTACGACCTCTTTTAAGGACCCTCAGGGAACCTAACGTTCCTGTAGTTTGGTCAATTAGACTTTCCTTTAGTTGGGACTTATAAGTGACCTTCAAGACTATGACTTCGAGGTTAGGAAACCGGTAGACTACGCTTTTCGGCTGAGTAACTTTTCGGGGACTACGACGCTTTCTGACTTCCCTTTTCTTCTTCTATCGTCTCCTACTCTACCAATCTATCGTAGTGGTCGAGTTACCTTTACTTAGACTCGTTTGAGGGTCTCTATCACTTCCTGTCCGTTCGGACCTCACGACGTTATGTACACTAACGTCTCAGCTTCTACTGAATCGTTGACTTGTTGTTGTTGGAGAATCCACAGTACATGGAAGGAGAATAGAGTCCTGTTTTTGAAATATTTGGAGGTGTCAAAGGAAGGTAACGAAGAAGGGGAAGTCAGATGTCCAAAAAGACAGAGATAGTAGTATTTTTTAAAGTAGGTTGATTTGTTAAAAGACAACTAAGACGATGAAAGAGTTCAACCGTCGAAACAGAGAGGTGAAAAAATGGGTGTTTGAACAGTTCATGATAGATATAAGTGACGGTAAAGAAATGGAGGATGAGGAATTTGACGAGCGTCAAAACCGAAAATAATAAATGACTTTGAGTGGATAATTTCCAGTGATCCTTTCTCTTCGTTCAGTAGTTTAGATTACGGGAAAAGAGTTAAGAGTGAAAAGAATTACGAAACGGTAAAAAAGACGGACCTTTTACATCTTTTTATCCCCCCTTTTTTTCGATAGTAGATGAGGGAATTGTCTCATCAAAATTTTGAGACACCTTACACCCTAAAGAAAACAAAAAGGTCAGTCTTACGAAGACTACAAAGTTTCCAGAGGGAGTTCTTGATGGGGAGAGGGACATATATAACTCCGACTGGGTGAGTAAGTAGTTTATTAATTGGTTCGATTCGGGTCACCTCTTCTCGGGACACCTCTTACTCTACGAACCTACCGTAGTGGTTAAAGTTACCTGTGCTGGAACCCGTTTGAGGTCCTCTGCCACTCCCTGTCTCTTCGGACCGCACGACGTCAGGTACCCCAGTGTTTCTCAACCCGTGCTGAACCACTGACTTGTTGTTGTTGTTCGGGACAAAAGTATCTCGAACATTAGACCACCCAATAACCTACTTACATATTAAAGCTTGACGACTCTTAAGGTTTTCTTTCTCGTACCAAGAATCTCTGGAGTGTTGTTACTTCTTTCACTGGGTTTTGCTTCACCCACCGTCCTAGTCTTTCTTACAAGGACCCCTTCAACACAAATAAGTCAAATGAAGACGAGTAGCAGGTGAATAGGAGAGTGTCTTTCACTTCCCTCTTCTCTCTCGCTCTCTTGTAAGGTCCGTCTTTTTTGGGGTCGTACACCCTTCGTACTGTTTCCCTGTTCCTCTTATGTTTTCCTACGATCTATCTAATCTGTTCCAGAAGGTCCAGTACCATCCTCAAAAAAACAAACAAACAAACAAAAAAATTAGGACTTTCGTTATCGTTCTGTAAGTTTCAATATCTACTCTCTACTGTTGTAGTGTAGTTATATAAAAAAGTTTACCAAGACGACGTAAAACACCTCATAACCATGTTCTCGGTCACTTCTCTCTGTCCGAAGTCAATCATCGGGTAATTCTATCCACTCTCAAATACCAGTGGTCTAAGGTATTTTTAAATCTGTCACTTTAGTTGTCTTCCTTACATCTCACACCCTACACTAGGTTCGTAGTCTTTTAGAGTTCCGAAAGAGAGGTAAGGGGGTTGTGAGTTCTTTCCATATGTTAGTAGGGAACCATAGGTACCCCGTAATCAAGATTCTGCGAGGGGTAGAGTGGACGGGTGGGTTGTCTCTGGTGTTAGACTTTGACAAGTTCAGGGAGTATATTTTCCCATATGATAAGCGTGTATTGGATACGTGTAGAAGGACATATGAAATTTGGTAGAGATCTAATGAATAGGGGTTATATCTACAATGTATTTGTCAACGACCGTTCGGCGTTTAAGTTCAAAACGAAAAGTCTTGAAAGACCTTAAGAAAGAGACTTATAAAAGTTAGACGTCAACCAACTTCGGTTCCTACGTCTTGGGTGTTCACGTCTCTCGGTTAACATGAGTATAGATCCAGTACCGACTCCTATGACAGTCAGTACCATAACAGTCCACCCTCGAAAACTACATCCCTTGTTTCCGAACCTTTTAGAAGAGAGGTCTACGTACCTCATGAACCTGCCACTGTACAAGTAAGGAATGGAGAGGGAGTCCAGTCTTCTAGTTCCCTTTACGTGTCAACCTAATTCGTCCGGTAATCTTTTCGTAGGTCGAATCCGACACTAGACCTTCTTATTCTCAACGAGAATGTCGAGTGAAAACCAGGTAGACCTGGTAGACCGATCCAAAGTCGGGTTTGGAGTCGGGAAACCCTTAACCTGTCCCTACTTACGTCGAACTGTCCTTGTATTTTAGGGACTTTCTACGGAAAGACAGGAAATAGACGGTCAAAAGAGGACCGAGGACAAGGACGGTTGAAGTACTGAACTCTTTGAAATTAGTTCGTATGTGACAAGTTCGGTAACGGAGTCTGTCGTTTCTGTCCTTTCATCTCTATTTTATTATTAAAAGGGCAGACACGGGGAGTTGGAGATGTCTTACTCGACGAGGAAGGGGAAATAGCGAAATCGTGAACCCAGTCCTGGGAAACCTGTCGTGAACAGCACATGGACCACTATGAATCAACAGGGAAGGAACCTGTGGTCTCCGTCAACGTCTTTCCTGAGTTTCCGATGTCCCGAAACGACAATAAAAGGGTCTAATTTGCCGTGTGTTTAATACTACCTCGTAACTGTCGGGTGGACTGGTCGGTTCTTTCGTGATCCGTCAGTGAGGGAACTTCCGGGAAAATCCGGTACTACCCTTCCGTGGACCCTTTTCATTACTTCCGTGGCTCCTGTCGGTGGTTGGGCTTTACATGAGAAGTTTCCGTTCCGGCGAACAACGATAAACAACAATAACAAATAGACGCAACAGAACGAACGATCAAACAAGACCAAAGAGAACGTGACAAAACTCAAAGTCATTTGGGTGGATTTCTTGATGCGTCGTGTGGGAGAGGGGAGTTTAGGGAGAAAGGTGGAAATTCATTCACCGTCGGTTCCATCCTGAGTGCTTTTTAGCCGGTTCCTATGGTGACTCTAACTAAATCAAACCCAGGATACCACTTCCCGGTAGGGTACAGTGACTAAATCCTATGGTGTAAACTCAAATCTCGGTTGTATGTCTGGTTGGCTGACTCGTTTACTTGACTTGACTTGTCTGGTCATTATGACAAGGTACTGGAATCACAATCACAATCAACGAGTCAGCACAGGATGAGACACTGGTTTGCCTGACATCGGACGGTCCGAGGAGACAGGTACCCTAAGAGGTCCGTTCTTATGACCTCACCTAACGGTTAGGGAAGAGGTCTCCTAGAAGGACTGGGTCCCTAGTTTGGGACCAGAGGACGTTACGTCCGTTTGAGAAATGGTAAACTCGATGTCCCTTCTTGAATTGATGTCCCTTCTGGAAAGGAACTGGTACCTCTCAGAATTATATAATAATGAGTTTTGGATCACACCGGTGTTATCTGTCGATGAGTCTTAAACATAAGGTTGGTGAAGAGATTGATGTGTCGAGACAAGTATAGTGGACAAATTTAGGTGGTCGTATGGGACAGAAATAATCTGTCGACTACTTTGACTTATACCCAATTACTATCCCTTCTTCCGGTAAGGTCCGGAAGATATTAAAATACGACTATAACAAGATCATACGTCTCTTATATTTTTAATTATGAGAAAGGAATGAACGATTGACTTTAGTTTTATTGGAGTGTTAAACTCTCTTTTATTTCAATGAGATTTAGTAAAGTTACGAAAGATTTTTATACTCAATAGAAATCTTCTATGTAAAAATTGTCATACCTTTTTAAATGACCTGTCTTCGGTACCGAATTTAACTGAAAGACCCCGTGTTCTTACGACTCCTTAGTCGACTCTCTCCCCTTCCCTTCATGACAATAACCGAGTCTTATAGGTCACGTGACTGTTAGACCCTTTCGACACTCGTCCTTTCTTGACGGATTTTCCTTTACCTTTTAGGTCAGTTCCTGAAGATGTAAACTCCATGTACCTTCCTGTGTTCATCCTGCGAGTCTAGATGAAAGAAAGGACATCCAAAATGAATTGTCGTTTTCATTCTATATGATCCGTAACATTAAGTTCGTAGAGTTTAGATTAGTGGGACTTAGGATTTCGACGAAATTACTGTTGATAATAAATATGGACAGGGTTTAGATCATATACGAGATTTTTAAGAAGGAGAGGTTTCTGAAGTTTTACTTTTCTGTACATCGACCGACTCGGGTACTGAAGAACGTTCGAAAAGATTTCCTCACGGAAATCAGTGTAAATAACCCCGTGGTCGGACGTTGTAGTGACATGGGGTCTTAAGAGATAACCAAGTGATTTTCGTCTCCGAAACGGTTTCGATAACCGAAGAAATAAGTTACTTTGAGAGTTAGAATCATAAGACCGATAAATTTTAGAGAGAGGTTCGTACCTACACTTCCCCGGTGTCCTAAGTCGACTACACCTAGTCTTTATAAATTTCTTTTTATTGAAATTTTTTTACAAATGAATTTAGAACTATTTAGGGTTCCAGACGTCTCGTCAAATCACGAGTATGGTAAGTCAAGTCAAGTCGAGTGATCGAGTCAGCACAGACTGAGAAACACTGGGGTACCTGACGTCGTGCGGTCCGGAGGTACAGGTGGTGGTTGAGGGTCTCGAATCAGTTTGAGCACAGGTAACTCAACCACTACGGTAGGTTGGTAGAGTAGGAGACGACAGGGGAAGAAGAGGACGGAAGTGAGAAAGGGTCGTACCCCCAGAAAAGGTTACTCAGTCAAGAAGCGTAGTCCACCGAACCTCAAAGTCGAAGTCGTAGTTAGGAAGGTCACTTATAAGTCCTGACTAAAGGAAATCCTAACTAACCAATCTAGAGGAACGTCAGGTTCCCTGAGAGTTCTCAGAAGAGGTTGTTGGTGTCAAGTTTTCGTAGTTAAGAAGCCGTGAGTCGAAAGAAATATCAGGTTGAGAGTGTAGGTATGTACTGGTGTCCTTTTTGGTATCGAAACTGATCTACCTGGAAACAACCGTTTCATTACAGAGACGAAAAATTATACGACAGATATAACCAGTATTGAAAAGAAGGTTTCTCATTACCAGAAAATTAAAGTACCGACGTTAGTGGTAGACGTCACTAAAACCTCGGGTTTTTGTATTTCAGACAGTGACAAAGGTGACAAAGGGACAGATAAACGTTACTTCACTACCCTGGTCTACGGTACTAGAATCAAAAGACTTACAACTCAAAATTCGGTTGAAAAAGTGAGAGGAGAAAGTGAAAGTAGTTCTCCGAGAAATCAAGAAATGAAAGACGGTATTCCCACCACAATAGACGTATCGACTCTAATAACTATAAAGAGGGCGGTCAGAACTAAGGTCGAACACGAAGTAGGTCAGCTCGTAAAGAGTACTACATGAGACGTATGTTCAATTTATCCGTCCCACTGTTATATGTCGGAACTGCATAAGGAAAGGGATAAACCTTGGTCAGACAACAAGGTACAGGTCAAGATGGACAACGAAGAACTGGACGTATGTCTAAAGAGTCCTTCGTCCAGTCCACTAGACCATAAGGGTAGAGAACTTCTTAAAAGGTGTCAAACAACACTAGGTGTGACAGTTTCATAAACCGTATCAGTTGTGTCGTCTTCATCTACAAAAAGACCTTGAGAGAACGAAAAAGTTTCTAAGATAGTCAAGTCAAGTCAAGTCAGTGAGTCAGCACAGGCTGAGAAACGCTAGGGTACTTAACGTCGTACGGTCCGGAGGGACAGGTAGTGGTAGAGGTCCTCAAGTGAGTCTGAGCACAGGTAACTCAATCACTACGGTAGGTCGGTAGAGTACGAGACAGCGGGGGAAGAGGAGGACGGGGGTTAGGGAGGGTCGTAGTCTCAGAAAAGGTACTCAGTTGAGAAGTGTACTCCACCGGTTTCATAACCTCAAAGTCGACATCGTAGTAAGGAAGGTTTCTTCTGGGTCCTGACTAGAGGAAATCTTACCTGACCAACCTAGAGGAACGTCAGGTTCCCTGAGAGTTCTCAGAAGAGGTTGTAGTGTCAAGTTTTCGTAGTATCTACAACCGTTAAACTAGAGACAAAGGAGACAGAAAAGATTTAGGTCGAGCTTGTAGACCTTCAAGTACCAAGTACATGATAACTTCGGACCGAACCTCTTAAAACTCGTAAACAATCACACACTCTACTCACGTCAACACGTCATCAAACTCGTAAGAAACCGTAACGGAAAGAAACGAGTGTGGTAACTAATGATAATGACAGGTCCTTTGACACCATGACTAAGGATTTGTAGGACCCCGTGTAAAATACTCGAAAAGGGTATTACGTGTGTTTTTTACTATCCATCCGTCAGATCAATTGTCTCGGAAACTGTGACTACTACCCCCTTTAAGAAGTAAACGAGGTAGAGGGAACGTAAGTTCACGTTTCCCAGTCCTCTTCTATTTAACGGTGTAGGCCACTTGTGGTCTAGACGTCGTAAATTTGGATTAGGTACTGATTACTAACGATTATTAATCCATGAGTAAGGGTCCACCACGTTCACCATTTCTTAGACGACGGTTTCGTCCTCTGGATTCTCTGTGTCCTGCTAGGGACTCCACCCTTCTAGGGGACCTTTTCCTGGACCGTGGGGTGAGGTTATAAGAAAGACCCTCTTAGGGTACCTGTCTCCTCGGACCACCCGATGTCAGATACCCCAGTGTTTCTCAGTCTGTACTGACTCGTAGACTCGTGACGTGACGTGAGTGATCTTCTTATAAAAGAATCTTGACCCGTAAATACCATTTTATTGACCGTTTGTTCCAATGTTTTTGTCTCACATAAAATTCAAAAATATAAATTATTTAATTATACACATTTTGTATATTCGTTATGTCATATTGACATGACAAGTACTTCACCAACTATTTTTAATAAGTCTAAGACATCATAGTATTACTCTGTTAACGTATCAAGGTACTTTTTCTTTTACCGAAAAAAGTGAAGACAGGACCTACAGACACCGTTGTCCGTATTGGAGTCAACTTCAATTCCACTTTCAGACTTCCTGTGTAAAACATTGTACTCCGGGTCCGGTCATGGTTACCGGAGGATCTACTGAGCGGGACCCGTTCCGAAACGAGAAGGACGAGGGTTTCCCTGTGTTACCTTAGTATAAAGGTTCAAAAAATTTCCTTGTTCTACTAATTTAAACCACTCACTTCACTTCACTTCAGCGAGTCAGCACAGACTGAGAAACACTGGGGTACCTGACATCGGATGGTTCGAGAAGACAGGTACCCTAAAAGGTCCGTTATCATGACCTCACCTAACGGAAAAGGAAGAGGTTTCCTAGAAGAGCTGGGTCCCTAGTTTGGGCCCAGAGGGCGTAATATCTGTCTACGAAATGGCAGACTCGGTGGTCCCTTCAGTCCCGATAATAATTTTGGTTTTACAACCGTCGTAAGAAAGAAAGTAGATTCCAAAAATCAAATCAAAGTCGATTCCAAAAATCTTGGAGACCAGTACGTTACAGTACGTTATAGTACCAGACCAAATATATGTTCCGAATAACACATAGAGTACGGTTCAGTTGACTTATACTCAAATTCTCTTAAATTGTTTGTCCCCTAAATTTAGGGACACATGGTCGACTGAAAAACCGTCTTTGAAACGTCCGGTATTTCCTCACGGTACCATATAGATTTTCCTACTTTCATTCTTTAGATGTTGGTCCTTATGAGATGGGTTGTTTCGACATTAAGTCTAAACTTCTTCTCTATCTCAACATGTCTGTTTGTTTCGATTTTCTCAAATCGCGGTGATTTGGTCAAAATGTTCTTTACAATTTCACTCCTAGTTTCTCTAATAATATCTGTTAATATTGATTATTTAACTTGTTGTATATTCTTTAACTATTTAGACATCTTTACATACTTGAAGATTCTGATCTCTCAGATAAAGTATTTCTTTATCTTTTATATTTGTCTGCTTAATGGTCATTACTAACTCAGTCGTTAATTTTTGTTTTTGTTTTTGGAGGGTACTTTGTTCTCAGATCTTGGTCTACCGAAGTGTACTTAAGATGGTTTATAAATTGTTCTCCAATTGTGAATAGGAAGAGTTTGATAAGGTTTTGTGACTTGTCATTCTTTACGAAGGTTAGAACTAGATACTCATAGTACTGGGGCTAAGGTTTTGGTCTGTTTCTATGACGATTCTTTATTTTAATGTCTGACTATTAGACTATTTGTATTATGTTTAAGAGTTTTTTATTTAATCGTTTGGTTTAAGTTATTATGTACTTTTCTTAGTATACGGTACTAGTTCATCTTAAATAGGGTCTCTACGTTCTTACAAAGTTATAGACGTTTATTCAGTTACACTGTATGACGTAATTGTTTGACTTTTTATTTTTAACACGGTAGAGTTATCTACGTATTTTTAGATGACTGTTTCAAGTTATAGGTAAATACTATTTTGAGAGTTGATTGACTCATATCTCCATTGTACGAAGTTGTACTGTTTCAGGTACATACTGTTTGAATATCAGTTGTAGTATGAGTTCTCACTTTCCGACTTTCATAGGAGCTTTTAGTCTTTGTTCTATAGTACGGTTGAGAGTGATACAAATAAGTTTTACCATAACTTTTCGGATCGATATCGTTAGTCTGGCTTTTTTTTTCTTTAAAACTTTTGAGGTTAAACCTTTCTTTTTTCATTTTGACAGTCACGAACGTCTATTGTACTACGATGTTATGTCTTTTGGGATTTCAGAGGTGGTTTCTGATAATCTTGATTATTTATTTAAGTCACTTCATCGTCCTATATTTTAGTTACATCTCTTTAGACAACGTAAAGATATGTGATCATCGTTTGATAGTCTTTCTCTTTAATGAAAATTTTTTAGGGTAAATGTTAACGTATTTTTAATGGATCCTTATTTTAATTGATTCCTTTACTTTCTAGACTTAAGGTTTCCGACATCCTGAAACTATTTACTTTAATTTCTACTGTCTTCGTTTATCTTCGTATATAATACGAGTACTTAATCTTATTAAATATAACAATTTTACAGGTATGATGGGTTCCGTTAGTTATACAAGTTTCGTTAGGGATAGGTATAAGATTACCGTAAAAAGGTTTTTAATTTTGTTTATTAAGAGTTTAAACATACCTTTGAATTTTCTAGAACTTATCGGTCTCTTTAGACTCTTTCTTCTTGTTTCGAGTTGTATATTATGAGAGACTAAAGTTTGATATAATGTTTCGATGTATTTAAAAAAATTTTTCATACCATGACCGTTTTTTTGGTCTATGTGTCTAGTTACCTTGTCTTATCTCTCGGGTCTTTATTTAGGTGTGAATGTACCAGTTAATTAGATGTTACTTCTATTCTTATATGTAACCGTTTTTCTGTCGGTGAAGTTATTTATCACAGCCCTTATAATCTGTCGATGCACGTTGTCTTATTTTAACCAAATGAAAGAGTGTAGTACATTTTTTGATGTGAGCTTTACCTAATTTCTAAATTTATTTTACGGACTTTTGTATTTTGACGATTTGTTTTTATATTCGTCATACAAGAATCTGGACCCAGAGTCGTTATACAAAACTAGACAGAGGAGTCCGTTCCCTTTGTGTTCGTTTTCATTTGTTTTCCCTGATATAGTTTGATTTTTTGAAACCATGTCATTTCCTTTGACATAAAAATTTTTTAGTCGGAGGACTTACCTTTTTCTATAACACGGTTAATATATAAACTATTCCCTAATTATAGGTTTTATATGTTTCTTGAGTATGTTAAGTTGTAGGTTTTTTTTTTCGTTAGGTTAGTTTTTTACCCGTTTCTTGGATTTGTCTGTAAAGGGGTTCCTTCTATATTGATACTGGTTGTCTGTGACTTTTCCAAGAGGTGTAGTGATTAGTAGTTTCTTTACGATTAGTTTTGACGTTACTCTATAGGGGAGTGTGGACAGTCCTACCGATAAGGGTTTTTCTGTTATTCGTTGCTCACGACGATTCCTATACCTCTTTCCCCTTGGATACATGTGACCACCACTTTACATTTGACCACGTCGGTGGTACCTTTTGTAATCCCTCTAAAGAGTTTGTAATTTTTATCTTGACGGTATATTAGATCGTTAAAATGAAGACTCATTCATTTTAAAGAATGGACTTCTTTTGTTTATTTAAGAATTTCTATATACGTGGGGATATAGAAACATCGGATATGTGTTATCGGTTC
Source organism: Capra ibex (assembly GCA_006410555.1). NCBI lineage: Eukaryota > Metazoa > Chordata > Mammalia > Artiodactyla > Bovidae > Capra > Capra ibex. Next base: position 78,079,176 of record SJYO01041852.1, read on the forward strand.
CATACGTTCGTTGAATTTACAGGTAGTTATCTACTTACATATTTCTTCTATAATATATATATATATGTATGTGTGTGTGTGTGTGTGTGTGTATACCTTATAATGGGTCGGTAATTTTTTCTTCTTTAGAATGGTAAAAACTGTTGTACTTACCTGGATCTCCCATAATATGATTCACTATATTTAGTCTATTATATACTACTAAAGTGAATTTACACTTTATGATATATAACATAAACTAAAGTGATAGTTTATGATATACTAAAGTGAATACATACTTTCGAATTTTCGTTTTGTTGACTTGTTTTTCTGTCTTTGTCTAAGTATCTATGTCTCTTATTTGACAACCAACAGTCTACCCTCCTACTCATTTTGTCCACTTCTTCTAATTCTCCATATTTGAGGGTTAATATTTTATTTATTCAGTGCCCTTATATTTTATATAATATCAGTTATTATAATATTATTGAAACGTACCCGTGTCTACCATTGGTCCAAATAGTACTACCAGTAAAGTGTTGTATATTTTGTAGATTAGTAATACAACAGATAAACTTTACTTACATTATAACATTCATATATATAAATATAAAGTTACTTTTTATTACTTTATTCTTTTTTTAGGAGACACAAGTGTTCCCTTTAGTTCTCTTGGACGACAGTCGTCTGGGTCGACGTCATCCACCACGACTTTATATTCTTCTGAGGTTGGAGAGCTCGACTACTGTCTATTACACTTTGACGCGGTACAGAACCGTCGTGCCCCGAAGAGAAAGAATCAGTGAAGATAAAGTTGTTGGAACACGCCTTTAAGATTGTTCCGAAGGAACATATCGAGAAATTTTCATTTGTGTCGGATCTGAAGGAGACGGGTGTTCGATCAGTTGTCATAAGTCTTATTCTAGGCCATTCAGACCACAGAAGGAACGACTTGGTCAGTTTTGGTCTTTTCCTACGACATAACCTTGTAAGGAGAGTGAATTACTTCTGAAGATCAAAGTAAAGAGGGGTGGTGGTAAGGAGAAAATAAGTAATTGAATACGTAAGTCAGTCGTCTCCTTGGCACCCCTAGGTCCTGTGAAAGTAACTCGAATGTGACTACTGTCATGTTCAAGGTCACACTCCTTATGTTTCGGTATTCCAAAACTGGAGAAAGTCGTCCTTGCGTGTCAGGACGTCCCATTACCCATCTTTGTTTATGAACATAAGGAGTCTCAATCTACGTTGTCAAGTCAAGTCAAGTCAAGTTAGTGAGTCAGCACAGACTGAGACACTGGGGGTACCTGACGACGTACGGTCCGAAGGGCCAGGTAGTGGGTGAGGGTCTCGAAAGAGTTCGAGTATAGGTAGTTCAGTCACTACGGTAGGTTGGCAGAGTAGGAGATAGTAGGAGATGAGAAGGACGGAAGTTAGAACGGGTCGTAGTCCAGAAAAGGTTACTCAGTCAAGAAGAGTAGTCCACCGGTTTCATAATCTCGAAGTCATAGTCAGGAAGGTTACTTATAAGTCCCAACTAAAGGAAATCCTAACTACCCAAACTAGACAAACGTCAGGTTCCCTGAGAGTTCTCAGAAGAGGTTGTGGTGTCAAGTTTTCGTAGTTAAGAAGTCTCGAGTCGAAAGTAATACCAGGTCAAGAGTATAGGTATGTACTGACGACCTTTTTGGTACCAAAAACTGATGTGTCTGGTAACAACCGTTTCATTACAGAGACGAAAAATTATACGATAGATCCAAACAATATCGAATAGAAGGTTCCTCGTTCGTAGAAAATTAAAGTACCGACGTCAGGTGGTAGACGTTACTAAAACCTCAGGTTCTTTTATCAAACAGTGACAAAGGTAGTAAAGGGGTAGATAACCAGTATTTCGCTACCCTGTCCTATGGTACTAGAAGTAAAAAACTTACCACTCGGTTGAAAAAGTGAGAGGAGGAAGTAAAAGTACTTCTCAAAGAAATCAAGAAGAAGAGAAAGACTGTATTCCCACCACAGTAGACGTATAGACTCCAATAACTATAAAGAGGACCGTTAGAACTAAGGTCAAACACGAAGTAGGGCGGACCGTAAAACGTACTACATGAGACGTATATTCAATTTATCCGTCCCACTGTTATATGTCGGAACTGTATGAGAAAAGGGTTAAACCTTGGTCAGACAACAAGGTACAGACTAAGATTGACAACGAAGAACTGGACGTATGTCTGAAGAGTTCTCCACCCAATCCACCAGACCATAAGGGTAGAGGAAGTCTTAAAAGGTCAAACAACACTAGGTGTGTCAATTTCTGAAATCGTATCAGTTACTTCGTCTTTATCTACAAAAAGACCTTAAAAGAACGAAAAAGATACTAGGTTCCTTACAACCGTTAAACTAGAGACCAAGACGACGGAAAAGATTTAAGTCTAACTTGCAGACCTTTAAGAGTCAAGTGTATGTCGACTTCGGATCGAACTTCCTAAAACTTGTGATGAAATGATCGTACACTTTACTCGCGTTGACACACCATCAAACTTTTAAGAAACCGTAACGGAAAGAAACCCTAACCTTACTTTTGACTGGAAAAGGTCAGAACACCGGTGACGACTCAAAAGGTATAAACGACCGTATAACTCACGTCGTGAAAGTGTCGTAGTAGGAAATCCTAAAATTTGCCGAATCGACCTTAAGGTAGTGGAGGTAATCGAAACAAACATCACTACGAAGTATTCCGAGTGAGTCGAAGAGTGAGGTCTATAGAAGGACCATAGAGATTAAAAGAACTTCTATAGAGGTCAGAAAGAGCAAGATAACAAAAGAAGATAAAGAAACGTAACTAGTGACTCCTTCCGAAAGAATAGAGAGGAACGATAAGAAACCTTGAGACATAGGTCTACTTATATAGAAAGGAAAAGAGGAAACGAAAAGTGAAGAGAAAAGAGTCGATAAACATTACGGAGGAGTCTGTCGGTAAAACGAAAGAACGTAAAGAAAAAGAACCCCTACCAGAACTAGTGGTGGAGGACATGTTACGGTGTTTGGGGACAGGTATCAAGAAGTCCGTGAGACAGATAGTCTAGATTAGGGAACTTAGATAAACAGTGAAGGTGACATATTAGTATTCCCTAAACTAAATCGAGTATGGACTAACAAGATTACCAAAGGGGATGAAGGAAGAAAAATTCAGACTTAAAACGTTATTTCACAAGTACTAAACTCGGTATTAGTCGAGGACCAGAAAAATGACTGACATAACTCGAAGAAGTAGAAACCGACGTTTCTTATATTAGTTAGACTTTAGATATAACCTGTAGACCACTACAGGTGTACATCTCAGTAGAGAACACAACAACCTTCTCCCACAAACGATACTGGTCACACAAGAGGACCGTTTTGACAATCGGAAACGGGACGAAACAAAACATGAGGTTCCGGTTTAAACGGACAGGGAGGTCCATAGAGGACTGAAGGATGAAAACGGAAGGTCTGGGGATACTACTTTTCCTATAGAAAAACACAATAATCAAGCTCTTCCAGACCATCCAGTAGTCTCTTGGTAAGTTGAAGACGAAGAAGACGTAATCACCAACCCGTATCTGAACCTAATGACACTGTAACTTACAAAACGGAACCTTTGCTTGTCTCTAGTAAGACAGCAAAAACTCTAATGTAGGTTTATGACGTAAACCTGAGAAAACAACTGATATTACCGATGAGGTAAAGAAGATTCCGTAAGAACGGGTGTCATCATCTATATTACCAGTAGACTTGATTTAAGTCGGTAAGGTCAGGTAAAGTAAAATGACTAAGGATTTTACAGTTACAAGTGAGAACGGTAGAGGACAAACTGGTGAAGTTTAAATGGAACTAAGTACCTGAATTATAAGGGTCAAGGATACGTTATAACAAGAAGTGTCGTAACCTGAAATGAAGGTAGAAGTCAGTGTAGGTGTTGACCCACGAGAAAAGTGAAACCGAGGGAAAGAAGTAAGAAAGACTTTAATAAAGAGGTGAGAGGAGGTCATCGTAAAACCATAGATGACTACACCCCTCAAAAAAGTAAATCGCAGTATAGAAAAACGGAAAACTATGACACCGTCGGGTGAGGTCATGAGAACGGACCTTTTAGGGTTCCTACCTCCTCGGACCACCCGACGCCAGGTACCCCAGTGTTTCTCAGCCTATGTTGACTCACAGAAGTGGAAGTGAAAAGTGAAAGGACGTAACCTCTTCCTTTACCGTTGGGTGAGGTCACAAGAACGGACCTCTTAGGGTCCCTGCCCCCTCGGACCACCCGACGACAGATACCCTAGTATGTCTTAGCCTGTGCTGACTTCACTGAATCGTCGTCGTCGGTACCCCAAGAGTTCCGTTCTTATGACTTCACCAAACGGTAAGGGAAGAGGTCACCTGGTACAAAACAGTCTTGAGAGGTGTTACTGGGCAGGTAGAACCCTACGGGGATGTGTCGTACCGAGTATCGAAGTAACTCAATCTGTTCCGACATTAGGTACACTAGTCAAACCAAGCAAAGGACACTGACACTAGAAGTAAGACAGACGGGAGACTACCTATTCCTATTCTCCGAACACCTTCGAAGGACTACCTTCCCTGACCGACGACCCCTTAGACCCGGAACAAGACTACCAGTCCCGGTACGAGTCATTTAGAAATTACGTAGAAACCTAATTTCTAATTTCTACGTTGTCACCTCAACCCATTAACCATCTTATTACCGAATTTCCTCCCTCTGGTCATGGACGAATTGACCTTAGAAGTGTTTCCGACGAACGATCGACACGGTCCGTCACGTAGTTTATGAAGTGAAGTCGAGTGAATTGAAAAGGTACTGATAGTAAAATTTTTATTCTTTTGGTTCCACGGTTCTTTCGTTCATTGTGTGGTTTCCGGTACTTTTGATTAATCACCGTCTTGGTTCTAAGTTCAGATCGAGACAGAAAAGTCTAGATGATTATAAGGAGTGGTTCCTGTTCCTGGCACTTCAGGGTCAGGTTACCGGACCCTTTGTCCCAGTACATTCCCCTACTACAGTCACATCCCCCTAGATCCCCCTACCTTCCGATTCGGTTCCTGTTGAAGACGTGTCTCCTTGACCTAACTCCTCCGTCGGGAGGCAATCCTGACCGTATTCACGAAAACAGATGGAAGAGTCGGGGTAGAGGTGAGGACTTTCCCAAAACTTTACTCCACCCCGTGGTCCTGCCCACTGACTACACCCCCCACAGAACAAAGGAAAAGTATTAGAGGTAAAGGAGAAAAGTGGAAACTAAGGATGTAGTTAAAAGGTTCTTCGGACGAGGGGGAAAGATAGTGACATCAGAAGTATCTTTTATAAGATCACTTGTTAGTTTACGATGACAATTAAACCCACGTATGAAATGACAAAGAATGGGGACTTCGTTTGATGTTAAACCTTCTACCCTGTGATACAAACCCCACCCACCCCTTCAACTAACTAGGGTTGGGGGTCCCTAAGACCATGGTTTGGACGACGGGTGGAGACTCTCAGTGAAGAGCATTGATTCGTAGTAATCCTGAAGTATGTGGTCAGTCGAATCGAGTCGGAATGCCTACACGTTGGAATATGTAATATACTGACCATTATGAACACGGTTGACTCTCCTGTGTGTCTTAATAAAGATTTGGATAGGAGAGAATAAACAGTAACCGTACACGTATACAGTTGTTCCCTCAAAGAAGGGTTTTGATTGACGGACCGATAAGACAGGAAATTCGAGACCCAAGAGAGATCGGACCTTGCACCTAGACCGAAGTAAGAGTAAGAGAAGTAGACGAGAGTGCCTCGGACAAAAAGGTAAAGAAACGACCCCTATTGAAGTATCCAAGACGAGTGTGGGTTGGGAGGGTAGAGTTTGTATATATTTGTTTTCGTTTCGACTTGTGAGATATCGTTAGTACCGAATGGTGGGAATTTTGGTGATTTACTTCCATATACATCCATTCAAATAGTGTACTACTAGTCCAAGGGAAAATGTTACTGGTCTTACCTTTTAATAGGGAGTACCAAATTCGTTGAAGGAGATTTGGTGAAAATAAAAGTTAGATTCAAAGATAAATTATGAGTACACCGAACTTTCCGACGGATAATAGTATCTGGTATATATAAAACTTTAAATGTCTTCACGAACGTACTCGGACTGAAACTAGTGACCGCCCCGTCTCCTTTATCAACTTTCACCATAGTGTCAAGATGAACAACTGGAGTTCCAGTTTATCGTTAACGAACCATACCTAAACCGTAAACCGTCCATAAAGTCCCACTGACACAAAACCTCGGTATTTTTCTGACTGGCTCATCGTTCCTCTCTTTTCTTTCGTGGAATTTACTCGGTACGTATCTTCATCTCCTTTTTATCTTATCCTTTCTGATCTCTTGAGACGTCCTTTTGACCTCTACAGTTTCCTTGGAAAGTACATTCCTATCCTGTTGTTTCCTATCTTTACTATTCCCGGTTCGTCTTCTCTAATTCTTGTCCACCGCTCTTATGTGTCTTCTTGACATGTTTTCTCCAGAATTACTTAATCTATTGGTACTACCACACGAGTGATCGGATTTCAGTCTGTAGGATCTCATACTTCAGTTTACTCGGAATCCTTCGTAATGATACTTGTTTCGATCACCCCCACTACCTTAAGGTCGATTTGATATATTTTAGGAATTTCTCCTACGACACTTTGACGACGTGAATTATACAGTCTTTTAAAAATTTTGAGTCGTCACTAGTCTCCGGAGTTTTTCCAGTCAAAAGTAAGGTTGGCGTTCCTTCCCGTTGTGGTTTCTTACGAGTTTGATGACGTGTTAACGTGAGTAAAGTGTACGACCATTCCAGTACGAGTTTTAGGAAGTTCGATCCGAAATCGTCATGTACTTGGCTCTTAAAGGTCTACAAATTCGACCTAAATCTGTTTTGTCTCCTTAGTCTCTAGTTTAACGGTTGTAAGTAACCTAGTATCTTTTTCGTTCTCTTAAGGTCTTTTTGTAGATGAAGACGAACAACTGATGTGATTTTGGAATTTGACACACTTAGTGTTGTTTGACACAACTTAAGAATTTACTATCCATATGGTCTGGTGGAATGGACGGAGGACGCTTTGGACACACGTCCAGTTCTTTGTTGTCAATCTTAGTATGTACCTTGTTGTCTGACCAAGGTTTAACCGTTTCTTCATACTGTTCCGACATATAACAGTAGGACGAATGAATTGAATATACGTCTAGTACCTTACGGTCCGACCTACTATTGTTCGAGCTTAGTTCTAACGGTCCTCTTTATAGTTGTTATAGTCTATACGTCTACTATAGTAAGATTACCGTCTTTCATTTCTCCTGATTTCTCGGAAAACTACTCCCACTTTCTCCTCTTACTTTTTCGACCGAACTTTGAGTTGTAAGCTTTTTCATTCTGATCTTGTAGGTCAGGGTAGTGAAGTGTCCTTTCTCTTTCCCTCTTATACTTTCGTCACTGTCTAAAATGAAAGAACCCGAGGTTTTCGTGACGTCTGCCACCGATGTCCGCACTTTAATTTTCTGCGAACGAGGAACTTCCCTTTCGATACTTTTTGGATCTGTCGGGTAATTTTGCGTCTCTGTAATGAAACGACTGTTTACAGACATATCAGTTTCGATACCAAAAGGGTCACCAGTACATACCTACACTCTCGACCTGGTATTTCTGCCGACTCACGACTTCTTGACTGTGAAAGTTTAATACCACCATCTCTTCTGAGGACTCTCAGGGAACCTGTCGTTCGTCTAGTTTGGACAGTTAGGATTTCCTTTAGTTGGAACTTATAAGTAACCTTCCTGACTACGACTTCGGTTTCGGGGTTATGAAACCGGTGAACTACGTTTCTCGACTGAGTGATCTTTTCTGGGACTACGACCCTTTCTAACTTCCGTCCTCTTCTTCCCCCACTATCTCCTACTCTACCAACCTACCGTAGTGGTAGTTACCTGTACTTAGACTATTTACGGCCCTCTATCACTCTGTCCCCTCGGACCGTACGACATCAGGTACCCCAACGTTTCTCAACCTGTACTGAATCGTTGACTTGTTAATGTTGTTTCTCAAACTATTTACAAGTACAAAAGTTGACCGAATTAGACAAGGTAGTTTATCTATAACCTTAAATCCCTCTTCAAGTAAGTCAAGTTATCTATTGTACTTCTATGAATGGTTACGGAGGTAGTCTTGTCGTGAGAAGTGTAAAAAGAAGAGGATTTGTGAACGGATATGTAAAGGACATAAGTCTAAAAAGTATATATGGTGTTCGACTACCGAGTAAAACCATGAGACACGTTAAATAATTATAAACTTCGTGTATTTACTGTCAAAAATAAGTTCACACTAGTGTCATAGACCCTGAACGTCCCTTCAAGGTTCAGTCTCTGGAAATATAACTCACCGAGGTCCTATCCATACTATGTAAAAATTTCGTCTTCTCTGATTTGAGGTTTTAAATATACATATGAAGGTCGGTGAATGGTATGTACAGTCTTTACAGGAAAGTCTCTTAAAGAGATGAAACAGAAATCTTTGGGCAAAGATTTCCTCCTTCTTCGTTAGATTCCATTTCGCATCAGAAAAAGAAGGTCGTCTCGTTACACACCCGGTTCCAGTTTTCACGACTCAGTTCAATGGTAGGGTGAAGTTTCTTCGACTACCGCACCCCCTAAGTGTCTCCGTTAAATACCTTTCAAACTTGGAAAGTAATTAAAGTCGGTTATGTTCATAATAAGGAGAAAAAATTTTTTATTTACTAAGTTTTATCTTAACGTGTACCATATTATTATTTCGTTTTGTGTCCTAGTTTTACAACTAGTATTTAAACAGAGACCTTTCGGATTTCTTACATAAAAGGTACCTGTGTCCGTGTGACGTTAAGAGAGGAAAACACAATGACTCAAATTTTGGTTTGTCGATTGTATTCTAGTCAACCGTTCTGTCATCGATTTCTTAATAGGGAAGAAGACGTCTTTAGGGTGTGTGATTAAGTCACACACCGACCTGATTCTGTCGTTACCTTTACGTCCTCCGAATCGTATACACGTCAGGACGAGAGGTACGGGGTCGACGACACCAAATCAACGAGTCGGTGCAGGATGAGAAACACTGGGGTGTCTGATATCAGACGGTCCGAGGAGACAGGTACCCTAAAGGGTCCGTTCTCACGACCTCTCCCCAACAGTAAAGGATGAGGTCCCCTAGAAGGACTGGGTCTCTAGCTTGGGTGTAGAGGACGTAACTATCCGTTCAAGAGATGGCGACTCGGTGGTCCCTTCACGGACTGAGGGTCATGTGCCAGTCATGAAAACAAAATACTGGCCTTTACAGGACAATTTTCGATATAGTACGGAACATTTCACATAGGTATTCTTACGTGGGACGGAGTATGGTAATGGTACATAAATGTGAGCATGATAAATACCGACCACGATGTCATAATCCCGCACCACCACCACACACACGAGTTTACTCAGAGAAACGTCGGGGTACCTGACTTCGGACGGTCCGAAGAGACAGGCACCTTAAAAGTCCGTTCTTATGACCTCACCCAACGGTAAAGGATGAGGTCCCCTAGAAGGGTTGGGTCCCTAGCTTGGGCGCAGAGGGTACAGAGGAAGTAACCGTCCGTCTAAGAAATGGTTGTTATGATCCTTCCTCAGAGTTTATGACCGTTCGTGGTTCTAGTAGACCCCTCGAATAATTTGTACGGTGAAGGGATCAGACTGGGGGTCCGTAAGACTGGGGATTCACTTTGGGACCTTAGGTGCACACACATTCACGAGGTTACCAGGACTATTGAAGTCCCAGGACTATGGTGTGAGACGTGTCGGGACGCGACCAAAGAAGAGGCACAGTAGTCATGGTCCAGAGAGTATAGTCGTTCTCGGACCGTGTATCAGTCTCACGTTGTGTATATACCACTTACTATCTGAAACCTTAGTCCTTGGTTAGTCAATTTGAGACTCGAGGTTTACAAGAATAGATATTTTTCCCTTATCATAGACAGATGTGTCTCCAGATCCGACAGTCACTGTTTATACGTGTCATTGTTTTTGTTAGGAGTGACAGAACTTGTCTTTTCTTTAGTAACTTTCCTGGAACTTTCCAGGACCTTAGTTTTTTTTTTCCGACATCTTGGTCCCCTTTCGATACTCCTCGACCCGTCGTCCTCGGTATTCCAGGACAGTGTCCTTGTCAGGTCCATTCAGTGTCTGACTTTAAGAGTCCTGAGGTTCAATCCCCACCCTTATCATACTAACAGGAGGACCCAGAATACGGGATCATGGTCTGGGAAAAATCTAAGATCTCACCTTTACTCTGGAATGTCGGGGGGTTCTGAGTGTGTTATCTCCGAAAGAAGTTTTGTTCTTTAAAACCTCCGACTCGTCGATTAACATGTAGTGTCATAATAGTCGAGATGAAATTTCTACTTCTTTAGGTCAGTAATAAGTCAGTGAGTCAGTGTAGACTGAGAAACGCTTGGGTACCTGACGTCGTGTGGTCTGAAGGGACAGGAAGTTATAGAAGACCTCAAACGAGTTTGAGTTCAGACAATCCAGCCATTATGATAGGTTGCTAGAACAAGAGACAGTGGGGGAAGAGGAGAACGGAAGTTAGAAAGGGTCGTAGTCCCTCAAAAGGTTACTCAGCCAAGAAGTGTAGTCCACCGGTTTCCTAACCTCGAAGTCGTAGTCGTAGTCAAGAAGTTTACTTATAAGTCCTGGCTAAAGGAAATCCTAACTGTCCATACTAGAGGAACGTCAGGTTCTCTAAGGATTCAGAGAAGGTCGTGGTGTCAAGTTAAGAAGTCACACGTCGGAAGTAATACCAGATTGAGAGTATAGGTATGTACTGATGACCTTTTTGGCATCGAAACTGATCTGTCTGGAAACAGTCGTTTCATTACAGAGACGAAAAATTACGTGACGGATCCAAACAGTAACGAAAAGAAGGTTCCTCGTTCGTAGAAAATTAAAGTACCGACGTCAGCGGTAGACGTCACTAAAACCTCGGGGTCTTTTTTTTCAAACAGTGACAAAGGTAACAAAGGGGTAGATAAACGGTACTTCACTACTCTGGTCTACGGTACTAGAATCAAAAAACTTACAACTCAAAATTCGGTTGAAAAAGTGAGAGGAGAAAGTGGAAGTAGTTCTCCGAGAAATCAAAGAGAAGTAAAAGAAGGTATTGCCACCATAGTAGACGTATAGACTCCGACAACTACAAAGAGGACTGTTAGAACTAAAGTCAAACACGAAGTAGGTCGGGCCGTAAAACGTACTACATGAGACGTTTCTTCAATTTATTAGTCCCACTGTTATGTGTCGGAAGTGTATGAGGAAAGGGTGAAACCTCCACACACACGAATCAACGAGTCAGTACAGGTTGAGAAACACTGTTGTCCCTGACATCGGGTGGTCCGAGGAGCCAGATACCCCTAAGAGATCCGTTCTTATGACCTCACCCAACGAGACAGGAGGAGGTCCCTAGAAGGGTTGGGTCCCTAACTTGCGTCCAGAGAGTGTAACGTCCGCCTAAGAAATAACAGACTCGGTGGTCACTTCGGGATCCTTGGTAAAGTAAGGAGGTACAAGTCAAGATTGACAACGAAGAACTGGACGTATGTGTAAAGAGTCTACCGTCCATTCCATCAGACCATAAGGGTAGAGAGTCTTAAAAGGTGTCAAACAACACTAGTTGTGTCAGTTTCCGAAATCGCATCAGTTCCTTCGTGTCCACGTATAAAAAGACCTTAAGAGAACGAAAAAGATACGAGGTCACTTTCAACCGTTAAACTAAAGACCAAGGAGACGGAAAAGATTAAGGTCGAACATGTAGACCTTTAAGAGCCAAGTGTATGACGACTTTGGATTGATGCTCCTAAAACACGTACTGCGAAGATCGTACATTTACTCACGTTGACACGTCATCAAACTCGTAAGAAACTATAACGGGAAGCAACCCTGACCTTACTTTTGACTGGAAAAGGTCAGGACACCGGTGACGACTTCAAAGGTTTAAACGACTGTATAACTCACTTCATGAAAGTGTCATAGTAGAAAATCGTAAAATTTATCGAGGCGACCTTAAGGGAGTGGAGGTGATCGAAACAAACATCACTACGAAGGATTCCAGGTGAACTGAAGTGTGAGGTCCTACAGACCGAGATCCACTCACTAGTGTGGTAACACCAATAGACCCAGTACTTCTAGAAAAAACATGTCAAGAAGACACGTAAGAACGGTGGAGAAGAATTATAGAAGACGAAGACACTCCAGGTGTAACAAAGACAGGAAAGAACATGGATAGACGTACCTTACAAGGGAACCACAGAGACTAAAAGAACTTCTCTAGAAATCAGAAAAGGTAAGATAACAAAAGGAGATAAAGAAACGTAACAAGTGAATCCTTCAGAAAGAGTGGAGAGGAACGACAAGAAACCTTGAGACGTAAGTCCGCCCATATAGAAAGGAAAGAAAAAACGGAAAACGAAGAGAAGAAAAGAGTCGTTTAGGTCTCTCCAAGGCTTTAATGTTTGTACACCCGTCTCAAGTCCAAAAGTGGATCTAGAAAGAGAGGATAGAGACCCGAGATAAGAAAGTAGTAAGAGAACCTAAAAACACTAGAGTCCGTTGAGAAACGGAAGTAGGTAAGAAGGGTTAATTGTTTCGTTCTTTAAGAAGTGATCTCCTCTAACCCTCCTTGACTTTCAAACGAGGTGAAGGGACCACCACCGACAATACTTAGTGAACCACTGTTTTGTTTTGACAAAGTTTGGAGTTTGGGACAATCGTGGTCGGTCCGGACTTTGTTGTCTCTCTCTTAGTAGAAGTTAAATGTCAATTCTCCCTCGTGGTTGGTGACGGAGTGCAGCAGAGGACCTACACGGGAGACACCCCGTAGTGTGGTTTTAACCCCTAAGTAGATTACGACAGTGTTACTTACCCACCTATCAGGGAACTCTAGATTGAAAGGTTTCGTTTCGACTGTTTGAATACGTCGAAACTCCTGCGACTGGAGTCCTTAATTTCAATTACCTTTACAGATTCACCTCGTTACTTTTCTGCCATTTTGTACGTTGTAAATTTTGGTAAAATATAAAATACTTCGTGAAAGTGTATATAATTAAAAAATAAAAAATTATTCTACAGAAATTTTATAAAACAAACCGATCCGGTCCAGAATCGACACCGTACATACTACGTCAAGAGGTCAGTCCCCAGTTTGAGTCCGAGGGACGTAACCTTTGCACCGTAGAGTTGGTGACCTGACGTTCCCTTCAGGGTATAATTAAAGAGTATGGTAGGGACAAGAACAACAATAACAACTCAGTGATTCAGGACAGACTGAGACGCTGGGGTACCTGATGTCGTGTGGTCCGAAAGGACAGAAAGTGATAGAGGGTCTCAAACGAGTTTGAGTACAGGTAACTCAGTGACTACGGTAGGTTGGCAGAGTAGGAGTCAATGGGCGAAGAGGAGGACGGGAGTTAGAAAGGGTCGTAATCCCAGAAAAGGTCGCTCAACTGAGAAGCGTAGTCTACCGGTTTCATAACCTCAAAGTCATAGTCAGGGAGATTATCTATAAGTCCCAACTAAAGGAAATCATAGTTGTCCAACCTAGAGGAACGTCAGGTTCCCTGAGGGTTCTCAGAAGAGGTTGTGGTGTCAAGTTTTCGTAGTTAAAAACCGTCAGTCGGAAGAAAAACAGGTTGAGAGTGTAGACATGTACTGATGACCTTTTTGGCGTCGAAAGTGATACGTCTGGAAACAACCGTTTCATTATAGAGACGAAAAATTATCCGACAGATCCAAGGAAGGTTCCCGGTTCTTATAAAATTAAAGTACCGACGTCAGTGGTGGATGTCACTAAAACTTCGGGTTCTTTTATTTTAGACAGTGATAAAGGTAAAAAGGGGGTGGATTAACGGTACTTCACTACCCTGACTTACGGTACTAGAATCAAAATACTTATAACTCAAAATTCGTTCGAAAAAGTAAGAGGAGAAAGTGGAAGAAGTTCTCCGAGAATTCAAGGAGACACTTCTATCGATAATAAGGTAAATATCATCTACTCTTTTAAACCTCTAGTCTCGAATTCATCAGTCAAGTTTTTGGTACTCGAGAGTGTAGACTTAGAGGACCAAGGTCACTTTTGGATCGGCACAAACATCTACTTCCCACAGGAACCTATTTCCTTGTGTACAGTAGGACCAATAATGTTCGATCCGTTTTTCGAGACAGACGTTGGTCGTCCCTCATCCCTCCTGGTCACGACGGGGGTCCACGTCTATCTGTCCACGAACCTTCATTCTCCTGTCCCTAGAAAGATTGTCAATGACCCCTGACCTGACTTGAGTCTCTATCCACGAAGGGATCACCGAGTCTACCATTTCTTAGACGGACGTTACGTCCTCTGGGGTCCAAACTAGGAATCCAACCCTTCTTGGGTACCTCTTTCCCCACCGATTGGATGAGGTCATAAGAACGGACCTTTTACGGTCCCTGTCTCCTCTGACGCCCGGAGTCAGGTACCTCAGGGTTTCTGGTCCCTAACCCGACCCTTCCCTTAGTTTTTCCTCACCGGGAGAGGTCTCGTGGCCGTTTTCCAGTCGGAGTGGTAACACACTGTACCCTAAGTATGACTTCTGGTGTAGTATCGTCCGTTCCGACGGAAACGAATTCTGATTGTAATCGGAGGACCGTTTGGGTGACATCGTGTTTACGAACTCCCGAGTCGGATTACCAATCCCACGACCTAAAACTCAACCTCTTCAAACCAAACTCATAGAGCCCTTTGAGGTCTCACTCAGTACTTCTCCTCGTCTCGTCACTCGAGAAGTTGTCGACCGAAGTACAAGTGTCTCCGGTACGAAGAGGTAGACGGGACCTTGGACCCAGTAGTCTCGAGGTCCGTTTCCGGGACCCTTCGTGGTACAGAGACCTCTTGTTCTAGTACACCAAACTGAACAGAGACGGTGTCTCTGTCGTTATTTTTTACAACTCTGTCTCCCGACTAGTCTCTGAGGTGACTGTGAACTTAGTTTGCCAGGTCAAACAGTCGAAACAGTGTCGTGATATCCGTCACCGGATCGAAGTCTTGAAGGAAGACCGGTAGGTGGAAGTCTTTCGTCGTGTCGGACGGGTCCGGGACGATTCTACTTACAGTTTCGTGTATTATCCCTGAAGGAACCACCGGGTCATCGATTCTGAGGTGTAAGGGTCACGTCCCTCGGACCCAAGTTAGGGATCAGTCCCTTGATTTAGGGTGTACGGTGCTGATTTTTACTAGGACTCACGGTGTCGACTCTGAGTCCTATCGGTTTATTTATTTAGTTGTTAGAAAAAAAAAAAAAATTCCATGTCTTATTTGTGAAGTAAAGGTTTCGATCTTTGTCAGGAACCAAAACACCTGTCCGTCGACCCGTCTACGAGGTTACCCCGAACAGTCAGGGGTGAGGTGGAGACGGTGGAGGGAACCCATCGAACTTTAACTGGTACCACCCTCATAGATGTAGTACCTTTGACAGTTTGTAGTGTTTAGTCTTGAAGATTAAAAGGTCTTACAAACAAAATATTGTAACTGGTTGTGTAAGGAAAATTAAAACCCACGGGTATTTTGTTTCGGAAGAAGAAAAAAAAAAAAAAAAAACGTATAGTGACTTCGCCCATCTTCCAGGAGTCTACATTGAGGTTAAAGACGAGTGAATTAAATGACACCCATCGTCGACGAAAACTCAAGAGACGAGTTTCACAAATAGGAAACATTAATTCTTTTGTACAACCTTAATCTTGTAAAGTTGGGGGGACTCTGTAGGACTCACTCTCATTAGGTTCAAATACGAGAATCTTAGAAGTAGTCCTACGTGACTCGAATCACGTACGTTGTCTCCCCGATTTAAACCCCGACTAAAAGGGTTCCATACCTGGTGTACAAAAAGCACGTATAACGTAGTCCGGGTTGTATCTGTGAACTTAGTTACTACTACTGACTCAAGTGGGATTTATCTTTTCTTGGTTCTCCACTGTCACTAATTCGAGAACAAGTACTGGGTATCTACTCAAAGTATAGTTCCACACTTTCGTCGCGGAGACTGGTATTTGTGTTACCACGTGCACAGTCATGAGGAAATAGAGACGGTGCACAGATGTCCCGACGACGGGGTGTCTCGCGGGGTGACCGAAGTCCCTCTGTACGTTTTTGACAACACTATAAACAAGACCTGAAACATAGTTCTACGTAGTGACGACAGGACGGTCCTGGAAGATACTCCTATGACCAGACAGTAGGACTCGGAAGTCTCAGAACCTCACAATGTTGACAGACGTCCCGTAAATCTCCCTGACCGGCAGAGGGGTCAAGAGACAAGGTTTGTTCTTGTTCACAGGGGACCCGAGGTTTGTTCGTACGAACATAGGTTTCAGTAATAGTGTGTCAGAGAAGTTGAAACCACCAAGCCTACCATTTCTTAGACGGACGTCTAAGACGGCCTCTGACCCAAGTTAGGGACTCAACTCTTCTAGGGGACCTCGTCCTTTACCATTGGGTGAGGTCATAAGAACGGACCTCTTAAGGTACCTGTCTCCTCGGACCATCCGATGTCAGGTACCCCAACGTCTCAGTCTGTATCGACTCGCTGATTGTCATGAGGAGTTGAACCGTAAGGTGGGGAGAATCAGTAGGGTCAGAAAAGTCGGACCATCCCTACTCCTTAACTGGTGGGGTACGACGGGGAAATGACTGAAAGAGTGTGAGTATAAAATCTTCAAGACTAAACACTACAAACGTATAAAAAATCACTTGTTTCGTTCGAAAACGTATAGTGACTGTGTCTGTCTTCCATGGTATTGTCCTTTATGACCCGTAAAAGAGACCACAGGACCTGTCCCCGATTCTAGATTTCAACCGTTGGTTTTTTTGTACCCAGGTAGTCCTACAAAAATTCTTTGCTTTCTACGTCGATTTTTACCGAGATTGTTATTTCTTTATAAAAACAGACTTTGTCATTCTTACAGAAGTAAGAAAACTATTCCTTGAGGAGGTACACAACAGAGACAATTTAGACCTATACTGTGGACCTTATCAGATGAGTACTTTTCTAGATCGGACTCCTGTTACAAGATTCCGTTCTTCTTCGGTGGTGAATGTGATAAAGCTAAAATTCTCAATTTTACAGGAAGAGTCCGGGGTCTAAATCTTTTCATCTTAGTAGTACTGACCAAATTCTATTCCTCCGAAAAGGGGATTCCCGGTCATATCGAGTAGACCACGCGTACCGACGCACCTTCTCCAACTCACGAGATTAAGTTATCCCAAGACAATTTTTTACCTTTATGTTCTCACTTACAACCACCCGTCGGACGTCCTAGGTGACACATCGAGGTAAGATACAGGTCTCATGGTGGTCGTCGTACCGGTTGGTGGACGAGTTTCACGATGGTCCTTCTTGGGTTAGTTTCTTGTGAGAGAGGAGGGGAATGGAGGTCACTTACATTCCTCTTCTGGTTCTCTCTCCTCTCTTGAAGTCTTCCAACGGTCCATATATTTTTTGCGAGAAGGGAGAGGAGAAAACTTGTGACCGTTCGGTGATTTATCTGTCCCACGAACTCCGACGACGTCGAATCTCTTTCCCCTTTGTGCTACGACTTTCTCCTCCATGGTCGTTCCGTCGGACGAAAAGGTGACCAACGGTACCGTTGTTGAAAATGGGTAGACGTCCAACTCACCTGAGACGTCCTCTGTCGGTCCGAGTCAACAGAGTGGTCACACAGTGGAGGTTTTCCCGACCGCTCCCTATTCCACTGAGGTCGTTGTTCACCGATACCTCATACTGGGACACCATCTCCGACTTCTCAACACCTTCCTCAATTAAGTCTCAGTCGAGACGATGCAGACGTAATTCCTCCAAGGAGCCCCAGAGGGACTCTCTCGGTCGGGACGGTGTGTCGTCCGTAGGTGTTACTCTCTTCGTAGGTATCATCTCTGTGTTACTACTCATTGTCCGACCCACCCCTAACGGTGGGACGGTACCTTCTACTACCAAGGTCGGAGGCAGACGGAAAGGACTGTTCAGTGTGTTCGGACCTTCTCCTTGCCCCCTCCATTTCCTGTAGGTCTAACACGGAGCGAATGGGTCTGGTTCGGGGAGATCAGTTTCAAAAGTGACAGATCCTCTCTCCTATTCGCGAAACCTAACACGTTTATGGCTGAAAAAAGTCATGTATCTCGTTTCTAATAAACTTATTGTTTTTTTACCGTTTTTCTTCAATACCTCAGACTCGTTCTACGGAATGTGTCGTTCTTTCTCTCATCTCAATCTTCGACCACTGTCACCACCCCCTCCCCCACCAAGAAATCTGTGGTCGTTGAACTGACTGTGAGGTGGTACTTGCATCTTCCCTCCGTCCCACGACGGGCTGAGATTTGAAGTTTTTATAGGTGTAAGGTGTAGGAGGGTGGTATGTGTTTTTATTGTGTTTTACCGAATTTCTGAATATATACTCTATTCTGTGCTATTTTGAGGACCTTTTCTTGTATCCGTTTTCCAAAAAACTGTATTTAGTATTGTTACAAAAGAATTCAACCAGAGGCTTCCGTTAGTCAAGTCAAGTCAAGTTAGTGAGTCAGCACAGACTGAGAAACGTTCGGGTACTTAACGTCGTACGGTCCGGAGGGACAGGTAGTGGTAGAGGGCCCCAAGTGAGTCTGAGTCCAGGTAGCTCAGCCACTACGGTAGGTCGGTAGAGTAGGAGGCAGTAGGAGAAGAGGAGGACGGGGGTTAGGGAGGGTCGTAGTCTCAGAAAAGGTTACTCAGTCGAGAAGTGTACTCCACCGGTTTCATGACCTCAAAGTCGAAATCGTAGTAAGGGACGTTTCTTTAGGTTCCCAACTAGAGGAAGTCTTACCTGACCAACCTAGAGGAACGTCAGGTTCCCTGAGAGTTCTCAGAAGAGGTTGTGGTGTCAAGTTTTCGTAGTTAAGAAGCCGTGAGTCGGAAGAAGTGTCAGGTTGAGAGTGTAGGTATGTACTGGTGTCCTTTTTGGTATCGGAACTGATCTGCCTGGAATCAGCCGTTTCATTACAGAGACGAAAACTTATACGATAGATCCAACGAGTATTGAAAAGAAGGTTCCTCATTCACAGAAAATTAAAGTACCGACGTCAGTGGTAGACGTCACTAAAACCTCGGGGTTTATTATTTCAGACTGTGACAAAGGGGTAGATGAAGGGTACTTCACTACCCTGGTCTACGGTACTAGAAGCAAAAGACTTACAACTCGAAATCCGGTTGAAAAAGCGAGAGGAGAAAGTGAAAGTAGTTCTCCGAAAAATCGAGAAGTGAAAGACGGTATTCCCACCACAGTAGACGTAGAGACTCCAATAACTATAAAGAGGGTCGTTAGAACTAATGTGGAACACAAAGAAGGTCAGGTCGCAAAGAGTACTACATGAGACGTATCTTCAATTTATACGTCCCACTGTTATATGTCGGAACTGCATGAGGAAAAGGGTAAACCTTGGTCAGACAACAAGGTACAGGTCAAGATTGACAACGAAGGACTGGACGTATGTCTAAAGAGTTCTCCGTCCAATCCACCAGACCATAAGGGTAGAGAAAGTCTTAAAAGGTGTCAACTAACACTAGGTGTGTCAGTTTCCGAAACCGTATCAGTTATTTCGTCTTTATCTACAAAAAGACCTTAAGAGAACGAAAAAGGTACTTGGTCACCTACAACCGGTAAACTAGAGACCAAGGAGACGGAAAAGATTTTGGTCGAACTTGTAGTCCCTCAAGTGCCAAGTGTATGACGACTTCGGACCGAACCGCTTAAAACTCGTAATGAAATGATCGTACACTCTACTCACTTTAACACTCCATCAAACTTGTAAAACACCGTAACGGAAAGAAACCTTAACCTTACTTTTGACTGGAAAGGTCAGGACACCGGTGACGACTCAAAACGTTTAAACGACCGTATAACTCACGTTGTGAAAGTGTCGTAGTAGAAAGTCCTAAACTTTGTCGAGTTAACCTTAAGGTAGTGGAGGTGATCGAAACAAGTATCACTACGAAAGATTCCGGGTGAACTGAAGTGTAAGGTTCTACAGACCAAGATCTAATCACTAGTGTAGTAGTACTGATAGACCCAGTACTTCTAGAAAAAACATGTCAAGAAGGCACATAAAAACGGTGGAGAAGAAATATAGAAGACGAAGACAATCCAGGTATGGTAAAGACAGGAAATAGCTCGGGTAGAAACATACTTTTCAAGGGAACCACAGAGATTAAAAGAACTTCTCTAGAGATCAGAAAGGGTTAGACAACAAAAAGAGATAAAGAAACGTAACTAACGACTTCTTCCGAAAGAATAGAGAAGAACGATATGAAACCTTGAGACATAAATCTACGGATATAGAAAGGAAAAGAGGAAACGAAAAGTGGAGAGAAGAGAAGTGTCGATAAACATTCCGGAGGGGTCTCTCGGTAAAACGAAAAAACGTAAAGAAAAGGTACCCCTACCAGAAATAGGGACAGAGAACATGTTACAGTACTTGGAGTAAGGTATCAAGTAATCCGTGAGATAGATAGTCTAGATCCGGGAATTTAGATAAAGAGTGAAGGTGACATATTAGTATTCCCTAAACTAAATCCAGTATGGACTTACCAGATCACCAAAAGGGATGAAGGAAGTTAAAGTCAGACTTAAACCATTATTCCTCAAATACTAGACTCGGTGTCAGTCGAGGACCAGAACAAAAACAACTGACATATCTCGAAGAGGTAGAAACCGACGTATCTTATAGTAGTTAGACTAAAGGCACAACTGGTAGACCACTACAGGTACACATCTCAGAAGAGAACACAACAACCTTCTCCCACAAACGATACTGGTCACGTAAAAGAACCGTTTTGAGATAATCAGATACGGGACGAAGTAAGGTGTAAGGTTCCGGTTTAAACGGACAATCAGGTCCACAAAGAACTGAAAGATGAAAACGTAAGGTCAGGGGATATTGTTTTTCCTGTAGCAAAAACCCACAATCAAGATTTTCCAGAATATCCAGAAGTACTTTAGCAAGTTGGAGTCGAGAAAGTCGCAATGACCAACCCCGTATCTGAACCTATTGACACTATAACTTACCAAACGGAACCTCTACTTGTCTCTAGTAAGACAGTAAAAACTCTAACGTAGGTTCATGACGTAAAACCTGAGAAAACAACTGGTACTACCGATGAGGTAAAGAAGACTCCCTAAGGACGGGAGTCATCATCTATATTACCAGTAGACTCAATTTAAGTGGGTAAGGTCAGGTAAAATCAAGCGACTAAGGATCTTACAGCTACAAGTGGGAACGGTAGAGAACAAACTGGTGAAGGTTAAGCGGAACTAAGTACCTGGACTGTAAGGTCCAAGGATACGTTATAACGAGAAATGTCGTAGCCTAGAACGAAGATAGGGGTCAGTGTACGTGTTGACCCATAACAAAAACGAAACCGAGGTAGGGAAGTAAGAAAGACCTCAATAAAGAGGAGACTAGAGGTCATCGTATAACCCGTGGATTACTGGACCCCTCAAGGAGAAAGCCATAGGATAGTATAACGGAAAGGATGACAAGTACCCCAAGAGTTCCGTTCTTATGACTTCACCGAACGGTAAGGGAAGAGGTCACCTGGTGCAAGACAGTCTGAAGAGGTGGGACTGGGAGGGTAGAACCCAACGGGGTGTCCGTACCGAACCAAAGTAACCCAATCTGTTCCGACACCAGGATCACACTAATCTAACTGATCAAAAGACACTCATACCAAAGTCACACAGACGGGAGACTACGGGAGAACGTTGTGGATGGTAGAATGAACACAAAGAGAATGGAACCTGCACCCCCATACAGAAGAACCGACGAGGTCGTTTCGTGTCGGTGACGAGGAATGGAACCTACTCCCCATAGAGGAATGGCGGTGGCAAGGACTGGAAGTTGCACCCTATCGAGGAGATCCGGGACGGTGGCGAGGAGCCCACCGAGGAGGGTCGACGGCGGGGACCGGAGCCCGAGCCCCAACGAGGGGTCCCAGTGGTGGGGACCGGAGCCCGCGCTCCACCGAAGAGGACCGGGGACTGTAGTCTGCGTCCCACAGAGGAGATCCGGCGGGGACTGGAGCCTGAGTTCCATCGAGCAGAGCCGACAACGGGGACTGGAGCCAGCGCCCCATCGAGGAGGGCCGGCGATATATATATATAGAGGTATAAGGACAATCCTGAAGGGACCACCGAGTCTACCATCTCGTAGACGGATGTTACACTCTCTGGGTCAAAGCTAGGGGCCCAGTCCTTCTAGGAGACCTCTTCCTTTACCCTTGGGTGAGGTCATGAGAACGGACCTTTTAGGGTACCTACCTCCTTGTACTATTCGATGTCAGGTACCCCAGCGTTTGAAAGTGAAAGTATTAGGACAATAGATACAGACCTGTATCACCTCCTTTCTCTCCCACATTACTTAGCTCTCTTGTCATAACTCTATATATGTAATGGTACAAACTTTATCTATCAATTAACCTTCAACGCGATATCGTGTCTATCGAGTCGGACCACGAGACACTGTCGGATCTCCCACCCTACACCACCCTCCCTCCAAGTTCTCCCTCCACTGTACACATATGGATACCAACTAAGTACAACTACATACCGTCTTTGGTTGTGTTGTAACATTTCGTTAGTGGAAGGTCAATTTTTATTTAATTTTTACTTTGTTTTTCAGATGTTTATTATTTAAGATCTCTCTCATACCTCTTTTCCCATACGAGGATGTGACAACTACCCTTACATTCAACCATATGTCATTGAGGACTTTTGTCGTACCTCCAAGGAGTTTTTTGATTTTTACCTCAACGGTAAAATAGGTCGTTAGGGTGAGGATCCGTAAGTTTGATCTTACGGAAAAGATCAAACTTTTCTAGGTACATGGGGTTTCAAGTATCGTCGTGATAAATGTTATCGGTTCTATGCCATTGGTGGATTTACAGATGACTGTCTACAATCCATTTCTTCTATACCACATATGTTTACTACCTTATAATGAGTCGGTATTTTTCTTACTTTCTCACGATAACCGTCATTATACCTACCTGGATCTCTAATTATGAATTCACTTCGTTCAGTATTTCTCTTTCCGTTTATAATATGTCGTGATGAATATACACCTTAGATTTTATACTGTGCTTATTTGAACAAATGTTTTATCTCTGTCTGAATGTCTGTATCGTTTGTTTGAATGTCAATGTTTTCCCTTCCCCCTTTTTTCCCTTCCCCCTCCCTATTTAACCCTTAAACCCTGATCGTCTATGTTTGGTGATATATATTTTGTCTATTTTGTTCCAGGATGACATATCGTGTTCCTTGACATAATTTATAGAATATTACATGGTATTACTTTTCTTATACATACATATTGACTTAGTGAAACGATATGTGACCTTTGATTGTGTTGTAACATTTAGTAAAGGTCGGGACCACGTTGTGTGTCAATAACTCTTATTTATATTGACTTCGGTATCCTTATCCCGATCTCCTTTTTTGAAATTTATAGGTCCATGTCGGTTACTACTTCCTTCATAAGTAAACCTTATGTTTTAATTTTAGAAATTTTTCCACAATTGGCCACTTGAAGTCTGAGGATCAACCCACCCCACCACCACTCCCTAATGTTTCCCAGGAGTTTAGATAGAAAACTTTCCACCCCACCTCACTCCGTTCTCTACATTAACGTTTCTTACAGTCCTAGGTGTCTTCTCGACTACGTATATTCCTGTCACTCTTCGAAGATCTTATGGTTACTGTATTAGTTAAAAGACAGGACTTTTCTACTAAGACCGACGTCACATCCTTTACCCAGTCTTCCCTCTACCTTTCTCTCGTCAATTACCCGGTGATGTCCTCAAGATTGTTACCACCAAACCTCATTCCCCACCGCTATTTTCACTCCTTTCATCCGTTTCGGTCTATGTTTACCGACGAGAACCTCTATTTTTACCTCTAATTTCCAAGTATATGAGTTTCGATACCGAAAAGGTCATCAGTGCATGTCTACACTCTCAACCTGGTTTTTTTGTTCGACTCACGGTTTCTTGACTACGAAAACTTGACACTACGATCTCTTCTAAGAACTCTCAGAGAACCTGACGTTCTTCTAGTTTGGTCAGTTAGGATTTCCTTTAGTTGAGACTTATAAGTAACCTTCCTAACTACGACTTCGACTTCGAGGTTATGAGACCGGTGGACTAAGCTTCTCGGTTGAGTGACCCTTTCTGAGACTACGATCCTTACTAACTTCCGTCTTCCTCTTCACTCGGAGTCTTCTACTCTACCAACCTACCATAGTGGCTGAGTTATCTGTACTCAAACTCGTTTGAGACCCTCTATCACTTTCTGTCCCTTCGGACCACACGACATCAGGTACACCAGTGTTTGTCAGCTCGTCCTGAATCGTTGACTTGTTGTTGTTGTTCCCTCTCCTTCCTTAATTTCTACTGAATAACCAAAGACTAGTTGATCCACTTACTAAAGTAAATGAGTCTGAACCTTATGACCTCCATTTCGTCTAAAATTTGGTTCAAGTCAAACCCTATACTAACCAATCTCCTTAGAGTCTCCGAAGATACATCGGTACTGGTGGTCTGATAACTTATCTATGACTACACTCACCTGAAGGTAGATTTAACCTTTATCCCTTCTCTGTTCAAACGGAACCCCCTTTGACGTGTCATTCTTCTCTTACAATTTCAGACCAATCTCTTTCTCGTCTGTGACTGTTTCCTTATGTTCCTGTTCTCCTAATAGATCCCTGTGGACCTCGACATCTTGTAATCTGTAATGTTTCACTATGTGGCTTTGGAAGATTCAATTTATTTCCACGAGAACGACCTTTGACAACTGAAAATAAGAATCGTAGGTCTTGGGGTAGGTATGTACCGTTATTGTATTTACATAACTGTCGATTCTATTTCCCGAAGGGACCGCCGAGTCACCATTTCTTAGACGGACGATTATGTCCTCCGTGTCCAAGTTGGGCACTCAACCCTTCTAGGGGACCTCTTTCTTTACCGTTGGGTAAGGTCGTAAGAACGGACCCTTTAGGGTACCCGTCTCCTCGGACCACCCGATGTCAGGTACCCCCAACGTTTTCTCAACATGTACTAAATCACTGAGTTGTTGTTGTTCGATTCTATTTTTCCGTCTACTACTCAATTAGACAAGTAATATCTGAGACTTGTCGTCTTTCTCTTACTGGAAAAACAATGTCGAGTGACCCGACTCGACCTTTTGAACTGGTAGTGAAACTGTAACCATCCCCTATCGGAGTGACAAGAGTCTTTTGAAAGATTAGAGTCTTCGAAGTGTGAGTCGACGACGACCCGGATCGCACTGACGTCTCGTCTCTTGACTACGTGTTAGACTAAAACGTTAGAGTCCCGGTTCTTCAACCTGTCACGGGTCTTAAACAACCTAATGAAGTTTCAAAATCCCCAAAAAGAGGGGAGAAACTCCTTGTAAAGTCGGATTACTTCTTTCAGAGTTTTGGGTGTTATAAATTAAAGAAATTTTTCGTTAGTTGGTTTTAGTCTATTTCGAAACTTGTGTCTTTATTATCCGTTGTATCGGGAGAACAGTCATGACGCCCTAGAAATGGCCACCCGGACGGAAAGGGAAAGTCGTCCGACCAAACCATTCATTGTAGCGGTGGATCGTCAGAAGACCTTTTTAGTGGTGGGCTCATGTCTCCTTTCTAAATCTGTCAAATCTAAACAGACCCTAAGTGATATACACTCTACTTAAACTCGTTTTGAACTTTATACTTACATTAATGGAAACTTTTATCGAAAAGGAGTTTATACCCATAACTTTCCTAACAGACTATTTGTTGGAATATTGTCCGACACTATTCGTTAAGGCAGTTCTGCTTTTGCTACCGTTTTCCGTTTTGTCAGTTAACTATTTTGGAGTCATGTAAGCATCGATTATGTTCGGAGGTGACCACCGAAGAATCCCTTTTCTCTAGTCATTAAAACAAGTTTCACATATCACCCCTTGTCAAAAAACCGGTCTCTCGGAAATGTATTCTTCAGTGTACACAAATTACCTTTGGATGCACTGTAAAATTAAGTACAGTCCTCGAACTGAGTGTTTGATTCGGCTTCAACGAAGATTTTTTCTGCTTATTCGTGAACTTTTAGACGACCTGGTCTGACATGGATATCAGTTGTGATTACAATAATATGTGAATTTTTAATTCTCCTATCTAAAGTGCAACACAAGGATAGTGTTATTTTGTTTAAGTTTTATTATTTGAAAACACAAAAGTGTTTCCAATTTTTAGCTTGTAAATAACTCACGAATGACAAACGGATTTGTGACTCGCTTCGTGAAAAGGTAGTGACCATCCGAGGGACACAACGAGAACAAATCAACGATTCAACCCAGGCTGAAAGGCTGGGGTACCTGACATCGGGTGGTCCGAGGAGACAGACACCCTAAAGGGTCCGTTCTTATGACCTCACCCAACGGTAAAGGAAGAGACCCCTTAGAAGGACCAGATCCCTAACTTGGGTTCAGAGGACGTCGACTCGGTGGTCCCTTCGTGGTCCCTTCGGGGATATCCAGAGAGGTTCTTCCACAGAGACAATGATCACGGTTACCGTGTCTCCTTGACTTGGTACCCCTGTCACATTCCGTCCATTCAGAATGTCACTCCTACGTTTGGGTCTGTTCAGACTAAAGTCTTGGACTCGAGAATGGACGATCCGATATTATGAAAGGACGATACTATTTTCCGACTTCATTTACAGTCTACACGTCGTTCAATTTTGTGATCAATTGTCTTATCTCTTTCAAAGAGAAAAGATCAGCTCAACGAAAACTTTACCCTACTTTCTTTTACGAGAGTCAAACCAGTGTTACCGTAAACAGAGGATACTATAATGTTCGACGAATTTTTAATGGTCCTAAAATAGGGAACTTAGTAAATTTTGAGACGGGACCTAGGAGACAAGTTACGGAAATTGATCGATCTGACCATCCATGAAACTGGTTAGTACGACAGAGAAATCACTGTAAAACGATAAAAAATTTCTAAAAAAAAAACCTACACCTGGTAAAAATTTTAGAAATAACTTAAACAATGTTATAACAAAGACAAGACACAAAATCAAAAAACCGGCACTCTGTACATCGAGGGGTTGGTCCATAGTTTGGGTGTGGGGGACACGGCCTTCCACTTCTGAATTGGTGACCTGGTGGTCCCTTCAGGGAGTAAAACGAAAAACTATAGAACTCTCTCTTAAGGGAAGGACATGGACAGTGCCGACACGGAAATCGGTACACTCAGACAGACAGGACAGGTTAAAGTGTTTTCCCTAGATTCATAGTATGGGACTCCCCTACTGAACACGTTTATAAAGAGACGTCCATTAAACATATAACGTATACCGAGTACGTTATGTCTAGTCACGAAGAGTCTGAAATTCCAACGTAAATTTAGTGGATCCTTAGAACAATTTTACATCCTAGACTCTAAGACGGAAACATTGTTCGAGAATCTGTTTCGTTTACTACGATCAGGCATCTGGTGTTAAAGTCATGGTTCCACGAGTTCATAAGAACGACCCTTTAGGAACCTGTCTCCTCGGACCGTCCGATGTCAGGTACCCCAACGTTTCTCAGTCTGTACTGATTGACTTTTTTGTTGTTATTGAGTTTTGATGGGTCAAAAGGAACCCAGATTCTCTTTTAGACCAAACTAAGGTTTCAGTCCCTCTTTTTTTTTTTTTGGGAGGGATAGTAAAAGAGTAAAAGGGATTCAAACATATATATACTAGTATTCTTTAGTCTAAACTATATTTGGTTCAATCCAAAAATACATAAGTTTGTTTCCATAGATGTTTTTAATGAAAAATGGATTTTTTAAAGGTGCACCCGGGATTTAGATACCAAAGTTTTGTAAAAAAGAAGAACCGAAGTTTCAAAAACTTTACATATAGGGATAACATTTACTCCAGTACCTCTTAAACTAAACTTTGAAGATCTTGGTAGACCGATGATTTCTCGACGGGTAAGAGGTTAGGTTAGAACCCCGTCCGTTCATATTTCAAAGAAACCAGTCATATGCGATTTAGTGTTTGAGACCTGTTATTTTCCTTGTTTTAGTCTAAAATCTTTACAACACTTTAATCGAGGAACTGTCAGGAAAAATTTATTCTCGGTTGACACCTTAAAGGACCTAAATAAGTCTCAAGAAAAAGTCAATGGAAACAAGGATGCGAGAAGGACAATGACAGTCGTAGAGAGTAAAAACAAGACTGTTCCTCTATACGTTAGAGGTATTGTCTCCGTTTACCTTTTGAGGATGTGAACCCAGGGTTTGAGTTTAACGTGTTCGCCGGTGTTTACTTTACTTACTCTGTATCAGTCTTTAACTAGTGTAGTTTTCTTTTTGTTTAGTAAGGGACTTTTAAGTTATATTTACTGGTCTTATTACAATAAGTCGGCTCCCTACGTAATCATCTTCTTGTCACGGATGCTGTTTCCTCCACTACCCAAAGGAGACAAAACATAACCGTTTCGATATAAACCCGATCACACCACAAGTCTTCACACACGTACGTTCTCACACATACTCTCAGTCTCTTCCGGATCACTCTGTCTTCCTCCCCGTCAGTACTAAAATCCTCTTTGTTTCTTTTTCTACTTGTCTAAAGTTTTTCTATTAGGTCGACCACCAAATAGAAAGACTTCTATTTACTAACATTTTTTATACCACTCTTTCGAAGTTTGACAGTATCTAATTTTCCTATAAATGGAAACTTTACACAAGTAAACCCAAAATCTCACTTTCAATTTGGATAACTATTACCTACTTACCCACCTGTGTGTCCGGTAACTGACTTGTGTAAGATCCACGGTACGTGAGACAGTTCTTAAGATTTATCTGATGTACTAAAATAAGAGGTTTTTGTTTAGGAAATTTTAATCATAATAGGAGTATACTTTTGACTATTAAGACTCCGCATCGTTTGATTTCAGTAACTGGTTCACTGAGGTATGAAACATGACAATTGTAGGTCAAGTGTTGGGACACGTCACTGGTCAGTAACCTTCAAGTGACGAGTCTAGAGGGAGTTTCTTTGTGGAACGACCGGTTGACCGTCTTCACGTCAGTCGGCTGTCAGAGGTCGACGACTGTGGGAGTCCGAGACGGAGTCGAAAGATGGTCACTGGCACGACGAAGACTCTTCGGGGACGGTCACTGACCTGTACGGTCACAACCCCATCTCCCCTACCATCCCGACCTAGAGACGGGTGGTACCTCGAGTAAACTACCTGTCAGAAAAGAACCCTCGAGGGCAACTCAACAGGGTCTGACAGTCTAGTCACAACGTTAGTCTGCTCACAACGGAGTGACCCGTTTGGGTGGGGACAGAGGAGGCGTGAAACTAGATAGGATCCTCAATCAACCAGAAGGGTCCACCGAGTCTATCATTTGCTAGACGGGTGTCATACCCTCTGGGTCCAAGTTAGGGGTCCAGTCCTTCTAGGGGACCTCTTCCCTTACCGATGGGTGAAGTCATAAGAACGGACCCTTTGGGGTACCTGTCTCTTCGGACCGTCCGATGTCAAATGCCACAACGTTTCTCAGCCTGTGCTGACTCGTTGATTGTGTATGTATATCCTCAATCAGTTGTTCCTTTTTTTTTCCTTCTTTCTTTAAAGAAGAGGAGGTTGTAGGTAGAGTCGTAGACAAAGGACCCTCCGGGTTAAGTGTGTGGCATAGAAGTTTATAAACCTCAGGATAGTGTACTTTCTCGTTCACGAAAATATGTCACCATTCGCCAACTTAATCATAATATTTCACTGACCTTGTCATCCCTTCACCGATAATATATGTGTCTTCCTTCTTGAAAGATTGTTGACAACAACAAATCAGCGATTCAGTATATACTAAGAAACGTTTGGACACCTGACATCGGGCGGTCCGAGGAGACAGGTACCCTAAAAGGTCCGTTCCTATGACTTCACCCAATGGTAAAGGAAGAGGTTAAGATTGTTGATCTTGACGGGTCTGTCACTTTACCCGACTGAGTTCTGACTACTCAAGGACCAGTGGTGTCAGTAAACCCGGTCAACCTCCTGACGAACCGTATACTTCCGACATACGGTAATGATAATAAGGGGTAGGGTATGTGTGCCCCCGTAGATTGTACGACTTGTAGGTGTCACGACTCATCGTTTTTAGTTTAATTAATTAATCCTTCGGTGTGGTCCTCCTGGTTTGGAGACTCAAGAGTCACCGAGGTTCGAAGACCCAAGTGTGTAGGTGTGAACATCTGAAGGTCCCGTCGGGTCTCCACGAGGGCCTGTCTAGTCGGAAACGGGTATATAAAAAGAATAAGAAAAGTAATTAGTTTCACGAGATTGTTCACTCAATTCTGACACCAAGTAATCCAGGTACCCGATAAACCGGCCTAGTTTTGGTTTGACGTGTGTACGAAATAATTTGTCTGACATTATGCTCCAAGTCAATAAACTACTTTAAGATTACTACGGGAGGTGTCTGTGGGCCAAGAGTTCCAGTTATGGAACGTATGGTCTCGATCTTTCTAAGAGGAAAAGTCTCGACAATAATTTTAAGAAGAGGGAAGTTCTGTGTGGGTGTAGTTACTCCCCTATGGGTGAACAGGGGAAGGTCCTGAAGATACTACCACTCTAATGAATTCATTAGTATATAAAGTCTATCACTTTATTCCACACCCTTTCAGACTATCTTTTTATCATTGGATCAGTCGTATCCCTAAACAGATATTCCTCTATAAGTAATACAGATGTTTATAGATGACTCGTGGATAGTTTCCAATCCCTTCGAACGTCCACGATCTTTGTGTTACTACACGGACTGTTCAAAGACTAAAGGACCTCCTAGATAAGTCTACGGTAACTCTGTCGGGTGACTAGGAAGTAACTCTCGTCATTCGTTTCGGTGTTAAGGACTCACACTTGGGTGTCTCTCTCACGGCCCCTCAGAGGTTTGAAGGGAGAGAGGGTAGAGGTTTAAGGTCGTCGTAGGGACGGTAAATCTCAGGTGTAAAAGTTCTTTATGAAATAATATGATGATCACGAGACTTCGTTTACGTATTTTAAGCGTTCTCCCCAAATTTTTTTTTCGTTCGAGTCGTATAACCCCTCGAAGATTTTGACTACTACGTCGACTGGAGGACCTCTGTTTCCGTCACCCTCCCGAAATGACCAGATTTATTTATCCTCAGAGACCCGACTCTTGGGTGTCACACCTAGACTTCGACTTCGCCCTTGAGGTGGAACTCCGTCTTACTCCAAGTGGGGACCTCGAGACGAAGAATGCGACGACCGGAAGTCGGAGAGAGGACAGGTGCCACTCTTGGAAGTGAACACAATAGTAAACAAGAAACTCGCGTTTACCAGAAGTCGGTAAAGTTAAAAAAAAGGTTAGCCTTTTACTCCCCTTCACACTTACTTCTCCCCCTTTGACGAGTTGACGAGGATCTAAAGATTTTCATTCCACAAGTCTCTAAGTTGAGAATCTCCGACCTTTGTAAACATACAAAGAGGCCGCCTCTACGGTCTCCAGGGTTCAGGCACTCTGACTGTGAGCCGACGGATAAGGACCGGAAAAAGTCTACGGTTAGACGGATATTGAGTAAAAAAGGTCTATAGAGAAGAAATGAAACGGAGAGTTGGGATGGGGAAAAACTAGTTTGCGATAACTGAGGTTGGGTAACCAGAGGACGTCTCTATCAGATTATGTTAAAAAATCCCAGTCGAGACTGTACTTTGTAACGTTCATGTTGTCCTCATGAACCCATGTGTGAAAGACGGTTCTTCGTCTGAAGGTTCAGATTTGCCCCTCCTAAAGAAACACATTTATCCATTTATAGATCGACTTTCCATTTAAAAATACGTTGACTTCCCTAGTACTCTCAGGTGGTCCTTAATAGTACACATCCTACTCTATGAAACGAGTCCACGTCTCCTGGTCAAAAACAAGAATTTTACACCCCTAAAAAAAGGGCTAAAATTGGGACAAAGTACAGTAAAGTAAGAAATTGTGGGAGCAGGGAAAGAGGAAGGTCCTTCGAAAAGGTACCGACGACCGTTTCAGGAGACAAGAGTAAGTACGTCAAACCTGGAACCCCCTTTATGTCGTAAGACGCTATGAAATCAAAAACAAGGAAACAAAGGGGATGATTTCACATTTGTGGAACTCTCGGACCAAGGAAATTAACGTTAAGACACAGGTCGCCTCACCACCCGTGATCCCAATTTCTTTCATCTTAAGGAATTTCACGTATTCTGTCCAATGGATAATTTCATTGATCGTGTAAAAAACAACAACTTATGTTTGTCAACTTAAAAATAATAACCGTCAAAAACTATTACCAAACGTTGACTCAATCTCCGGGTTGTATAATTTGTTTTTGTTTTTTATAGAAGTACCATAAAGGAATCTCTTTCTCCCGCTCAACCCTCTCATCCCTCATTACTATTCTTTCTCGAACTATCTCAATGTTGAACTATTACGAGACCCTCTGAGTCAATTGATCAAGTAAAGACCAAGAAATACATAACCCTCACTTCTAACTAGTTAAAATACAACGTACTTAATATTGACTCAACATTCAAGGGTGTCACCGACAAGAGTTTAAAATAATATACCCGTTGGTGGACTCATAGTTATATTACGACAGTGTTTAAAATTATCGATAACACAAAAATTTTTCGACTAAAATAAAAATTCCAAAACTATCTTTTACAAACTTTTATTCGGTTCTGTTCGTCTTTACGTGTTTGATTTCCGCATAGCCACCTTCATAACTGAACTTTACAAATTTAGAAGTTTACGTGTCATACTCTCTAATGACTAATTAAGATCAACACTTAATATACGGTTTCCCTAATTTCATTGACTAAGACACAAATATCCACAAGACCTCTGGTTATTGTGTTTGAATTTCACATTTACGTAACCTTTCTAAATGTTGATAAAGGGGTAAGTCGAGTAACTTTCTGAAGTTTAGTAGGGGGCACCCGCACCTACAGGTTTGTGTCTTTAGTACATTCAACGTTATTTTTTATTACATACTAAGGAGTTTCACTAATTAAACCTCACAATGGTCGTTAATTAAGAGTTTGATTATTACTCTTAGTCATTTTAACAATTCATGTATGAAACACCCATCCCCACTCCACGATCGATTGCGTGTACGAAGCACTTGTAAGTAAGTGACATAAGAAAGTTCTCGGGAAAGTCTATATAGACAACAATGGTAAGGAAATGTTTATGTCTTTGACTCCGAACCCCTTCGATTGATTGAAGGGACTCTGTATGGTGAGCTGTTCCTGTCTTGGTTCTAAGAAGAGATAAGGCAGTTTTAGGTTAACGGTCGTCTTCGTCTGTTAAACAAGGGGTCTTCAATTTCACGTTCTCTTATTCATGGGTGTAGTCAGGGACCAGTCTTACAGACAGATAGAATACCTTAGTAGGAAATCCAAGACAGTTGACACTTGGGGATTGAGACGAAATTTTTAATCCGATTCCCCTGTCATTACCGATGTTCTTTAAATTATCTGTAAAAGAAAATAACTCTACCATATAGGGGAAAGTTATTCGGGAAAGGACATGAGGGTCTCTGTAGACACCTTAGGAAATAATCCCGTAAAAGGTGCCGTATAGTTTACTCTGCTTGTAACGTACATTTCGGGGATCATGTCACGGTCTGTCTCATTATTTACAAGTCATTAACAATCGACATTAATAAACCGTAGTAACACAACTTTGTAAGTCCAAACAAACAGACAAAAAGAGAAAATAAGGTAGTCTTTTATTCAAGAAATGTCTATCCTTAGTCTGTAATAAGTAAAGGGATAAGGACTACAAATAGGGAAAGAAAAGTCTACCCTCTCCCAGTTGTTTACAACCTAACTGATAAAAATTCCCTCGACCATCTAGAAAATTGATAGTGACGGATCTTGACACTAAAGAAGAAGGACCTAGGTGGAACTTACTTGGTTCCACGGGGCGTCGTGGAACTTGATGTCAGTCTCGTAGGAAGAGTCCCGTCGGGACCGAACCGAAAGTAATCGTTGAGAAGGGAACCAACGAAATTGGAAACCTTTGTAAACATTCGTCGATGAAAAACAAACCCGAAGGGACCACCGAGTCTACTATTTCTTAGACGGACATTACCCCCTCTGGACCCAAGCTAGGGACCCAACCCTTCTACGGGACCTTTTCCCTTACCGGTGGGTGAGGTCATAAGAACGGACCTCTTAGGGTACCTGTCTCCCCGGACCGCCCGATGTCAGGTGCCCCAGCGTTTCTCAGTCTGTGTTGACTTACTGTTTGTGTCGTGTAAAACTATAATCCCGAAACCCAAAGTCTGATCAACACGAATTGAACATTATTTCTTCGTAAGTCAAGTCAAGTCAAGTCAGCGAGTCAACACAAGCTGAGAAACGCTGGGGTACCCTATCGTTTTTATTCTTCCCTGTAAAAAGTAATCTTTCTGTAATGTAAAAATGATGATAGTAATTGTTATTTTTAAGACTGATTTGGTACTAATAACGGGAGGTTGAACCTCTACACTTCACATCAGTACTGGATAAATCCTCATTAAGGAGACCGACAGATCTCGTAGTCAAGGGTCAGAAAAACCGTGGTCCCTGACCAAAGTATCTTCTGTCAAAAAGGTGGCTGGTCTCAACCCCCTACCAAAACCCTACTAAGCTCACGTAATGTAAATGACACGTGTAATAAAGATAATAATGTAGTTGAGGTGAAGTCTAGTAGTCCATAACCTAGGGTCTCCAACCCTTGGGGACCAGATCTCTTGTCTCCGAAGGATGAGAAAAAAAATAATGGTCAAAGAGACAGTACTCAGTTCAGAGAGTAGAGAGATGGTCCCCTTCATTATGTTGGATTAAAAGAGATGAATTTGGAATTAACAAAATTTCACTATTTTTAAATAGAAGAGTGGTCTCAGATGTAAAGACTTAAAATTGGTCTATATGTTCGTTTTCAACGTTTATTAATACTTTTTAAGTACCGTCAGTCATCATTTTTATGAGATCAGGTCTGTCAGTCTTTAGACATAAAGATAGCACTTAAGTCTTTGGTTTAACCTTCCGAGACCGGTTCTCGGGTTGTCCAGATACTGGAGACTAAGACATCAAAAGTTAATGTTCTCATCTCAAAGTTTCGATCTACCTACCTAGAAACGGTAGACAGTAAAATATCGATTTTACTCTGAGTAGTTCTTTAGTGCAAAACAAGTTTCAGTGGGGTTACCTCTCATCTGAGAGGGTCAAACGACAATGGACCATTTGGAGTAAAGAAAGTGACGACCATTCTGTAAAACCGTGAACCATTGGTAAGTCTATACGGGTCCATCTCGTCGCCGATTTTGACCCCCAATACCTCAGTCGGTTGGAAATAAACTTAGGACGAAATAGTACGTAAAGAACACGTTAGAACCTGTTCAATAAATTTCAGAAGAACTCCTTCGGAGTTCAAGGAGTAGACTTCCACTTCTTTATCATAAAGGAAATCGTATCCTAACAACACTCTAATTAACTCTATTAAGTATAATGGACGACTCGTATCACCGACCGTGTAAAATTGACGAACTAGTTATAGTTACCTACTAATAGGGATGACGGAAACGACAACGAATTAAAAGTCTTGTAACTTTCAGAACGAGTGACTACCAAGGTAGTTTACGTCTACAGTGAGTCTCGTTAGCCGAGACATTTGGAGAGGGTGTCATTTAAAGTAACCTAAAAAAAAAGTGTATTTTCCAGAAATTCTCTCTCAAAAGAAATCAGATAAAACAAAAGGGTTCGAGTTACCTGTTTGTGTAAAATTTCTATAATACTATGTCGAAAACCTCTCCCTTTACCGTTGGGTGAGGTCATGAGGACGGACCTCTTAGGGTACCTGTCTCCTCGGACCGTCCGATGTCAGGTACCCTAGTGTTCGCAACCTATTCTAAACCACTGATTTACCCGAGGGACCACCGAGTCGACCATTTCTTAGGTGGACATTACGTCCTCTGGACCCAAACTAGTGACCCAACCCTTCTAGGGGACCCCCTTTCCGGGTACCCTTTCCGGGTAAGGTCATAAAACCGGACCTCTTAAGGTACCTGACATATGAGGTACCTCAGTGTCTCTCAGTCTGTGCTGACTCACTGAAAGTGAAAGTGAAATCGTTGATTTGGTTGCAGAATTTTGAAGTCCTCACTCGGTTTGAACCTCAGTCAATAAACAAGGTAGAGGTTAAGTACATTTCCAACAGTCGTTTTATGATTGGAGACTGTTGACTCTCAGACAGTTAAGTATAAGTTAAGGTGGTTGAGTGTGTTTGTCACTCAGAGTTTACCCCAAAAAGAATTACTAGTCTGAAGTACGACGTTTAGTGGACGAAGTGTAGATTTTGACGGGTGGAGGTTTATGTGGAGTACACCCTTAGAAATAAAAATATAAGTTGAGAAAGGATTTTACGTCCTGACTAACGAAATAAAAATAAATAAAGGGGGGTCTCAGACCTACTTGTTTTTCGGTCAATAGACGAACTTGGGAGTTCGGTTTTCCTGTGTTTGTGATCACTTTAACAATTCCACTCAGTCCGTATAGGTGTCAAACATCTAAAGTTAACATGGTTTCTCAAAGGAAAAAGGTCTATCAGTTTTACCCCTAGTGAAATTTAAATACTTTGTGATGATTCTGTTTATGGACAAGAAGTGATAATAATGAATAGTCTACCTCAGCTCTACCGAGTAAGACCGTCGAGTCATTTGATTTGACCTTTGGTCACCCGTGTTTTAAGGAATAAACTTTAGAGGTCCCCTTTCGGTCAAAGACCGTTCAGAAAGAGATTCGGACTGAGAGAACAAAATAAAAACAAAAGAGTGTCGTTTGTATAAAACAGTTGAAGTGGTCGAGGTGACCAATTCTTTTCCTCACGGACTACGGTTATAAGGGTAGTTCCTGTGGACACAAGGGAGTAGTAAGGACGAGACCCAAAATCAAAACACAAACCAACTTAGAAAAGGTCTTTTTCTAGTAGGAGTAGACGAAATAAAATTTTTATGCCATGGGATGTTTGAGTCTTAAACCTCCTCCTCAGTAATTCCTCCTTTCAAAGAAATTCCGATCAAGGAAGTAATATTTACTATTTCCAATGAAAGTTATTATATGGACAACAACTTACGACTTAAAAGGATGTTTTGTTCACCGAACTTAATTCCTCCTTTACTACCTTACGCAAAGTTAGTAAAATATGGGATTCTTATCGTTCGGAGGTATTCTCTAAATTTTTCGACGGACCCTTTGGGTACCTTAAAATCGGAATGTTCCTTGTCTCTCAAGTGTATTATCTGTAGGAAGTAAATTTTCGAGTGATAACTCTCTTTTTTCCAGGAAGATGAAAATTTCTCAAAGAAATATTCTAAATGAGAGTGTCTATTTCGAATTCTTGTGAATTTCTGGGGGTCTGAATTTAAGTATTTTAAAAGTCCTTTTCGTAAATTTCCTACTATAAATCTACATAAGAAAGTACGTAAATGTACATAAGAAAGTAAGAAAGTACGTTCAAGTAGTTTCAAGTTACGTACTTGAAAGTACTTGAAAAAAAAAATTTAGTGTAGAAAACGTGTCTGAAAAAAAGGAAAAAGAAAACCAGAAGCCTCAAGTTAAGAAATTACGAAAGATAATTAGATTACGACAAGTTATTTGAATTCGTTTACAAAGTAAATTGATACTCGTTAAGTAAGAATTACCTCGTAAAAAAGTCTCCTGACGAGGACTTTAGTAAATGGAGTTTGGGTCGGTTTTGAGTCAAATCCTGACCTTAAGTGTACCGGTCCCGAACTTGGGTCGGTTTTGGGTACTAGAAGGTTGGCTCTAGTGTCTGACCAAAGTCCTGGATTACTTCAAGTACAAGAACTACAGAGTATCGTCTTTCTTAAGTCACTCTCTGATTCACTATCGATTCTTCGCCTAAATAAGTGTCTATCTTACACCCGGTACCGTCTCCCGTTCAATCACCAGGGTTTTACACCGTACCAATCAAAAATACCCCACCCATTAGAGTATCTGATTACTCACCCTCCTAATAAGGTTGATAAAACCCCTTCCTTACCTCTAAAAGTCCTCGACGGGTGAGAAACCAGAAAACTACCACGGAACCCTGACAGTACCACTGAGAGTCACACGGTAAATCGAACGACTAACTCCTAGTTCCAGATCAACTTCAACTGAACAGACGGTAGAACCTGGGTACATTAAGATTAACCATACACAACACAGGACCCCGATACGTTAAGAAAGTTTTCAACAAGGGACGGGCGAAGGGAGGACAAAGTGAGGGTCGTACGAGTCCAAGGTTCGAGATAAACCAAGGGAGAAAATAAAAAACGAAAACTAAAAATCTAAATAAAAATGATTTCAAAGAACCCTCCCTCATTTCTCATAGATATTTACGATGTAAAAGACAACAGGTGTTAAGTTACAAATGAAGAAATAAGGATTATGTGTGTGTGTGTGTGTGTGTGTGTGTGTGTGTGTGTGTGTGTGTATACGTTCCTAATATTTTACGGTAGTTTTAGGACGTAAGTAAGAAATCAAACTAAAACTGGAAAAACTCTTACATCGATCGTAAGTCCCGTGAGCTTTTTTTTTTTTGGGGTTTGAATGAGAACGTTATAATCCACCCAATTGTGGGACCCAAACGTATACATCTTCGACTCTGTTCTCCCCAATTCAATGCACGAGTTCTGGAATGTCGGTGATTTGTCGTTCAGTTTTAAACCACGGTCTGACGGACCCAAGTCTTAGGGACTAAGATTGTGGAGGTGATTTGACTAAGGTATATCCCATCCATGGTAGTCGAAGTAAAATGTCTTCGTCCTTGATTCAGTTTCTCTATAAGTGCTCAAGGTTCAGTGTATTAATCATTCTTTGTTTTGGTCTTAAACTTGGGTCCCGGTGGACTGAGGATTCGATTACGAGGATTAACACTGTGATGTGACGGATTTCAGAAGAACGGGGATTTACACAAAAAATGAGGTTAAGGAGTGGAGGAGGGGAGGAAAGGTTCTGGTCTCGGTCTTTTTCCTACCCTCAAGGTCCTACAAGTCCGGAGGTGGACTCAACCGTATAGATAACTCGCACTGGGTCCCCCTAACCTGTTCACCCTCCCGTTTGCGTCTTACTTTACATTTTTAGTCCCGGGAGCTCCTGAAGATTTGAACGAATTTTTTTTTTGTTTTTTGTTTTTTGGATTCGTGGGTAAGGAGTTTTAAGTGTCATCTAATCCCCACAAACCGGACTAAATCTTGTCCTTATCATTGGGTATTAATCTACGTCCTATTGAACTCAGTCAATTAACTCACTCCTTTTCCCTAGGA
Source organism: Capra ibex (assembly GCA_006410555.1). Lineage (NCBI taxonomy): Eukaryota > Metazoa > Chordata > Mammalia > Artiodactyla > Bovidae > Capra > Capra ibex. The sequence goes on from SJYO01041852.1 coordinate 78,118,689, forward strand.
ATCGACTAGACTTACCCAACCCCAGATCTTCCCTCTTACCACTTTGTCATTCCGTCTTAAATCCGGTAAGTACAGATATATTTATACAACAACAACATCAAACCAACGATTCAGTACTGACTGAGAAAACGCTGGGGTACATGACCTCGGGTGGTCCAGGGAGACAGGTACCCTAAAGGGTCCGTTCTTATGACCTCACCCGACGGTAAGGGAAGAGGTCCCCTAGAGACACTGGGTCCCTAACTTGGGCGTAGAAGACGTAATCGTCCACCTAAGAAATGACGACTCGGTGGTCCCTTCGGGTGTGTGTATGTATATTTGTGTACTTAATAAATTTTAGGTATATTCTATCTTAACTTCTCTTTTATGTTCGACTAGGACTGGTTTCGTCTTACAAGTTGAGACCTTTTTACCTTATTCTTCGACATTCCGGTTCGATGTGTCCTAGAATCTACCTCTTTTGTCCCTTGGAATTGCTTCACTCAACTCGGGGTGACCGAGACGGGTGTGAGGAGACTCGTCGTCTCCGGGTTCCCGCCTTAGTAGAACTAAGAGGTTTCCTTCGTCTTAAGAGGAAACAAAGTTGACTCCCTCGAGTCGGGGTGGAGTGACCCTTTACCCGAAGGGTTTTGCTACTTAAGACAGGATCCCAAAAGGAGAAGGGCGACGGAAGGAAAGATGTTAAGAGGGGAGAGTATACTGTAAAATGTCGAGGGTCGAGATCCATTCCTAACCGTATGTCGGATCCGAAATGAACGAGACTTTACTGTAAATCTCCATGAAACCTTGTCTTACTCACCAGCTGTTTTTTAGACCATCGTAACTCTTTTTCTCTACCCGGCACTTAGTCTTTCCATTATAAACTCTCTGTACGGGAAAACACTGGGAGTTCCTGTCTTCAAGAGAACACATCAGAGACACTCTTCGTCGTAGACCTTTGAAAAATTTTATATATAAAGAGTTCGAGAAGAGGTTTGGATTATGTATTCTGTGAGTCATCAACCCGGGTCGTTAAACATCAATTGTTTGACACCATATTATTTTTAATATAAACCAGGAACAGGGACCATATCGCGAGGTTTTTGGGAACCTTAACGGACCGACTATCCTCACAAAAACAATAAGTGTTACTCGGGACAAGTTTGTGTAGGTTAAAATAAGATCACTCCACTGATAACCACTTGAGGACTTATTGAAGGCCCAGTCCCTACCAACGGTCTTCTTGGTTGGTGCCATAATCTCCCAACTTGAAAGACCAACTCAAGTCAGTAGTCACCGGTTACCAAATTAGTTCGTACGGGGTATTACTTTGGAGGCATTTTTGAGGATTCGTTGTCGTAAACCTCTCGAAGACCCAACCACTTGTGTGACTCTACGACCCTCCCACCACGTAGGTTTCTCCCATACCTTCGTGGAGGAGGGGTTGTGGAATAGGATCCGTTGAGATAAACCAATAAGGCCTTAACGTAGGAAACATTATTTAGACATTGTCATTCGTTTCGTGAAAGGGTTCAACACACACAGTACGATCCTTTAATAGTTTAACCCCCGTCCCCTCTTCAGTATCTTTAGATGTTTAAACATCCACCGTTCCGTCTTTACACCCATCGGACTTATGGGGTAAACGTTGACCACAGACTTCACCCCCGTCGGAATAGTCTAACTCGACAGTCCTACATCCTAGATACGATTGACGTCTACTAATCACAGTCTTAACTTAACAACCTGTGGATCAATCATAGTCTCTTAACCTTTCAACCAACTACAGTCATTCGTGAATGTTTTTTTCAAACTGTGTGGGAGGTCCACCAATACTACGGTCATTTTAAACTTTTCGTGACAACATCCCATTCGTAAAAGTTACGAATGTCATATAATCTCGATACATCCCTCGAAAGAAAAAAATTATAATCCAATTAACAATATTGAATGTATGTCATTTTAAGTGGGAGAAATTCAAAAGTCAAGTTACCAAATCAAACTTATCAGGGAATCAGTCGAACCCGACAGGATTGTTATATAGTGTGTAGCTAACCTACCGAATATTTGTTATCTTTAAATTACAAGTGTCAGACCTCGGATCTTCAGGTTCTAGTCTCACGTTCGTACTGACCTAAGACTACTTTCGTCTCTTCACTCAAGAGACCACTAGGAACATTCCCGTGATTAGGATAAGTCCTCCCGAGACGGAACTGTAGTAACATTACGATTAATGGAGAGTTTCCAGGGTGCAGGATTATAATAGTCTTACTTTCCATTTCAAAGTTGTGTACTTAAACCCTACTCTGATGGGTCACTTCTCACTACTCTGATGGACGTTACGTCCTCTGGGTCCAAGTTAGGGACCCAACCTTCTAGAAGACCTCCTCCTGTACCGTTGGGTGTGGTCCTAAGAACGGACCTCTTGAGGTACCTGTCTCCTCGAACCGCCTGATGTCAGGTACCTCAGCGTTCTCAGTCTGTGTTGAATCACTGATTTGGTGGTGGTGTTTGTAAGTCAAGTAACGTCCGAGTAGGGGACAAGACAAGGATATTAGAACAGTAAAGGTCTTACAGTATGTTTACTTTGGTATGGTACATGTCAGAAAACAGTTAAGAGTGAAACGTATTACCGAAACTCTAAGTAGACAACAACTTCCATAGTTATCAAATAAGAAACAACAGGGATTGATAACAAGGCGACGTACTTATACGGTGGTATACAAATCAGTAAGTGGTCAACTATCAAGTCAACAAAGGTCAAAACTAGATAACACCTATTTTGTTGACATTTATAAGTACGTATTCAGAAATATCTTTGTATACTAAAACAAAGAGAGTTCATTTATGACTCTTCACTCTAACGACCCAGTACACCATATACGTATAAGTTGAATTAATTCTTCGACAATTTAACGAAATGTTTTATCTTAAGGTCTATTAGTTATCCGTTGAGAACACGTTTTACTTCTTATAGAACATGTTCCATAGTAGACCTTATAAATCCTTTATTAACAGAGACAGTATAATCGATCTTGTGTCCTGATCCTCTTTTGTCCTGGATTGGTACATAAAAATTGACGGTAACACGGAACTCGTACGGTCGCCCAAACTTAATTAACTATTAACAATAATTCTAAATTACCGAAGGGTCCAACACGACCGTGGGGTGAGGTCATGAGAACGGACCGTTTAGGGTACCAGCCTCCTCGGACCACCCGATGTCAGGTACCCCAGTACTTCTCAGTCTATACTGACTCGTTGAAGTGAAAGCGAAAAGTGAAAGTACGTAACCTCTTCCTTTACCGTTGGGTGAGGTCACAAGAACGGACCTCTTAGGGTCCCTGACCCCTTGGACCACCCGACGGTAGATACCCCAGCGTGTCTCAGTCTGTACTGACTTCACTGAATCGTCATCGTCGTCGTCGACGTCGTCCAATACGATCTCCATTTCTTGGACAGACGGTTACGTCCTCTACTTTCTCTGGGTCCAAACTAGCGACCAAGTCCTTCTAGGGCACCTCTTCCTTTACCGTTGGGTGGGGTCATAAGAACGGACCCGTTGGGGTACCTGTTTCCTCGGACCGCCCGATATCTGGTACCCCAGCGTTTCTCAGTCTGTACTAACTGATTCGTGTGTTGTCGTGTAATTCTAAATTATGTTGAAGTTTAATAATTCTAAAAGTTCAATTTAACGTGATTTTAATAAAGTACTTTAACTATGACACGTCCCGGGACACCGCGAAGACCCGTGTCTCGGAAAGACAAAAGGGTTAAAGAAACTAATATCCTTTGTCGGAAGTAAGTCGGAGGTACTGGAAACACGACACACGAATCAGAGACAGTGTAGACTGAGAAACACTGGGCTACCTGACAACGAGTAGTCCGAGGAGACAGGTACTCCTAAGAGCTCCGTCCTTATGATCTCACCCGACGGTACGGGAGGAGGTCCCCTAGAAGGGTTGGGTCCTTAGTTTGGGTCCAGAGGACGTAGTGTCCGTCTAAGAAAATGGCAAACTCGGCGGTCCTTTCGGGAGGTACTGGAAACGACGTAGGGTCACCCGTCTAGGTTCGTCGACAATTAATCTCTTCCTCTTCCCTCCCCCACGCTCTGGTTACTCTTTGTCAGTTCTCTTCGGAACCCCGTTCAGGGGTAAAGGGGTAGGTACCTATGTGTGTTATTATAGACTCGATAAAACGTCTATGACTTTGGGAAAGGTCCACCCTCTTCACTTGTTAATTACTACCATATGACAGGCGTTCTTACATCTGGAGTCTGGTCAACCTGGACTTCCAACTACTACGACTGAGGATGAATCGAGTCGTTGTTAGGTAGTCTTCTTACAGGTACTCGACGAGTGTTGGAGAAACCTTTTTAATGATTTTTTGAACAAAAATAGAAGATGTGTACCGAAACTCCCGTAATGGGTGACAGAGGGGGAACTGGACCGTTTCGTTATTTAGATAGGAAAAGATGAAGTGGGTTTGAGACTGAGACTCTAAACTAAACCGTGACCACATATCTCTTGGACTCGAAAGTCGTAGTTGTAATTCCATGATCATATATAATGACATTTTTCGTTTTAGTTCTTACGTAGGTAAGAGTGGTCTTCAAATTCTACTGGTCGTAAATAATCTAAGAATGGACACCATAATAAATCCCAAGGTGGTCCTTTTCGTGTCAGTCGACCCTGAAACTTCTTTTCAGTACTTCCGTGACATAGTCTAGTCTACACACCTTCCTTGGTTGTTCCTTACAGTTCCGTGGGTTCCTGATCGCCGGTACTAACAGACTTGCTCTTCCCCTCCTTACCCAATACCTTCTCACAAACCTCTCGACGACGAACCTTCGATTTAAAGGACTTTCCTTGGGACCTGTGACTCCCTAGTTGGGGTTGGTCTTGACTCCTGTTTGTCCCACTCCTCCCTTATTTAAGAAGGTGAAGATAAAAGAGGGTGGGAGAGTAGAAGAGAGGACCGGGGTGGGGGTCCTGTTCCTTCACAAAAATTTACTGACCAAAAATAAACAGACGAAAACCGGTACGGGGTTCCGGTCATTCTAGAATCAAGGGACTGGTCTCTAACTTGGATCCGAGAGTTTTTACTCGTACCTCAGGATTGACATTGACCTCCCTTTCCTTGTCCCGTGTCGAAAACTTTCTTGTTGTATCGGGTTACTGTGTTGTATTTGACTAATCTTAATTTACCCTGGTTCTACCGTCTGTTCTGATCTGGAACTAGGACTTAGTCGTTCACTTTACTGTGTGGGTCTCCATGGTACTGTCGGTGACAATTTTCTGGTTCCTTGTCTTCACCGGGTTTAGGACCTTTGGAGACAGGGAAGGGGTTTTATCAACCTTATTAGGAAGGTGAGTGGTCGGATATTTTTGATTGGTACGGTCTGAAGTCCGACTCCACCGGCAGGTGTTACCGGGTGTGAGATACCTCACACGGAGAGAGACATAGACTTATTTAGGTGAAGAATGGATAGTGAAACAGAAAGTGACTTAAGAAAGACGTTACTATGTAGTTCTTGGACTCGAAGTAATCCAGGTCTTTGGTCCATGATACCCAAAACCGACCCAGACTCAGGGTCGGTGTATCAAGTCCAGGGTTCATCCCAAAACCGACCCAAGCTCAGGGTCGTGTACCTAAACTCAGGGTCAGACACCATTTACCAAAGTATTAGTGACTTGACCGTCCCTTAAGGATCCTTCATAAAAAAGGGTCTTTTTGTGGACGTCGTATTAAAAGAGAGAAGTTTTGTCTCTCGGGACATTTTATGTTAGAGATAAACATAAATGGGTCCCTTTAATCGTCGACCTTCCCCCAATCTTACCCTCTTTTCGGTTCCGATTAAGATAAAAATTTTCGTACTTTGACGTAAATTTTTCCGCTGTGAGGTTTGAGTAGGTCTACCCTAGTCTACTCCTTTGATTTCAAGACTCCCCAATTCCTTAAAAGGGTCTCAGTACGTCGATACTTACGGTTAAGACCATAAACTTAGGGTCGTCCGTTTGAGGTATATGGTGTTAGAGTAATAAAATACACGGGTTACTTCCTGACAGGGGTAATGTCGAGTATGTTATTTTCATTTCTTCGGATGTATAATTTTTATCAAGTGAGGATACTATCTTTTAGTCAAACTAAACGTTCGTAAAAAAAAAGGAGTAGACCTACTGTTGTAGAGGTAACCTCTAGACTTCTAGTTTATTTATTTGTAGAACAATATAAAGATTTAACTCATCCAGATCTTCGAGGTCCAACGTAAGGACTAGGTCGGGAGAGAGGACCACTTGATCTGTTACCCTGATTGTAGAAACAGGGAGTTTCCACTTTCTACTTCACCCTACCCCGGTGATTATTACGGAAGGACCGGACTAAGAAAGGCCAGTAGAGACCCGTCACGAGGGTCGTCCCCGAGGTCAGACTGTGTAGGAGACTGGACCTCTGGTAAGACAAAGAGTAGGTGAGGACTTGTTGACGGGAGGGGTAGTTAGGTCTCCGATTGGATTACGGAAGACCACTGGAGTGTACCGAGACGTCGAAAGTTCCTTCGAGAAGTCGTGGAGGTCCACCGACCAGGGGGTTTTGTGGTTCAAGGTTAACCTCTGACCCTGTTACTCCCACCACTGTAGTACGACCCATACTTTCGGGACGAAGGAAGGGAGTAGTCTCACTCTGGGGATTGACGTAGAAGGCCCCCACCGTGTGTTCACAGTCACGGGTTTGAGTTCTGGGATCACAGAACGGAGAGTTTCATCCCAGGGGGTTGGTCGTTACAACTATAGTAAGCTCTCGTACAATCTTTACGTCTTCGACTCAGCCTTCGATGTCAAGTTGTTCTAAGGACTTACTAAAGATACTAAAGATAGTAAAGATACTCTTTACTACACTAGTGATTAGATCTCGGTCTGTAGAACCTTACACTTCAGTTGTCCCGGAATCTTTCGTAGTGATGCTTGTTTCGATCACCTCCACTACCTTAAGGTCAACTCGACAAAGTTTAGGACTTTCTACTACGACACTTTCACGACGTGAGTTATACGGTTGTTCAAACCTTTTGAGTCGTCACCGGTGTCCTGACCTTTTCCAGTCAAAAGTAAGGTTAGGGTTTCTTTCCGTTACGGTTTCTTACGAGTTTGATGGCGTGTTAACGTGAGTAGAGTGTACGATCATTTCAGTACGAGTTTTGAGAGGTTCGGTCCGAAGTCGTTATGCACTTGGCACTTGAGGGACTACAAGTTCGACCAAAATCTTTTCCGTCTCCTTGGTCTCTAGTTTACCGGTTGTAGGTGACCTAGTACCTTTTTCGTTCTCTCAAGGTCTTTTTATAGATAAAGACGCAATAACTGATACGGTTTCGGAAACTGACACACCTAGTGTTAGTTGACACCTTTTAAGACTTTCTCTACCCTGATGGTCTGGTGGATTGGACGGAGAATTCTTTAGACATACGTCCAGTCCTTCGTTGTCAATCTTCACCTGTGCCTTGTCGTCTGACCAAAGTTTATCCTTTTCCTCATGCAGTTCCGACATATAACAGTGGGACGAATAAATTGAAGATACGTCTCATGTAGTACTCTTTGCGACCTGACTTGCTTTGTGTTCGACCTTAGTTCTAACGACCCTCTTTATAGTTAGTGGAGTCTATACGTTACTGTGGTGGGAATACCGTCTTTCACTTCTCCTTGATTTTTCGGAGAACTTCTTTCACTTTCTTTCGAGTTGTAAGTCTTTTGCTTCTAGTACCGTAGACCAGGGTAGTGAAGTACCCTTCATCTACCCCTTTGTCACCTTTGTCACAGTCTAAAATAAAAAAACCCGAGGTTTTAGTGACGTCTACCACTGATGTCGGTACTTTAATTTTCTACGAATGAGGAGTCTTCTTTTCAATACTCGTTGGATCTATCATATAAGTTTTCGTCTCTGTAATGAAACGGCTGATTCAAGACAGATCAGTTCCGATACCAAAAAGGACACCAGTACATACCTACACTCTCAACCTGACATTTCTTCCGACTCGTGGCTTCTTAACTACACAAACTTAACACCACAACCTCTTCTGAGAACTCCCAGGGAACCTGACGTTCCTCTAGGTGGGTCAGGTAAGACTTCCTCTAGTCAGGACCCACAAGAAACCTTCCTTACTACGATTTCGACTTCGAGGTCATGAAACCGGTGGAGTACACTTCTCAACTGAGTAACCTTTTCTGAGACTACGACCCTCTCTAACCCTCGTCCTCTTCCCCTGTTGTCTCCTACTCTACCGACCTACCGTAGTACCTGAGCTATGGGCATTCAGACTCACTTGAGGCCCTCTACCACTACCTGTCCTTCCGGACCGCACGACACTAAGTACCCCAACGTTTCTCAGCCTGTGCTGACTCGCTGACTTGACTTGACTCACTCTTTGGATATACGTCCAGTCCGCCGTTGTCAATCTTGACCAGTACCTTGTTGTCTAACCTAGGTTTATCCTTTTCCTCATGTAGTTCCGACATATGACAGTGGGACGAATAAATTGAATGTACGTCTCATATAGTAGTCTTTACGATCCGACCTTCTTCGAGTTCGACCTTAGTTCTAACGACCCTCTTTATAGTTATTGGAATCTATACGTCTACTGTAGTGGGAATACCGTCTTTCACTCCTTCTTGATTTTTCGGAGAACGACTTTCATTTTCTCCTCTCACTTTTTCAACCGACATCGGATGGTGCGAGGAGGTAGGTACCCTAAGAGGTCCGGTCTTATGACCTCACCCAACGGTAAGGGAAGAGGTCTCCGAGAAGGGTTGGGTCCCTAGTTTGGACCCACAGGACGTAACATCCGTCTGTGAAATGGTAGACTCTGTGGTCCCTTCAGGTATCGAAGACAGTATCGAGTCAGCCATTTAGACTTAGACGGACGTTAAGTCCTCTGGGACCAAACTAAAGACCCAGTCCTTCTAGGGGACCTCTACCCTGTCATATGGGCGAGGTCATAAGACCGGACCTCTTAAGGTACCTGACGTCTCAGGTACCCCAGAGTTTCTTAACCTGTGCTGACTCGCTGAAAGTGAAAGTCTTTGGACATTTTAATCCTAGAGAATACGGTCCTCTGCATTTCTCTGTGTTAAAGTTAGGGACCTAGTCCTTCTAGGGGACCTCCTCCTTACCGTTGGGTAAGGTCATAAGTACGGATCTCTTAGGGGTACCTGTCTTCTCGGACCACTCAATATCAGGTATACCAGCGTTTCTCAACCTGTACTGACTTCGCTGAATCGTACGTGTGTACGAAATCAATAGATAAGTCATATATCATCACGTGTATACAGTCATGGTTAAAGAGTTAAATAAGGAAGGAAGGGGGAACCATTGGTATTCAATGGTCCCAGGTCGGGGCCAACCTACTGCCACAGCCGTAGACTTCACACTACCGTAGTCGTTGACTTTCTCTAATTAATCTCTATATCCCTCTCTATTTCTTTCCTATAACGTCAATTCTTTTATCTCCTCTCTTTCTCCGACTATAAGGAACCAAATACGTCTTTTGGTTATTTCGGGGTCGTACCCTGAACGAGACAAGTGTATCCGGTGTCCACGTGAGAACTTATCGCCTTCCACGGAGTGGAACCTGTGGAAGAGGTCACCCAGAATCTTCGGACCCGTCTTTTCACTTGAGTCTCTCGGGGACGCGAGGTCCCTCAGTCGGACTTTTCCTTCTCCTCCTTTCTTTCTTACTGTGCCCCACTGGTTCGAAGTCACTCGTTCCGGGTAGTGAAATAAAAGTCCCCCTCGAAAATATGGGATTCAACATGTGACTCGTTTCACTTTTTACGTCAGTCGAGTTGTAAGGTAGTCATAATTGAAAATAGTTATGGTCCAAAGAAGGACGTATGGCAAAGTATTTGTTCCCAGAATAAAAAACATGTAATAGAAGACCGGGTCTCCGGACAAGTGTAAAATACTGGGTAAAAACTATTTCCAACCAGTCGATTTTGTGAATGAAAAGGAACTTTACAAAAAAGAATTTAAGGAATCGGACGTAATGGGAATTTCATGTCTCAATGTAAACATACCTCGTTTCTAAGTCACCCAATGTCGTTTCTCTCTTGAATAATTGAGTTTCAGATTACAACGATTACGATTCCGATGATGAACAAAAAAGATGTAGAATTGATATACGTGAGGGTCCTTGTGTTACCTATTCCCTACACCTTTGAATCGTCGTTCGTAACCGAGTTGTTACAACGTTCTCAGATCTATTTGGACGGTTCTTTCGATCTTACGATTGTCCCCCAAACTTAACTTTTTGCGGAAAGTACGGGTCCTCTAAATAGTTGATCTCGGGATTCAATTAAAAAAGGTCTTTTTCCACCAACCCCTATCAGGGGACAATTACAGTCTTCTCAACCACTTTCCGTATTTTATCATTCTGTCTATCTAAGACCAAACCCCCATCTACGAACTCGTCCAGGTCGCCCAGGGAGCTCAGGACTAAGTGGAAACGGGTAGTCCAGAGAAGGAGTACTGGAAACAGTACCCACCCTAGACGGGTCCCTCAGGGAACTCAGGACTTCGAAACGAACAGTCCAGAGGAAGCGTACTGGAACAGTACCCACCCTAGAGGGTACGACCGAGGGCCATTACAGACAGAAGATATAGACACTGAGTTAAAGATAAAACATTTATCCAAGCAAACAGGGTAAAAAATTTCTAAGATATGTATTTCTCTATAGTATACTACGGACAGAAAGAGACAGACTGAAATAAGTCATACTATTAGGGATCTAGGTAAGTACAACGACGTTTACCGTAATAAAGTGAGAAAAAATACCGACTCATTATAAGGAACCACATATACATGGTGTAGAAGAAATAGATAAGGAGGTAACTGCCCATAAATCTAACGAAGGTACAGGACTGATAACATTTATCACGTCGTTGCTTGTGACCCTTCGTATATAGGTAAGTTTAATCTCAATAGAGATCTATTTACGGGTCTTCACTTTAACCACCTAACATACCATCGAGACAAAAATCAAAAAATTCCTTAGAGGTATGACAAGAAGTGTCACCGATGTGGTTAAATGTAAGGGTAGTTGTCACAACCTCACAAGGGAAAAGATGTGTGAGAGTGGTTGTAAATAACAAATCTAAAAGAATTACTACCGGTAAGATTGGCCACACTCCACTATGGAGTAATATCAAAACTGACGTAAAGAGATTACTAGTCACTATAACTTATATAAAAGGACACGGAGAACCGGTAGACATACAGAAGAAACTTCTTTACAGATAATTCCAGGAGACGGGTAAAAAAAACCTCTTCCGTTACCGTTGACTGAGGTCATGCGAACGGACCTTTTAGGGTACCGGGCTCCCCGGACCTCCCGATGTCAGGTACCCCAGCGATTCTTAACCTGTACTGGCTCACTTAAGTGAAAGTGAAAAGTGAAAGTACGTAACCTCTTCCTTTACCGTTGGGTGAGGTCACAAGAACGGATCTCTTAGGGTCCCTGTCCCCTCGGACCACCCAACGGTAGATACCCCAGCGTGTCTCAACCTGTACTGACTTCACTAAATCGTCGTCGTCGTCGGGTAAAAAACTGACCCAACATAAAAAATATAACTCCCCGTATTCGACAAACATATAAAACCTTTAATTAGGGAACAGTCAATGAAGCAAACGTTTATAAAAGAGGTAAGTCCTTTCAAACAAAAAAAATTCAATTTCGTAGAGGGGTGTAAGAGGGTGGATTCTATTAGTATATACGACTATATGAAAAGTGATTTCAGTTACTCTTAGACTGTTAGAGTTAGAGTTACTCCTATATTTGACTCCGATAATTCTAAGTGACACGATGTTAATAAGATAGGACCCACGTTCAGAAAAAGAATAACAATTTTTATTTTTAAAAAATTTAGAAGGAATAAGTACAGGGGAAGAAATGATAGGTTGATACGGAAATCCTAATTGTTTTCTTTAAACAAAGATTCATAAAGAATCTCGTACACACATTACACTTTACTCACGATACACCATCAAACTCGTAAAAAATCGTAACGGAAAGAAACTCTAACCTTACTTTTACCTGTAAAAGGTCAGGACACCGGTGACGACACAGAAGGTTCAAACGACCGTATAACTCAGGTCGTGAAAGTGTCGTAGTAGAAGGTCCTAAACTTTGTCGAGTTGACCTTAAGGTGGTGGAGGTGATCGAAACAAGCATCACTACGAAGGATTCCGGGTGAACTGAAGTGTAAGGTCCTACAGACCGAGACCTACTCACTAATGTGGTAGTACTAATAGACCCAGTACTTCTAGAAAAAAAACATGTCAAGAAGACACATAAGAACGGTGGAGAAGAATTATAGAAGACGAAGAGAATCCAGGTATGGTAAAGACAGAAAATAACTCGGGTATAAACGTACTTTATAAGGGAACCTTAGAGATTCAAAGAACTTCTCTAAAGATCAGAAAGGGTAAGATAAAAAAAGGGAGATAAAGAATCGTGACTAGTGACTCGTAAAACTCATTACGAGTTTTAAGAGGTTCGCTTCGAAGTTGTCATACACTTGTTACTTTAAGGTCTACAAGTTCTCCCAAAATCTTTTCCGTCTCCTTGGTCTCAAGTTTAACGGTTGTAGACAACCTAGTAGTTTTTTCGTTATCGTAAGGTCTTTTTGTAGATGAAGACGAAATAACTGATACGGTTTCGGAAACTAACACACCTAGTTTTGTTTGACACCTTTTAAGACTTTCTCTACCCTTACGGTCTAGTGGACTGGTCGAAGGACTCTTTAGACATACGTCCAGTTTTCGGTTGTTGTTAATCTTGACCTGTACCTTGTTGTCTGACCAAGGTTTATCCCTTTTCTGATGCAGTTCTAACATATAACAGTGGGAGTAAATTGAATATACGTCTCATGTAGAATTCTTTGTGACCCAACCTACTTTGTGTTCGACCTTAATTCTAAAGGTCCTCTTTATAGTTATTGGAGTCTATACGTCTACTGAGATGGGAATACTTTCACTTCTTGATTTGTCGGAGAACTACTTTCACTCTCCTCTCACTTTTTTAACCGAATTTTGAGTTGTAAGTCTTTTGATTCTAGTACCGTAGACCAGGGTAGTGAAGTACCGTTTATCTACCTCTTTGTCACCTTTGTCACCGACTGAAATAAAACCCCCCGAGGTTTTAGTGACGTCTACCACTGACGTCGGTACTTTAATTTTCTGACAATGAGGAACCCTCTTTTCAATACTGGTTGGATCTGTTGCATAATTTTCGTCTCTATAATGAACCGGCTGTTTCCAGACTAATCAGTTTCGATACCAAAAAGGTTATCAGTACATACCTACACTCTCAACCTGATATTTCTTTCGACTCACGGCTTCTTAACTACGAAAACTTGGTACCTCAACCTCTTCTGAGAATTCACAGGGAACCTGACGTTCCTCTAGTTTGGTCAGTTAGGATTTCCTTTAGTCAGGACTTATAAGTAACCTTCCTGACTGTAACTTCGACTTTGAGATTATGAAACCGGTGGACTACGTTTCTTGACTGAGTAAACTTTTCTGTTTACCGTTGGGTGAGGTCATGAGAACGGACCTCTTAGGGTGTCTCCCTCCTCGGACCATCTATCCGATGTCAGGTACTCCAGCGTTTCTCAGTCTGTACTGACTCGTTAAAGTGAGTGAGTGACTACGACCCTTTCTGACTCTCGTCCACCTCTTCCCCTGTTGTCTCCCACTCTACCAACCTACCATAGTGGCTGAGTTACCTGTACTCAAACTCGTTCGAGGTCCTCAACCACTACCTGTCCATCCAGACCATACGATGTCGGGTGTCCCAACGTTTCTCAACCTGTACTGACTCGCTGACTTGACTTGACTTGAAGAATCTCTCTGAGAAATCATACGTTAGACATCTAAGGAGCTTCCTCGTGGGGATCACCGAACACTCCGTTCATTAACACACAAATAGATGACCACACTAGTTCAGTTTTTCATAATCAGCGAGTACCACAGGTTGAGAAACCTTGGGGTACCTGACATCGAGTGGTCTGAGGAAACAGGTACCTTAAGAGGTCCATCCTTATGACCTCTTCCGTAGAAAGGTTGGGTCCCTAGCTTGGGACCAGAGGACGTGACGTCCTTCTAAGAAATGGTAGACTCGGTGGTCCCTTCGGGTTTTCCGTCCATGCCCCTAAGTGAAAGATACTTACGGACACCAAGGACCTCTGAGACCGGTCAAGATTTAGGATGACTGACTCTCCCTGGAATTTTAAGGGAGATCCAGAGAAAACAGTGTCATTCTTGATCTTTCCACCAAAAAAGGATCGGTTTTGATTTTAAGGTTCCTTCTAATTTTAACTCCTTCAGAGGAGTGAGGAAAAACGAGGGAAGTTAACAGACACACGAGGTCAAGGTGTGAGAACTCAAGGAGTCTTGTCTTGACCCTGGAGCCACAATTGGGTACTGATTATTCGGGTAGGTTGGTTAAATTTCATTTTTCAGACATATTGAAACCCTTTTGGAACCGGTTTTAAACACAACCAAAAACCGTCACGATTTCAGTTGTACATAATTGGTGTTTTTGTGACAAAACACAGGACGTTGAAACCCTAAAACTGTAGATCGTAAGCACAAGTATAGATCGGGTACTTCAACCACCTCACACCGTAGATTGGGTTACGTTTTATCGATCCAACAACACATGGACGGACTGAATGTCGAAATTTTTATTTTAGAGGAATAGAACGTAGTATAGTGGGGTCCGACACTCGTTATAGCACCTTCGTTAAAAAGATGGGAAACGAAACAGACAGTCACAAGGTCATGACCGTCCTGTTCTTGTTACAGAGGTCCTAGGGTGACGTAGGACAGATAAAAACTCTGTCTATTTGACTTTCCTTCACTTAGGTCCTTTTTTCGTACAAACAATGAGAGATCGATGTATGTGACCTTTTTGAAAAAGATTAACTTTTTCTTCAACTAAAGACTCAGAACCAGAGGAATAAACATTTACCCTTCTTATTGTCGACGATTCCGTAGAAGGTCAGGAATCCCAGTACGACGATGGGAGGACCGTCGGAAAGGAGGAGGTTGTAAGACCAACCGTGATGATAAGTAATTTTAATTTGGGTTCACGGTAAAAACTGTAAGAGAGGAATTGAAAGGAGAAAGTCAATGAGTCGTTCTCGTTGACTGGGGTGAAGGAGTTATGGAGACCCTAGACCGGTGAGGTAAAGGTGGTGACACAAACTAGTACACTTACTTGAACAAGGAATCAACTTATTCACTGAAACATTCAGTCCTTCCGAATTTTAATGTAAATCTCGACTACCTTATTTAGTCTGAGTACATAAACATTTCAGACTTTCTTAAACCGGAGAGTCTCTTTATGTTGAAGTTAAACTACACATCGATAAAATTCAGACACTAAAAGTTCGACTTTTCAAATCATAGTTAAAATTCACATAATCTCATACATTCTTTTGGACCATACATTTTTAAGTAGTAACATATATAAACTAATGTTCTAAAAGAATTCATCAGTCCTTCTGGACAGTTCCAACACTAAAAAGAGTGCATAAACTTTATGGATCTTTTTCACCTTATATAATTATAATATAATTCTATAAGATGTTAGAATTCTCCTTAAATAAGTACAAACATTTCTACTCAAATTCTACTCAAGATAAATAACCTGACCTCAACTTGTAATTTTAGTTGATTTTACCTAATTATAAATATACTTAGAATCTTATTCTAAATCTCCAATTTGAACTATTTTTACATTTGAACTTTTGGATTTGAAATTTTGTCGTAATTAAAGTTTGGGTTCGTTGACAATTATTATCAAGAGAGACGAGAGTTTTAAGGGGGAGGTCTGTGACTGAAGTGATTGTTATCATTTTTCTCATGAAAATAGTACCTTGACGATTACGTATCCCTAAAGTAGACTTTGTGACATTGTACATAGAACAGAGTTAATTTATGTACTCACGTTTCAGTTTGGTTCAAGGTCTCGTCTGTGGTTAAATTTATGAAACCAAGGTCATATTGAAAAACACTAAGTCCTTCTCTTTCGGTGTTCCATAGAGAACCCCAGGATGACTTAGCGACGTGAGGTTACATAAAGTTTTTGTCTCTTTTATGGAATCGGTGATCTAAAAGAGGTTTGATGTTATGACCGAAATGATTTTTGAACACTAAGTAAGATACTTCGATCTCGTCGTAGATCCGACGAAGAAAACAGACCGACCCCGAACGACGACCAGTCTACTATCAGGGATTTCGTGTCGACAGTGTCTACCTATGTTAAATATTATGTTTAAACCAATCGGATATTCTACAAACAGTCCAGAGACCCGTCGTACTCCTTTAAAGAGACATAAGTGAAACGACTGTAGGGGTGAGAATAGTAGCCGTAAAATGAAACTAAGGGGAACTTACACGAAATAGTAAAATTTGAGTTTTATTTATTTAACACTCCCTCACCCCCACCCTACTTAACCTTCTAACACTAACTGTATATAGGTGATGATACATTCACTTTCAGTGAGTCAACACAGATTGAGAAACGCTGAGGCAGGTACCTTAAGAGGTCCGGTCTTATGACCTCACTCATCAGAAAGAAAAGAGGTCCCCTAGAAGGGTTGGATCCCTATCTTGGGTCCAGAGGACGTAACGTCCGCCTAAGAAATGGTCGACTCGATAGTCCCTTCGGGTTGATAATGCATATTTCATCTACTTACTCTTGACTGACACGTCGTGTCCCTTGAGATGAGTCACGAGACACCACTGGATCTACCCTTCCTTTGGGTTTTTTCCCCTGTATATATGCACATATGGATATCGACTAAGTGAAACGACGCGTCGTCTTTGATTATGTTGTAACATTCCGTTCATATACGGTTATTTTTAATTAAATTTTTTATTCGTCACTCTTGACTTGTTTCCCAAGACGATGAAATGTCTAATAGAAAAGGAAGTGAAATTCTTTAAAACCTTCCTTATGTCGAACGATGTGAGACTGAGTATCGACTCAGGTTGAAGTACTTCGTCCTTTCAAACACCCCTCTTAAGGTCTCGGTTCAGAAGTGTCTCCGGACATTGGTACACCACTTGACTTACACTTGTTTGGTTTGTACTTAGATGCATCTTTCTTTAGGTGTTACGCCGAGTGGAGATGAAAGAATGGGGGAGTGTGTTGGAACGAGGTGTCGGGTAACCTACATGGAAACTACGATAAGGAAATATCTTCAATCTTTCACTTTTCTGAGTTCCTAATAGAAGGAAACCAAAAAGTTGTCCTCTTGGCAACCGTACGACTCAGGACCTAACCCACACAGGACACGTACCCTCTACGAGAGTAGAGATCGGGGACCGGGGATTTGTGATGATCAGTAACTTTTAGATACCCTCATCTGAACAAATGGTTGTCGTAGGGTGGATGCTCCCGTTAAAAGAAGGGGGTAGAGGTTCTTGGTGACTGGAGTCATCTTGTCTTTTTTGAAAGGTGGAATAAAAACTTGAAAACTTGAGACACATCCCCGGTTCGAGAAACGGAACAGAGACGAAATTGTGTTACTCATCGGAGTATTTGTTTCCTTCATCATTCCGAGTAGATACGTCTGTAGAGAATGGGGTAGGAAGACGACGACCTGTGTCTCGGGCCCTTGTTCCTCTCCTTCCTTGAATACAACACTGTACTCGTCCTTTCCTCTACCATCTTGTAAACTCAAACTTCCCGCGAATCATTAGTAGATAAGTTTGTGGTAGTGAAATCTCTACTTCTTTCCAACACTGGACAACGGACATTATTCATAAGGTTTACACTAAATAATGACGTTATCGATAGAATTTTGACGGATCGGTGTACGTTCCGACAAAATTAAGTTTTCAAGAGGTTAAGTTCCTAAACCCACTTTCTTGTCATCGATCTCTACTAGGTCCGTCACTCACGTCACTCCTGACCCCTTCACTATACCCGACACTCCTGACACGACCCGACGGTCTAGGTGGGAGTCCCGACTTCGTAAATGAAGGGGGTCAACGTCGACCGACGTCGACTGTCAGAACCTTAACGAAAGTGGGTTCTGAGGGAAGAGTTCTGACCAGTTACGCTCACCCATATACAGGGTGTAAGTGGAGGGATGAGGGTAGTTTAGACTTACCACTGGATCGAAGTTTCGACGGAAACCCCCAGTGACTACGGAAACGACATTGACGGAGTACAAGTTTCGGAGGGTGACGGATTAGAACGAAGGAAGAGAGGGGGATGGTCCCAATTAGGATTTTGTGAGGGTTTAGTTACAAGACGAACGATTAGAGGAATAGTGATACTAATCGACCCCTCGGATGGGACGTTTCCACCCATGGTCTACAACAATCTCTTTCGTCTCCGATGTTTCCCTAAGACCTTCACTTAAGGGTTGGTCGGTCGGTCGTCATTCCTGGTGTAGGGACCCTCGGACGGACCGGGGACGGGATCCATCATCACGTCAACACTTGCGAAACTGGACAACACTTGACCCTACCTACCGTTTGACCATTTCTTTACATAATCCTTCACCTAGACTCTTTATAACCCTTTAATATTAAGATTCTTTTTATCTTAACCTACCGATACGGACATCCGTAATCTATTAAACCTTTTTCTAGTATCTGCCGTGTTTTACTAATTAGTCGTTCATCTGATCTATACTTTCCGTCTGTCGGAGGAACCTCGTGTAGTCTAGGAGGAGAAGGGTGACCGTTTTCCGTCCCTTTAGCTTCCTGGTGTAGGTCCTGAATTAGTATTGTCACCGTCTCGAGGTCTCTTCCAACTTCAGTCGGATCGGTCCAGATATTAGAACCCTGGGATTTTTGACTCTACTGGTGTAGACCTAATTACGTGATCTTGTATAATTTGAGAGTCTTAGGTGTGCCCCGGGACTCGGACGTCTTCACCCGTCGTGACAACTTCCTTCGTGTAAGGGTGACCGGCGCGTACTTCTGTCCCCGGAGGAAACCAGAGACGGGGTGGGGTGGAGGACGGTGGTCTAGTCGTTTATCTCACTCAAGTGTTGTGTTACGTTTCCTTCGTTTCCTAATTTGGGGTTTCCTGGACGTCGTGGTTCTGTCCTGTACCCTTTCAGTTGAGGTTCTACAGTTTAATTCCCCGACCGACCATCCTGTGTTCAGTCCCAATCTTTCTCAAATGGTTATGCCCCTGTGTGAGAACCCTATTTCCTAAATTGTGGTACCGTTTGTGGAGTTCCGTCTATGTAAAGACCCCACCAAATCAGACCCGGTAGTGAAAGAGTTCGAGGATTTACTTTGTCTTGACGGTCTAAACGACATCGTCTGTCACTTTCCCCGCTACTTTTCCAAGTCCTTTCACCCACACGATTTTGCCTATACGATATTGTGTCCTTTGGAGTAGTGTATTGATACAAATCACCCTCCCGGAAATCAAATGACTTTGTCATTCCCTATGACGACCCGTCCGGGGATCGTAGGGACTCTACGGAGGAGACATCCCGTGCCGTGAATATTCCCTCCGGTGATGTGTTGATCAGAGGGACTATTTTTTACTCCAACTTTTATATATGTCGCCGTATAATGGGTCGGTATTTTTCCTTAATTTAACACGGTGAACGTCTCACACCTACCTGGATCTCAGAGAGTATGTCTCATTTCATTCAGTCTTTCTTTGTTGTTTATAGTATATAATTATGTATATACGCCTTAGATCTTCTACCATGTCTACTTGGATAAACATTTCATGTTTATCTCTTTCTCTCTGTATCTGTAACTGTTGTTTACATACCTGTAGTTCACCCATTCACCCCCACCCTACTTAACCCCCTGACCCTAACCCTAACTGTATATATTGATAACTATGATGTATATTTTATCTATGGACGATTATTATTTCTTAGGAGTTTGATGGTGTGTTAACGTAAGTAGAGTGTACGATCATTTCATTACGAGTTTTAAGAGGTTCGGTCCGAAGTCGTTATGCACTTGGTACTTGAGGGACTGTAAGTTCGACCAAAATCTTTTCCGTCTCCTTGGTCTCCAGTTTAACGGTTGTAGGCGACCTAGTACCTTTTTCGTTCTCTCAAGGTCTTTTTGTAGATAAAGACGCAATAACTGATACGGTTTCGGAAACTGACACACCTAATGTTATGTGACACCTTTTAAGACTTTCTCTACCCTTATGGTCTCGCGGACTAGACGGAGAACTCTTTAGACATATGTCCAGTCCTTCGTTGTCAATCTTGACCTGTACCTTGTTGTCTGACCAAAGTTTATCCTTTTCCTCATCCAGTTCCGACATATAACAGTGAGACGAATAAATTGAAGATACGTCTCATGTAGTACTCTTTGCGACCCGACCTTCTTCGTGTTCGACCTTAGTTCTAACGGCCCTCTTTATAGTTAATGGAGTCTATACGTTACTGTGGTGGGAATACCGTCTTTCACTTCTCCTCGATTTTTCGGAGAACTACTTTCACTTTCTCTTCTCGCTTTTTCAACCGAATCTCGAATTGTAAGTCTTTTGCTTGTAGTACCGTAGACCAGGGTAGTAAAGTGTCCTTTATCTACTCCTTTGTCACCTTTGTCACAGTCTGAAATAAAAACCCCCGAGGTTTTAGTGACGTTTACCACTGACGTCGGTACTTTAATTTTCTGCGAATGAGGAACCTTCTTTTCAATACTGGTTGGATCTATCGTATAAGTTTTCGTCTCTGTAATGAAACGGTTGTTTCCAGGCAGATCAGATCCGATACCAAAAAGGTCACCAGTACATACCTACACTCTCAACCTGACGCTTCTTTCGACTCACGGTTTCTTAACTACGAAAACTTGACACCACAACCTCTTCTGAGAACTCTCAGGGAACCTGACGTTCCTCTAGGTTGGTCAGGTAAGACTTCCTCTAGTCGGGACCGTAAAGTAACCTCCCTTACTACGATTTCGACTTTGAGGTCATGAAACTGGTGGAGTACACTTCTCAACTGAGTAACCTTTTCTGAGACTACGACCCTCCCTAACCCCCGTCCTCCTTTTCCCCTGCTGGTTCCTACTCTACCGACTTACCGTAGTGACTGAGCTACCTACACCCAACTCACTTGAGGCCCTCAACCACTACCTGTCCCTCCGGACCGCACGATGCTAAGTACCCCAGTGTTTCTCAGCCTGTACTGACTCGCTGACTTGACTTGATTTATTATTTTTGGATGAGATATCGTGTCCCCTCTTTTATTCCATGTTAAATGAACATCCTATTTATAACAATTCGAATTTTTAAGTAAGGTTATATATAATCCATGTCTGTTTATGACAAACTAAGGGGAATATGTTCCATGATCTAGAAGGGTTGGGTCCCTGACTTGGATCTAGAGGACGTAACGTCCACCTAAGAAATGACAGATTCGGTGGTTCCTTCGGGTCAGGAACCGGACATCCTATTCTCGATAATATAGTACTTTTGAGTTCATCTTACGGACGAAAACATATTAGTCCGATATATCATTTATTTTTTCATAACATAGTGAACCTTTTACCGTTTCTAATCCTGATGAGAATTTCTGGATTCCCTACGTCCTCACTACCAGGAAAATTGAGTGGTCACACCGGACAGATTTTCGGTCTACCTAGGACTTTTATCGGATGATGTTCAAAGTGGTTTATAAACCCCGAAGGGTCCACCCCGATCACCATTTCTTGGGTAGACGGTTACGTCCTCTATACTCTCTATGTCCAAACTAGGGACCAAACCCTTCTAGGGGACCTCTTCCTTTACCGTTGGGTGAGGTCACAGGAACGGACCTCTTAGGGTACCTGTCTCCTCGGACGGACCGATCCGAGATTTTAGGTCTACCTAGGACTTTTATCGAATGATGTTGGAAGTGATTTATAAATGTAATGAACATGTAACTGGTTCCACACCATAGAAAATTATCTCGTCTAATCCTTTAGGAGTCGATGTACCATGTGTTAGTAATTAGACCATTTATAAAAGAAAAGATAAGAGTAGTTTTTCCTTTTATTCTTGTCGAATACAAGTGAATCTTGTCTGACATTACATGATATTTATGATATTAATATCAGAACGGGGTCCTGATCCGAATTAAGAACAGGAGACAGCATTATATTAGAGTGGGGAGTCGGAACTTAAAGCGGGACCGGGTGTGACACCTACTGTAGTACGATTGGACTGATCTATTCATTGTTCACCGTTCACACACTTGTTGGAATCATTCTGTGTACAAGAGGTCTCTCTCATTCTGTTTCGGATACTTTTAAAGTCTAAGGATAGTTGCTTCACGAATCCCTAAGTCACCAGACCTCGAACAGTCCTGAAGGGGAGGTCTCATTTGCTACTTAAAAACGTAGTACGTGAAGGGTAGTACTTCTGCTGCGTGTTACGGGTCACCCGAAGATCCCAAAGGACTCCTTCTTGTTAGGTATAGACCTTATGATGAAGTTGGTCATTTAACTCACTTACTTGCCGACAGTCGACTTGTACTTATACAAGTTGTTGTCAGGGGACGATGTCAGTGTACCGAATCTAAAAACGGGTACACTGGATCGTCTTGAATCCACAATCGTCATAGACACACCTCAAATATCGTTCGGAATCTCTAGTATTACATCTGGAAATCCCAGGTCCTCGTTCCAATACGGTAGATTTCACTTTTCAATGGGAGAAAGACCTTTCTTTTTGTTTCAAAGATTACCCACCGAGTCTACCATTTCTTAAACGGACGTTACACCCTCTGGGTCCAAGTTAGGACGCAACTCTTCTGGGGGACCTCTTCCCTTACCGTTGGGTGAGGTCATAAGAACGAACCTCTTAAGGTACCTGTCTTCTCGGACCACCCGATGTCAGGTACCTTAACGTTTCTTAGCCTGTGTTGACTATCTGAAAGTGAAGGACAATCGTTCCCTCGCTGTTCGATAGTACACCGGTCTCGACAGCAGTAAATGTTGGGTATCCAACATTTCAGTTCGTTCGTTCGTTGTGAGGTGACACTCTACTTTCAAAGTATAAACTATGGCCGGGACCCACCCACCTCGATCTCCACCCCTTATTCTTTCGTCATACTAGTCCACAGGGTCCAGGAACAGTAGGTACCGATTAGGTGGTCATGGAGTGGGAGTCGAGTGTGGATACCGGTGTGAGTTTCACCCCTCGAAGGGAATGTTTATCGAGTAGTCAAGTCAACGAGTCAGTACAGACTGAGAAACGTGTTGTGCGATCCGAAGGGACAGGTTGCGGTTGAGGGTCTCGAATGAGTCTGAGTACAGGTAGGTCAACCACTACGGTAGGTTGGTAGAGTAGGAGACAGTAGGGGAAGAGGCGGACGGAAGTTAGAAAGGGTCGTAGTCCCAGAAAAGGTTACTCAGTCAAGAAGCATAGTCCACCGGTTTCATAACCTCAAAGTCGAAGTCGTAGTCAGGAAGGTTACTTATAAGTCCTGACTAAAGGAAATCCTACCTGACCAAACGAGTACCTCTTCCTATTTAACTGTCGTCGACGTGAATTCGAACTAGAACCCACCCAAATTTTCTGTCCGCCTTCCCCTTTAGAAGAGTTGTAGGGTTACTTCTCTCGAAACTTACCACGCGAACTAGTAAGTGAAACACACCTTTCTGTTCACCGGACTTCAATTTTACATGTATTTGACGATATCTAACTTACACGGGGTGGGGGAGGTTTATTGTACGACTCCGGGATTAGGGGCTCCACTACCATAAACCTCTACCCGGAAACTGTCCCTAGGTCTCCATCTAAACCGGTAACATAGATTCGGGACTACAGCAAAGAATAAAATACATTACGTTCACGGACTGAATCCGTCGTGGTGGTGGTTGTTCCCGAATATCTTATAAACAAGGTGTAATGTAGTGTGGTCCTACTCACTAAGGGAAATGTCTTTTCCTCTACACCGTAACTTGTGTACTGGAGACCTAGATGACCATTATAGGGTGTGGTACGGTCCGTCTACGACGATCAGATTGTAACCCTACTTTCCGGAAGACTTCCATGTCGACTCCACAGACGAGTCTCTGTTGTCTGTCCCTCCTACTCCGGGTGAGTTCCTACGTGTGAGTGAACTCCCATGTGAGTTCCTAAGTCACGTGTGAAATTTAGTCACTGGTGAGATACCGACACAGGAGTTGTACACTTATACACCAAGGTCTTTGGTTCCTCATCCTCGTCCTTATTATAAATAGTAATAAAGATCACTGGGGGAAACCTTATAAAACGAAGGGTAGTGGGACGGTAAAGATCCGGGATGCACAACTCCATATGACCGAGACCTTTTCTTTTTACAAAGATGAACCCTATTTAGCCCTTAGGGTAATTCGAAATACGATATCGTCGGTGGCTCTTAAAACCTGATGAGTAAGACTTCCTATTCGTTAGTCCTTAACAGTTAGTTGGTTGGTGAGTGAGTTAGTCTCAGTGAAAGGACCGTCTAGTGACCTCCCTATAGTCCGAAGGAAATGTACGTCTCTCCGTATGTCTTTATACAATCCGTGGGTTCTTTAATTGAATCCGTAGAGAACCATAATAAAGGAACGGGTCAAAACGGACATTTACTTATTCACGTCGTCGGTGTCGAACTCTTACCTTACCCTGGTCGGGAGTCCTTACTCAATTCGTCTTCACGGTCGACTCACAGTCCCTTTAGGTGACGCCTGTCATCTTCTCCCTCCTTCACCCGTACTCAGTACTGAAACTCTACTCGTGGTCATTACTCCGACGTCGAGTAGGTAGATTGAAAGGAGAATCAAATGGGGGTGTCATACGGTCTTCGTGTGGTCTTAAGATTTCTCGACGAGGTCTTGAATCTACTTCCCTTAGTCTCACCGCGTTCCCCGTGTCACATCACTTGTGACACTAACGACAGGTCGAGACGGAGGTCCTACCTTCCCAGGTGAGGGGTTCGACGAGTCAAGTCAAGTTCAGCGAGTCAACACAGGTTGAGAAACGTTGGAGTACCCGACGTCGTGCGGTCCGAAGGGACAGGTAGTGGTTGAGGGTCTCACATGAGTTTG
Organism: Capra ibex; assembly: GCA_006410555.1. Taxonomy (NCBI): domain Eukaryota; kingdom Metazoa; phylum Chordata; class Mammalia; order Artiodactyla; family Bovidae; genus Capra; species Capra ibex. The sequence goes on from SJYO01041852.1 coordinate 78,143,725, forward strand.
AGTACAGGTAACTCAGGCACTACGGTAGGTTGGTAGAGTGGGTGACAGCAGGGGAAGAGAAGGGCGGAAGTTAGAAAGGGTCGTCGTTCCAGAAAAGGTTTCTCAGTCAAGAAGTGTAATCCTCGGTTTCATAACCTCACAGTCGAAGTCGTAGCCAGGAAGGTTACTTATAAGTCCTGACTAAAGGGAAGCCTAACTGACCAACCTAGGGGTGTGAAGATCCTCACGACCTTTTATGGAAGGAGGAGTCGACGGTTGTGTGAGGTTTATGACGGGAGTCGATTTTCCTGGACAAAGTGTTGTCCAGAGACAGAGGATCCCTGTCTCACTTAAACCATTATTGAACAGGTACGTCCCCATAGTACAAGAATCGGGAAACTAGGTTGACTCTGTTGAAACTTCTGACTAGAGAGATTCCCCCAGCCACCTGCGAAAAGATTTAATGTACTGATAAATTGAAGAGGGAACCGAGTTGGGAGGGAGGAAGGATGGAAGGAAGTGTACGTGAATAGGACTCTCGTGAAAGGTCATTTGAGGAACTTACGATTAGAGTAAGAGTGTCAGTCGAACAACCCCTCGTGTTAGACGTTGTCTGTCTTCCTTCTACTTCTCCGTACATGTATGACTCTTCGTACATTGATGGCACTTGCTGACCCCGAGTCTGAGGGAGCTCAGGGAAGTCTCTGTACAGAACCTTAAAGGGGTGACTCCTTACTCCCCCAGTCTCATAAATAGGTGTTCAAGGATGGGAAGTGAGTAACTCCCCAAGGGAGACCCCCGTAAATTGTAAGACTGTAGAGGAAGGACGAGACACACACCCGACTCCTCCGGGGTCGTCGATCTCCCGTGGTAGTCCATCTTATAGAATCCTTCGGTCACCAGTTATTCCCCTGACAGGTGTCCCATCCACATCACCAATGTTCTCCTTGTAACATTGTAGTAGACGTTCTTCAGTGTGCTTCGGTATGTCAGATAAAGGTGACTCCGTCTTTTTTCGATTTAATACGAACATTTACTACTATCTTTACCTGGGTAGATTCTACTGCCGACCTTAATTCGTCGTGTCCAACTTCGGCACTTCTCCCTTTTGTACCCTGCTGAGAGGCAGTAGTGCACAGAAGTCCTACCCCACTCACTCTTTCGTGGTCCCTTCCCACGCACACTACCCCTCGAACCCTCCCTTTCCGTGCAATACTGGTGTAAAATGTTTAGATGTTCGTAAAATGACCGAGGACAGAACTTCGTCTCTGTTTTGGGAACTTTCCTTGGTAGTACAAGTAGAAGCTACACCTCCTTACCGTTTCCAAACCCCCGGTGAGAAGGGAGTGACCGTTTGCAGTACTAACTACAGTATTCTCTTTTTGACCTGAATCTATAGTCGAGACGGTGAGTTGTCGAGACACCCGAATTGAGACGATGACTTTGAGAACTTTAGTCATAATAGAGTGAATATTTTACCTCTACTATCATAGATAAAGTACCCCGACAACTCTCCTCAGTTCCTTATACTTTGCTGACTATGCTGAGAGTCGTCTATTCCTACGAATTATTTACGGGTGACGGGAAAGAAGTCTTTTTTAAACCCTCACTCACTCACTTACTTGGATTTGAATGGACTTTTCCATTGTAATATATTTAAGTATCCAACAGTATTTTCCTGGTTACTTTCTGATTACAGTACGGTACTGTCTCGCACCAGGTGACCTCTTCCCTTACCGTTCGGTGAAGTCATAAGAACGGAACTCTTGGGGTACTTGTCATCCTTTTCCGTTTTAATATCCTATGGTTTCTCCTTGAGGGGTCCAGTAATCCACGGGTTATATGATGTCCTCTAGTCACCTCTTTATTTAGGTCTTTCTTACTTCCCTACCTCGGTTTCGTTTTTGTTATGGGTTGACACCTACACTGACCACTATCTTCGTTCTAGGCCACGACATTTCTCGTTATAACGTATCCTTGGACCTTACAGTCCAGGTACTTAGTTCCGTTTAACCTTCACCAGTTCCTTCTCTACCGTTCCCACTTGCAGCTGTAAGATCCTTAGTCGCTTGATTTTACCTGACCTTACCCACTTAAATTGAGTCTACTGGTAATATAGATGATGACACCCGTCCTTGGGGAGTCTTCTTTACCTCATCGGTAATACCAGTTGTTTTCTCAGACTTTACGTCATGAACCTACGTTAGAGTTTTTACTGTCTTACTGGAGACAAGCAGAGGTTCCGTTTGGTATGTTGTAGTGTCAATAGGTTCAGATACTGGGTTGGTCATTACGACTTTCTCGACTTCGACTTACCAAAATACTTCTGGATGTTCTGGAAAATTGATTGTGGGTTTTTTCTACAGGAAAAGTAATATCCCCTGACCTTACGTTTTCATCTTTCAGTTCTTTGTGGACCTCATTGTCCGTTTAAACCGGAACCTTACACCTTACTTCGTCCCGTTTCTGATTATCTCAAAACGGTTCTTTTACGTGACCAGTATCGTTTGTGGGAGAAGGTTGTTGTGTTCTCTTCTGAGATGTGTACCTGTAATGGTCTACCAGTTGTGCCTTTAGTCTAACTAATATAAGATACGTCGGTTTCTACCTCTTCGAGATATGTCAGTTGTTTTTGTTCTGGTCCTCGACTGACACCGAGTCTAGTACTTGAGAAATAATGGTTTAAGTCTGACTTTAACTTCTTTCATCCCTTTTAACGATCTGGTAAGTTCATACTGGATTTAGTTTAGGGAATACTGATATGTCACCTTCACTCTTTATCTATATTCCCGGATCTAGACTATCTATCTCACGGACTACTTGATACCTTACTCCAAGCACCGTAACATGTCCTCTATCCCTAGTTCTGGTAGGGGTACCTTTTCTTTACGTTTTTTCGTTTTACCGACAGACCCCTCCGGAATGTTTATCGACACTTTTCTTCTCTCCACTTTTCCTTTCTATATTCGTAGGCTTACGTCTCAAGGTTTCTTATCGTTCTTCTCTATTCTTTCGGAAGAAGTCTCTAGTTACGTTTCTTTATCTCCTTTTCTTGTCTTACCCTTTCTAATCTCTAGAGAAGTTCTTTTAATCTCTATGGTTCCCTTGAAAAGTATGTTTCTACCCGAGCTATTTCCTGTCTTTACCAGACTTGGATTGTCTTCGTCTACTATAATTCTTCTCCACCGTTCTTATGTGCTTTCTTGACATGTTTTTTCTAGAAGTGCTGGGTCTATTAGTACTACTACACTAGTGATTAGATCTTGGTCTGTAGAACCTTACACTTCAGTTCACCCGGATCTTTCGTAGTGATACTTGTTTCGATCACCTCCACTACCTTAAGGTTAACTCGACAAAGGTTAGGACTTTCTACTACGACACTTTCACGACGTGAGTGATACGGTCGTTTAAACCTTTTGAGTCGTCACCGGTGGCCTGACCTTTTCCAGTCAAAAGTAAGGTTAGGGTTTCTTTCCGTTACGGTTTCTTACGAGTTTGATGGCGTTTTAACGTGAGTAGAGTGCACGATCATTTCATTACGAGTTTTAAGAGGTTCGGTCCGAAGTCGTCATACACTTGGCACTTGAGGGACTACAAGTTCGACCAAAATCTTTGCCGTCTCCTTGGTCTCTAGTTTACCGGTTGTAGGCGACCTAGTACCTTTTTCGTTCTCTCAAGGTCTTTTTGTAGATAAAGACGAAACAACTGATACGGTTTCGGAAACTGACACACCTAGTGTTATGTGACACCTTTTAAGACTTTCTCTACCCTGATGGTCTGGTGGATTGGACGGAGAATTCTTTAGACATACGTCCAGTCCTTCGTTGTCAATCTTGACCTGTACCTTGTTGTCTGACCAAAGTTTATCCTTTTCCTCATCCAGTTCCGACATATAACAGTGGGACGAATAAATTGAAGATACATCTCATGTAGTACTCTTTGCGACCTGACCGTCTTTGTGTTCGACCTTAGTTCTAACGGCCCTCTTTATAGTTAATGGAGTCTATACGTTACTGTGGTGGGAATCCCGTCTTTCACTTCTCCTCGATTTTTCGGAGAACTACTTTCACTTTCTCCTCTCGTTTTTTTCAACCGAAATTCGAGTTGTAAGTCTTTTGCTTCTAGTACCGTAGGCCAGGGTAGTGAAGTACCCTTTATCTATCCCTCGGTCACCTTTGTCACAGTCTGAAATAAAACCCCCCGAGGTTTTAGTGACGTCTACCACTGACGTCGGTACTTTAATTTTCTGCGAATGAGGAACCTTCTTTTCAATACTCGTTGGATCTATCATATAAGTTTTCGTCTCTGTAATGAAACGGCTGATTCAAGGCAGATCAGTTCCGATACCAAAAAGGACACCAGTACATACCTACACTCTCAACCTGATACTTCTTCCGACTCGTGGCTTCTTAACTACGAAAACTTGACAGCACAACCTCTTCTGAGAACTCTCAGGGAACCTCACGTTTCTCTAGGTTGGTCAGGTAAGACTTCCTCTAGTTGGGACCGTAAAGAAACCTTCCTTGTTACGATTTCGACTTTGAGGTCATGAAACCGGTGGAGTACACTTCTCGACTGAGTAACCTTTTCTGAGACTACGACCCTCCCTAACCCCCGTCCTCCTCTTCCCCTGCTGGCTCCTACTCTACCGACTTACCGTAGTGACTGAGCTACCTGCACTCAGGTTCACTTGAGGCCCTCTACCACTACCTGTCCTTCCGGACCACACGACGCAAAGTACCCCAACGTTTATCAACCTATGTTGACTCGCTGACTTGACTTGACTTGACTTGACTTGACTTGACTTACAGTACGACTAACGACAGTACTGCTAAGAACTCAACAGTACCTTTTCTGTTTAAACACAATCAAGACTAAAGTCACTTTAACAGTCTCTCTCAAAGATTTTCTGAGGTAATGTCTGTCATAAATTAAAAGTCTGATGTAATACAGATTCACTTTTGTTTCACTGTCGGAGTCACCACTAACTAATCGAGTAATCCTTAGACAAATAATAATCTCAGAAATTTTACGGAAAAACTTGGTTCCGGTGAGATGAGTTGAACTAGAAAAATACTGTCGAGTTTTAAATTCTCTCGTATAAGGTAAAGAGGTCTCGACAAAAAAAAAAAAAAAAATGATAAAAAACTACGTAATATGGGATTCACCCTCTTGTTGTTGTTTTTTTTTGTGAATTATGAATTAGGGTGATTAAAAAGGAGACAACTCAAATTAAGTAGAAAGATTAGTAAGGGGTAAGTAAAATGGGTGAGTCACTATGAGTCGTAATATTTCTTATATTATTGAATAAGTTCCAGGGACCCACTCTCTCAAAATCCTATTCAAACCCACCAAAAATAAGTAGAAGAACTTTGAAGTTTAGGAATGTCAATGTCGATGTGGGGTTTGGGGACTTAGACAGTAGTGATCTAGAAATTTTCTCTTTTATGTCTTTCCAGAACACGAGACTCCTAACTTTCTTTATTAGAGTTGACTACCTTCAGAAGTATTTCAGTATGTGTGTGGTTTTCTTTACGTCATCTAGGCCCCTTCCTACGGTTCCTTCGGCCCCTCCTGTTCCGTTTATTTCCACTAAACACCATTCTTGACTCTCACCCTAAATCCAAAACATTAGACGATTAGTGACAAAGTTTAAATAGTTGTCAGTCTTCACCGAATTTCGGTAGAGTTAAATAAACGCTTACCGTTCGTCATTGTTACTATTTTTTTTTTTTATCGATTAAAACGACTCAGTCATCAGTTACGAAACATAATTATCAGTCATAATTATGAAACATTGTAATTATGAAAACATAGTCATGAGTCATTTGACGAAACGTGATTCACACATGAATGATTTATAATTCATGTCACAGATGACACACATAACCCCTAACAGTCCACCGAGTCATCATTTCTTAGGTGGACGGTTTCGTTCTCTTGGTCCTCTGTACCCAAGCTAGAGAACCGACCCTTCTCGGAGACCTCATCCTTTACTGTTGGGTAAGGTCATAAGAACGGACTTCTTAGGGTACCTATTTCCTCGGACCTCCCGATGTCAGGTATCCTAACGTTTCTCAGTCTATATTGACTGGTTGACTCACGCACGTGTGTGTGTTTGTGTGTGTATGTGTAATGACACATCATTCAAGAAATGTTCCCAATAGAGTTAGGATGAGGACGAGTTACTTAACTCAAGAAAATAATAACAACGACAAATTAACGATTCAGTACTGGGTGAGAAACGTTAGGGTACCTGACATCGGACGGTCCGAGGAGACAAGTACCCTGAAGAAGTCCGTTCTCATGACCTCCCCCAACGGTAAAGGAAGAGGTCCCCTAGAAGGGTTGGGTTCCTAGTTTAGACTCAGAGGACGTGACCGTCCGTCTAAGAAATGGTGACTCGGTGTACCCTTCAGGGAGAAAATTATTTAGGTATAATATTGTCTACTCGTTTTACTCCGAATGTCTCCAGTACAGTAAGTCCCAAGACTGTCCCTTTTTTACTGGAGGATTACCCAAATATATTACTTCGAAGAGAAACCGGAGGAAATATGTTAACACATTCTCGACTGAGTAACCGTTTCTGGAACTACGACCAATTCTAACTCCTGTCCTTCTCTTCCCCTACTATCTCTTACTCGACCAACCTACCGTAGTAACTGAGTTATCTGTGCTCAAACTCCTTTGAGACCCTCTGTCACTTCCTACCCCTTCAGATCATACGATGTACCCCAACTTTTCTCTGTACTGAATCGTTGACTTGTTGTCGTTGTGTTGACACCCGTCTCGATTTGCTTTAGTTGTCCCCTTGGTCGTTCTCGACCTTAGTACTTTCTACAGGTGACGGTTTTAGGACCGGGGTGTCGTCTCCCCCGGGGGTTGAGGACGGGAGTCTGGATAGACCACAAGGGTAACCGATTTAGTAGGTCTATGGTTTCCCGTTCCATCAGATTAACGACGTGTACCACCTTCATTCGGAGGGTCCCGTGTCTGGTTCTCCCTCTTCCTACCTCTTGTCTAGGTCCTCCCGTTTACCACTTATTGAAACGATGTACCGGTATATCAAACGAGTACCAGTGAACCGTTCTCACTGAACCTCTAAGTACGGTACACTGTATACCATCCAGGTTTCCTTGACGAAGCATTAACAAGTGTCGTGTCCGGGATCTTTACTTCGACTTATAGAATGGGTCGGTATGAGATGGACCCTGTTTAAGTTGGAGGTAAGAAAACTCGGACTTCTCTGTCACCTCTGGTCTCTCCCTCGGTCGACTGGGGGTCTCGGGAATCTCCATCTACCTGTCCGGACCGGACACACCCAATGGTCGAACCCCTGGTTTCTTGTTTTCACTTATAGAGGGATGTAAGAGAGTTCCGTGACTATAGAGCCCAAGTTATTTGTTCTGTTTCATTAAGGTAATCACAGCGGTGGTAAGATCAAATTTGAAACGAGGAAGGATTGTAGAAGTTGTCTACTGTATTCCGCGTTTATGTTAACGGTAGTCTAGGAAATCTGAACCTTTCGTATAAGTCTAATTTTATTATTATTATTGTTGTAATGTAAAGTTGCTTCGGTTCCGAGGACGTCGGAAAAATCAAATAAATAAAAGTTTACGTAATCAAGTTCCTTGAAAATTTCGTCAGGATATTTCACAGTTCCGTTTATAATATTCGGAGGAAATATCCACCGGGAATTCACCGTCTCTACCCCAAGTCAAGTCAACGAGTCAGCACAGGCTGAGAAACACTGGGGTACTTAGCGTCGTGCGGTCCGGAGGGACAGGTAGTGGTAGAGGCCCTCAAGTGAGTCTGAGTGCAGGTAGCTAAGGCACTACGGTAGGTCGGTAGAGTAGGAACCAGCAGGGGAAGATGAGGACGGGGGTTAGGGAGGGTCGTAGTCTCAGAAAAGGTTACTCAGTTGTGAAACGTACTCCACCGGTTACATGACCTCGAAGTCGAAATCGTAGTAAGGAAGGTTTCTTTAGGGTCCCAACTAGAAGAAGTCTTACCTGACCCACCTAGAGGAACGTCAGGTTCCCTGAGAGTTCTCAGAAGAGGTTGTGGTGTCAAGTTTTCGTAGTTAAGAAGCCACGAGTCGGAAGAAGTGTCAGGTTGAGAGTGTAGGTATGTACTGGTGTCCTTTTTGGTATCGGAACTGATCTGTCTGGAATCAGCCGTTTCATTACAGAGACGAAAACTTAGATCCAACGAGTATTGAAAAGAAGATTCCTCATTCGCAGAAAATTAAAGTACCGACGTCAGTGGTAGACGTCACTAAAACCTCGGGGTTTATTATTTCAGACTGTGACAAAGGGGTAGATAAAGGGTACTTCACTACCCTGGCCTACGGTACTAGAAGCAAAAGACTTACAACTCGAAATTCGGTTGAAAAAGCGAGAGGAGAAAGTGAAAGTAGTTCTCCGAAAAATCGAGGAGATACCCCATTCTGGATATTTTAGTGAAAATGACTTTATTCAGTTAGAGAGAGACAAAGATAGAGATACACAAGGTACGGGGGGAATTACAAATCCCTGAGTAATTTATATACACATGTATAGGACGTATATATCTCCATAGGGGTAAAAAGTTTTCGACCCCTTTCCCCACACACACACACACACACACACACGCACGCACGCACGCACGCACGCACGCACGCACACACACACACATTTTTGGAATCCTAACCTGAGACAGGAGAGATTTCAACTTCTACATCCATGGAAGGTGTTGGTAGTTCCGGTCTCATATCGATAGGGTCAGTCCACTCTTAAAGATACGTGTTTAGGACCTCCTTCATCTCTTTCGGAACACTCGTCTTCTGTGAAAAGTCTCCTCTTTACGACGTTTTCAGTGGGTAAGGGCCAAAGAGTGATGTATATAGGGATTCTGTACGGGCTCGATCCCTCTAAATTGAACATAGTCTCTAAATTTTTGAGGTCAGGGAAGAGTATGTTCGTAAAGTTCGAGGATTTTTTTAAGTTAGAAGGAATTAGGGACTCTCATTAGTCTTTGTGAACCTGTCTATGGGGTCTGACAGGTTCTGAAACATTTTCAAGACTCTTCCTGTTTACCATTGTTCTTTCTTTCGACGAAAGACGAGTGGGATGTTTCAAGACAAATAAGGTGTTTCCTCTGTGACTCCAGTTACCACTGTGTACACCCCACCCCTCCCCCCCACCACCCCCTCCACCCAGACCGTCGTCTCGGTCGACCCGACCCAAGTCCTTACTCTCCCTGACTCCTTTATCTCTACCATGCTCGTCATTACATGGAGAAAATTTTAAGGGTAAACTCTTCAAACCAACGCTTCCATTCTTTTCTCTAATCCGTAGTCGACCTCCACTTACCCTTTAGTCGCTTCAAAGAAAAGAATTCCTCTCTTTTTACCTTTGTACAAATTTATGGTACCCCTACTGGATTACATCTCTGTTCCCAACTTCTGTCTTCTATTTTTTTTTTTTTGATTGTTCTTTACCGTAGTCAAGTCAAGTCAGTGAGTCGACACAGGTTAAGGAACGCTGGGGTACTTGACGTCGTGCGGTCCGGAGGGACAGGTAGTGGTTGAGGGTCTCAAGTGAGTCTGAGTACAGGTAGCTCAGTCACTACGGTAGGTCGGTAGAGTAGGAGCCAGCAGGGGAAGAGGAGGACGGGGGTTAGGGAGGGTCGTAGTCTCAGAAAAGGTTACTCAGTTGAGAAGTGTACTCCACCGGTTTCATGACCTCAAAGTCGAAATCGTAACAAGGAAGGTTTCTTTAGGGTCCCAACTAGAGGAAGTCTTACCTGACCAATCTAGAGAAACGTGAGGTTCCCTGAGAGTTCTCAGAAGAGGTTGTACTGTCAAGTTTTCGTAGTTAAGAAGCCACGAGTCGGAAGAAGTATCAGGTTGAGAGTGTAGGTATGTACTGATGACCTTTTTGGTATCGGAACTGATCTGTCTGGAATCAACCGTTCCATTGTAGAGACGAAAAATTATACGATAGATCTAACCAGTATCTTTACCGTATGTTAAGGTTTAACCCCCCACCCCCGTCCCCGTCATAGCCCCGTTTTGACTGGAACCTACCCCTCCTTCCTGTTAGTGAGGTAAGTCGTCTTTGCTTCCTCCTTTCTTGTCCACTTTTATCCTCTCCGACACATCTAGACCTTCACCCTTACATTCCATAAAAAGTTCTTATCAACGGTAATTGTACCTACCTGTATCTCTAACAGTATAACTCACTTCATTGAGTCTATCTCTTTCTCTTTATAGTATCCTGTAGGAAACGTACACCTTAGATTTCTTTTGCTGTGTTTACTTGAATAAATGTTTGATCTTTGTCTGAGTGTCTGAATCTCTTGAAGACAATGGTCACCCTTTCCCACGCCCCTTCCTTATCAATCCCTCAAACCCTAGTTGTATATGTGTGACGATATAAATTTCATCTATTGATTGTTCTGGATGACACATCGTGTACCTTGAGACGAATTACAATACACCGTCGGACCTACTGTCCCCTCAAACCCCCTCTTACCTATGTACATATAAACACCGACTTAGGAAAATAACAAGTGAACTTTGACAGTGTTGTAACGATTAGTCGATATGAGGTTATATTTCAAAAAAATTTTTCTTTTCAGTAAAAGGAATACTTAAATTTTTAACCAGGTATGAGTGGAGTTAAGAATGTATGGTCAACGGTTTACGATAACCTCTCAAGTTATTTACCTATTTGAACTCCTAAGAAACACAAACATACTAACTAAGACACAAATCGTTGCAACGTCGTTTCTTCCAAAATTTTTAAGGTCTACTAGTGAAGGTCGATCGAAAAACCTGGTGGATATTTACGTAGTAAAGTGTCGTCAATGTCACTTCAAACCTTCAGGGGACGAGTTGACATTTGTCTTGTGAGAGAGGTTAAGTGAAAAGAGAAAAGAAAGAAAAAAATAGGATTCAGTCCTCCCGGGTTTTGAGGGGAGTGAGACTCACACGTTCGACCTCCCTTCGTCACAGATACACATATTTCTGGGACTACGATCCTTTCTAACTTCCGTTTTCCTCTTCTCCCACCGTCTCCTATTCTACCAATCTACCGTAGTGGTTGAGTTACTTATACTTAAACCCGTTTGAGGCCCTCTCTCACTTCCTGTCCCTTCGGACCGGACGACATCAGGTACCCCAGCGGTTCGCAACCGGTGCTGAATCACTGACTTGTTGTCACACGGAGACACATCGGGGACACCTACCTACGACAAAGGGTAAATGTCAGAGATTAGAAGTGACTCAGGTATTGTAACGAGTACTAGAAAAACGAAAAATCTTCCTTTTTTTTCATCTATCTTTTCCTATCTTTTCATCTATCTTTTATTATTTAAAGGTACATGGGTAGTGATCTTAGTTGTTTAGACTTGTAAATGAATATAAATCAAGTTTAGAAAAAAGAAAAATGATTCTCCGTATCTTGTATTGACTATTTCGACTTTAAAGGAACTCACACCTTTTCGGAGTCATGTCGTTCCCCTATTAGTCAACTGGTTTCAAGGATCTTCCCTCTAACCACCAAGTACCGTCAAAACTCCATTTCGTGTCCACTTCTATATTTGGATCCTGTCGTCCCCGGAGGAGAACCGAGACCGTCCTTCCCTCCTCGTTTCCCGCCGACAGACGAGACTCGACCACCACCTCTCAGGTCTCTCAAAAAATAATATCGAAAATAAAAAAAGACGTTGACTTCGGGTGAATTCGCGTAAGTAAAGAACTGTCACTTCCCTTCAACACAAGTCCTTAAATCCCCTTTACCTTTAACCTTTCTCGGAAACCACGACCTCCGTTTTGTCCTGAACTACACCAAGATCCAGTCGTATAACGAAGCAGACCCAGAAATTAGTTTAGAGGTCTTAAAGAAGACGGAACTAAAGGTGCATTTTACCGTCTAAATTTCATTTACCAAAGATTCCAGAAGTCCAACCCTGAGTATTCCGGATGATAGTGTAACTGGGTTTGATAATAACTGGATCCAAGGACCACACACACACGAGTTCAGCACAGACTGAGAAACGTTGGGGTACCTGACATCGGATGGTCCGAGGAGACAGGTATCCTAAAGGGTCCGTTCTTATGACCTCACCCAACGGTAAAGGATGAGGTCCCCTGAGAAGGGTTAGATCCTTATCTTGGGTGTAGAGAACGCAGAGGACGTAACCGTCCGTCTAAGAAATGATGACACGGTGGACCCTTCGGACCTGAGAATATTAATTATCTTTAACTCTCCTCCGGTCTCCTCTTTAGTCTCTTCCCAAATGATCCTGAACATGACATCGTGCACCCTCGTTCTTGTTTGTTGTCCGAACAAACAAGGGACTCTGTTGTCCGAAACGAATAAAGGACTCTTCCCCCACTCGACCAGGGAATTTACCCCATTCCCTCTTCGTCCGGGTCCCCAGACCGTCCTCCCCACTGAACCCACCAAACGGGTGGGGGAACCACCACGACACACGACCCTAGTAAAAATGAAAACGAGAACCTTGGAGTCTTTACCGTCAACCTAAAACCAGAAAAACATAGAATAACAAGTATTAAACAACGTTGACGTGTACGTCCGTCAATAAAAATCCGGGAATACCAAACATAAGACAACTAGGTCCTCTTCAAATAGGTCTACGTTCGTGACATCATTTTCCAGGGTTCAGGGTCCAGGGTCGGACAGACTTTTACTGACCTTTCCGAAGATTTCTAAAGTGGGTCTTAAGAGTCTAATACTTACAAGGTCCCGAGTTAATTAGACGTATTATACTAACTAAGATAAAGTACCCGACCTTCCGACCGACCAACTTTTTACAGTTATATGTAGAGAAGGAAAACTCTATCCGGGAACCAATGTTTTTGCCGTGAAGCGGTCGTAATTGAAGTAACAAGTGTCTTTATTAAAAAACTTTTCCTTTACTACTGTTAGACAGGCTTCGGAACTCATAAAAGACGGTACATTTTTTCCGTACTTTAGTAGTTTATAGTGTTGAATTTTCCTAAAATCGTTAGTATAGTAGGAGTGTAAGTAGGTCTCAGCTCCCAGTACATCTTGTGACGTGCTTGATGTGACTGGTCAAAACGTAGGAGACACTAAGTACACACGACATAACAAAAGAATTGGCTACTGTTTTATCTGAAGTGATACTATTCATATTAGATGGTCCTTATAACCCTGTTATACTTGTGATAGTGACAGTAACAGTCATACTGTCGTCTATCTAAAGAATGTATAAAATCCCCGTCGAGTTTTGTTGTAGCCGAAAGAACGTTGGAAAGAAATTGTTACCATTTTTTGGTGAAACGGTCAAAAGGAAAGGGGTCAATGAAAAACCTACCGACTTCAAACGGGATGTCATCCGAATTCTATTCCGGGGACCTTTGTAATTAAGTACTAAAGAATGTACAGATTTTGAAATTGACAGAAATAGGAAGTTACCGACAAATCGGTCGTAATGGGTTTTGGTGTGTACTAGTGTCCGTCCTCAAAGACTAGGAACGGAGTGACGTAGGAAAGAACGAAACTTCTTTCCACCGTATCGGTTAAAAAGTACTCCCATCAATTATAATAATGAACTTCCCGTTTCTCTTAAAATTTAATTGTAAGTCACGCTAATATAAGGTGTGGGGAAGACTCATACGGAAACCCCTTTCACCATAGACAAGAAACTCTGGACCGACCTTTAATGTGGAGATTAAACAAAATAACAAACTCTTTGTTTGATGAAACAGTTAGACTTCTAAGTGTATAAGCCAATTACAAGTCGTCATTAATAATTGTAAGGTGAGGATAAACGGTCACTTATAACTGAGATCCAAAAGATACAACTTGTATTCTTTGGGATCTTCAGGAGAAATGTGGTACTTTTTTAAATATACTGTCATATCATAACAAGACATAATGACTCCACTACCATCTTATCGAGAGATTAACCCTGTAAAAAGAAATACAAAGTCGTACTCAATTTACTCGTTGATCGAAACAAAACAAGTCCAACTCCTAGAAAAAGTGTCCTTGGAGTATATCTTCTCTTTCGTTTTCAGTTATATAAAGTCACACAGTTCTACACACTGAAGTTGGTTCGTTAGATAGTAAAAACCAGAACCCGAGTGAGATCGGATTCTTTACGAAGGAAGGGGAATAATTGGAAAGAGTCATCTTTGACTCTATGAATCTTCGACTGGAAACCACCCCACTTCCTTCGTACTACCCTGGTGTCTGAAAGTCTCAGCCTTGTCTGTCGTCTTCAGTAGGTTGGTTTAATAAAGTAAAAGGTCTACCTTTTCTCATTACGTTCGATCAATTGTCGGAACGGTTTCAGTCCTTTGATCGTCTACAGTCTTATCTTGTCTCGGTTTTTCCCAGTAAGTTGTCAAGACAGTGGACTAGGATTTGAACCCTGTCCGTTGTTTTTCTATGTACTGAGATTAATCAACTAATTAACTCAAATGCTAGTTCACAGACTTCACAGAGGTAGTAGTTACACGGGTCACCAACGGATGCCTAATGTTCTCAGTCGTTTTTTCTTCAAGGTTCTTTCGAATCAACTTTTTTATTTGTAGTCTCTTTCATGTATTACTTAATGTATAAAGTCTGTGGTGTCACTTATATGGTGATGATGTTCCGTCTCTTAAAAAAATTTAAAACGAACGTAGGGTAAAGTGTCCAATATTTATTTCGGGGGTTTTCGATTCGGGATTTTTTATAGGAACCGTATCGGTTTTCCTTCTTGGGGTCAGGAGGTTCGACGTGGTATAATTCGTTTAGGAAAAAATTGGTAAGAGATATGGAGTAAGAGGATATTTTATCAAAATATTATCGTAATAGTGGGATTCGAACAATTCTCCCGGTTTCGTACTTACACACAATGTATGATTAATATTATATTTTTAAGTCTATAATATAGTAATATAGTATATATCTAAGTGTTTGACACACCGTGTATCACTTTGGTATATCCACAAACGATAAGATAAAACATTTACCTAGAATTTCCTAGCAAAAGTCGTATTGAGTGAAACCCCTTACTTTCGAACTTTCTCTTCAAACTTGATTATGCATGGTCTATCTTCATCCTTTTTGTTTTTAAGGGACTCCCATGTCTTAACGCGTTGACTCAAACTCTCGTCCTCCTCCAATTCCCCTTTTCCGGTGTCACACCAAGGTCCTCTCGAGTCCCGTGTTTCGAACAGAGGACTTTGGTAGTGGAAGTCAAGTCAAGTCAGCGAGTCAACACAGGCTGAGAAACGCTGGGGTACTTAACGTCGTGTGGTCCGGAGGGACAGGTAGTGGTTGAGGGCCTCAAATGAGTCTGAGTGCAGGTAGCTCAGTCACTACGGTAGGTCGGTAGAGTAGGAGACAGCAGGGGAAGAGGACGGGGGTTAGGGAGGGTCGTAGTCTCAGAAAAGGTTACTCAGTTGAGAAGTGTACTCCACCGGTTTCATGACCTCGAAGTCGAAATCGTAGTAAGGAAGGTTTCTTTAGGGTCCCGACTAGAAGAAGTCTTACCTGACCAACCTAGAGGAACGTCAGGTTCCCTGGGAGTTCTCAGAAGAGGTTGAGGTGTCAAATTTTCGTAGTTAAGAAGTCGCGAGTCGGAAGAAGTGTCAAGTTGAGAGTGTAGGTATGTCCTGATGACCTTTTTGGTATCGGANCTCAGAAAAGGTTACTCAGTTGAGAAGTGTACTCCACCGGTTTCATGACCTCGAAGTCGAAATCGTAGTAAGGAAGGTTTCTTTAGGGTCCCGACTAGAAGAAGTCTTACCTGACCAACCTAGAGGAACGTCAGGTTCCCTGGGAGTTCTCAGAAGAGGTCGAGGTGTCAAATTTTCGTAGTTAAGAAGTCGCGAGTCGGAAGAAGTGTCAAGTTGAGAGTGTAGGTATGTCCTGATGACCTTTTTGGTATCGGAACTGATCTATCTGGAATCAGTCGTTTCATTACAGAGACGAAAACTTATATGACAGATCCAACCAGTATTGAAAAGAAGGTTCCTCATTCGCAGAAAACTAAAGTACCGACGTCAGTGGTAGACGTCACTAAAACCTCGGGTTTGTTTATTTCAGACTATGACAAAGGTGACAAAGGGGTAGAGGTGTTACCACCGATTCGATATTGACTTTGAGAGTGTCATGGCTCGTCTAACTTGTTAGAGTCCGGAGAAAGACTTAAGATACTGAAATTCCCTGAATGGACTCCGATGTGTCGATGAATCCTCTTCTTTATTCCAACTTTAAGTGTAAAGGACTGAGTAACGTAAAAGTAAAGAAGAGGTAAGAACGAGGATAGTGTGTTGATAAAAACAAAGATGGCCCAGTGAGAAATGAGAAAAATTTCCACTTATAATAATTTAACCTATTTACAAAATAAGATTAAATTTTATTGTGTAAGTTAAAGTCAGTGAACAGTTTTAAACTTTTCGTCGTCCGACACGCACCAATTATTACTCAATTCTTTCACACACATGTGAGTCAGTGATTCAGTATAGACTGAGTGACATTGTGGTACCTGATATCGGCCGGTTCGACGAGACAGGTACCCTAAAAGGCCCGTTCTTATGACCTCACTCAACGGTAAGGGAAGAGGTCCCCTAGAAGGGTTGGGTCCCTAACTTGGGTGTAGTGGTCGTAACCGTCCGTCCAAGAAATGACGACTCGGTGTTCCCTTCGGGTTCTCAATCTGTCTGAACCAAGTTTAAGACTAAGACAATAAATTCTCGGTACACTCAGACCGGGTTGATGAGTGGAAAGGGCTAAGAGTCAAAGAACAAGATTTACTACCTGACCTATTATAGGAGAAGAGTCTAAACCCACTCCTAATTCTATTGCATAAAAATTCCCGTCAGATGTAGAGGAGGGAACACAGTCGGTATGAGAGTCATTACTCATTATGTCGCAAAAACATCGACTTGATACTTTGTGTTAAAGTAAACACGGTACATTGAGTTCCCACCTTCCATCTCCACGCGCCACACCTGTCCTTCGGCCCACGTTCGGGCCTTCGGTCTCACGAGCGTCCACTTCCCTCAACTTCAGTTGCGTCTTGGTCGTAGTCTCTGTCGACTCCTGTTCTCCACGACTGAATCCCCAATTCTCAGGGCACTAGTTGCACCGAGGGGTCCCTCTCGGTCGCTCGCTCTTTGCGGTACGTCCGTGGCGTTCAGGTGATAAGGGGCGACACTTGTGGCGCTAGACTAAACGTAGTGTCCGTCAGACAACACTTACGTACAGAATCCGGTCTATGTGTCGTAGTTTAATTAGGATCGAGTAAAGTCATTATATATAAAGGTTATAATACGGAGTGGGAGGAACTGGAATACTAGGATCTGAGGCTGAACTGATCGGTATTAGACCAAGTGGACAGAGTAAAGGTTGATAAAAGGAGAAAAAACCATAGAGTTATAAGTAACTATGCCTCAAGGTAAAACCAGTGTATTAGATAAACTAGAACGGAGGTTTCGAAGTAGTCGGATCTTTTTATAGTAAAAAGTTTTTCAAAGGTGTGTACCAAGTCGATATAAATAGGTGTGTATTTAGAAACTCACTCATTTGTTTACCAGTTTTTGTGTAGATTAGTAGACTGATGTCGTGTACTTTTGTCAATGTTTTTAACATAACAAAGACTCGTAAATAAATGAATTTCAAGTCTTATCCTTTGTGTACAAATTAAATTGGACACGGTTTCTAAGATTATAAGTCATTTGTTATCAAATGTCCAGATAACGTATCCTCGGTTTGAAGTCCGTGGTATAAGTTTGGATCGAGGTGGTAGAGAGTCGAAGACAGAATGGAATGAGAAGAGAAATTAAGAATCGTGTCAAATTTTTTTAAGAGAAGTACAGAATATGAACCTTCAAGACAGAAGTGAACCTGAAAGAAGTCTAGAAACAAACAAAAGGTTTACCGAATAGTTATTTACAGAAGACTTATTTTTATTTCACAAGAGCTACTTTCTAAGGTACATTAAACAAGGTGGAGTAAAGTTTCGTGTAAGTTTAGCTGTCTCGTAATATCACATTTCAAAATATAAGGTCTATAACTATTACTAACAGTAGTCTTTTTTAAAATTTTAAAATCCGTAACTAGTTTCTGCATCCTTTTGAAAACTCCCCCGGAGATTTTTTCAGTGTGGTGAATCATTCATCTTAGATGAAAGTACATTTATTGTCACCAGGAGGGGGAAGTAAGTATGAAAGAAGTCACGTTACTGAATCGAGATCTTAGAAAAAGGACTCAAAGTCTACTACTCTAACAGAAAAGATCCACAAAGGACCCCAGTCACCCCGGTCCTGACTTTTGTCGTTAAACAATATTGTCCAAAGACATCAAAATTTTTTGTTAACTGTCAAAGATGTATCCTATCGGATTTTTCGTAATCGATGAGGAAGGGAGTAAAAAGACGGTTTGAAGTCATGGAGGTAAAAGGGTTCTAAAACTCCGTGATACGGGTTCTCAAACTTCTGTGGGTCGTGTGGAAAAAACGGTAGAAAGGGATGACTTCGTAGTCGTCGTTGAGACTGGATAACTTCCATCGACTCACATATAGGTATTCGTTGACTCTCAGTCTTTTAGTTGGAGTATCAATTTTGAGTATCAAAGGAGTGGACTTTAGTTACTGGAACCTCTAGGGTCGGATCGTAAAGACTCGAGGAGGAATACCCTGATATCCTCTTTATATCTAATCCTTTTGGGTCAGGGATGAACATTCAACGAGTAGTAAAGTGACCCTTAATTGATATTGCGGTCCGTTTTACATTGTTCTTGACACTGTCGTCATAGTTCTCTTCTTGAACTAAGAATGTACCTGTTCCTTTGTAGACGACTCGAAACTCCTAATTCGTCATGAAACCAGTGGTCTATACTTCTCGGTCGAGTAATCTTTTCTGGGACTACGACTCTTTCTAACTTCCGTCCTCCTCTTCCCCCACTGTCCTACTCTACCGACCTACCGTAGTGACTGGGTCACCTGTACTTAAACTCGTTCGAGGTCCTCTACCACTTCCTGTCCCTTCGGACCATACGACGTTTCTCTGTCTGTACTGACTCGATGACTTGTTGTTTATGAACCCTTATATTCTCTTTTACTGTAAAGTCCGTCTCCTTTCTTGAACATGTTTCCGTACCTCTGGATACTCACACAACATCTCTGCCTCGACCCTCTTTACGGACAGTATCTTCCCGTTCAGAGGATCCATTGGTACACGACGACGACGACGATTCAACGAAGTCAACACAGACTGAGACACGTTGGGGTATCTACCGTCGGGTGGTCCGAGGGGGTAGGGAGACTAAGAGGTCCGTTCTTATGACCTCACCCAACGGTAAAGGTAGAGGTTACGTCCGTACGTATGATTCCACGAAGTCAGTGCAGGTTGAGACACGCTAGGGTACCTGTCGTCGGGTGGTCCGAGGAGACAGGTGTCCTAAGAGATCCGTTCTTATGACCTCACCCAACGGTAGAAGAAGAGGTTCTATTGGTGTACCTCGGTGGGATATCCGGCACTTCACTCACTTTCAGCGAGTCAACACGGGATGAGAAACGCTGGGGTACCTGATATGTCAGGTACCTTAAGAGGTCCGTTCTTATGATCTCACCCATCGGAAAGCGAAGAAGTCCTCTAGAAGGGTTGGGTCCTTAGTTTGGGTCCAGAGGGTGTAACGTCCACCTAAGAAATGGTCTACTCGGTGTTCCCTTCGGGTTCTTATGACCTCACCCATCGGACAGGGAAGAGGTCGTCTAGAAAGGTTAGGTCCTTAACTTGGCCCCAGAGGACGTAACGTCCGTCTAAGAAATGGTTGACTCGTTAGTCCTCAGGGACTAATAAAGGAAGTATCGTGGATAGTGTTAATCATATATTTACAAGTAAATAAATGAACGAATATAAAAGATTAAAAAAATATCGACATACCTAAAGAATGTATCAATTTCGTAGTACACGAATTAATTAAACACACACACAAGGGTACACTGCGATCGCCATTTTTTGACCGGACGGTTACGTCCATCTGTGTTGTCTGTACCTAAACTAGGGACCCAACCCTTCTAGGGGACCTCTTCCAGTGTCGTTGGGTGAGGTCATAAGAACGGACTTCTTAGGCTACCTACCTCCTCGGACCATCCGATGTTAGGTATCCCAACGTTTTCAACCGGTACTGACTTCACCGATTCGTACGTGGTACGTGTGTATACACATATATATACATATATCTATGTTTAATAACAGTGGGATGGTCGGTAAATGGTGAGTGTAACGAAAAGTAAAAGGTCGTTCTTAAGAATACAATTCTCGATATCTTCCTCTGTTTATTAAATTAGTAGTAATGATTTTATAAACAACATAATAGTGAGAACGGTTAAAAAGGTAAAATTATAAACCTCGTCAACGGGACTCTCATGACAAAAAAGTCTGTTTAGCGAAGGGAGACCGAGGGTGACTCTGTAGAATGGGCACAGTGCCGAAACTTCTGTCACTTGTCTTAGAGGAACGTGACTAAAATGAACACGTTACGACTGTGACTTAGGTAACAATGGAAACAAGTGTTCTCCGTTTCCCTTCGCCGTAAAAACGATACGGAAGGAATGTTCACCGTCTTGTCCGTATTAAGTTAGGTCCTGGTATGTTCTCTGAACGTTTAAGTCGACTGATCTTCCTACAAAAAGGTTCAAGAAGAAAAAATTTTTAAGTTCTCTTCAAAATCTAACAGGAGTCTCTAATACACTGAGACTATGGTACTGACATGTATCGTAGCGAAACCCCACTAAGTTGGAACTAAATTGGGAGACTTTAACCTCGGAAGACAGAGACGGAGAAATTGACATTTACCTCAGACGGTACGACTGAAGAACTTTCTTACCAAATTGTTGCACCGACTCACGGTCTCAATGTCGAAAACGATAAGACAGTGGTCGTAGTTTCTTTATGTTATTGGTACCATTTTGTCCTTTCACAGATAGTCTTGTGAATGTATTTCTTTCCATCTTCTTAGTCGAGTCTGTGGGTCATAGGTAGACAGGACTATGTTAAGACTTGAAAAATAATAAGTCTTTGGAAGTACCTTCTTGTATACGTGTAGCTTATTTATACACTACTTAATTCATTGTCAAATTCGTCAATAAAAGTATGACGAAGATTTATAAGTCCATTCCTGATTACGGGAAATTCCCCTGGTAACTAGTATAGACACAGACACATTGAAAAACTTTAAACTCATATCCATAAGTTTTGGACTAAAGTCATAACTGCTAAATCACTACAGGTACACATCTCAACAAAGGACACAACAACCTTTTCCCACAAACGACACTTGTCTCACAAGAGAACTGTTTTGAGACAATCGGAAACGGGACGAAGGAAAACATGAAGTTCCGGTTTGAACAGACAATGAGGTCCATAAAGAACTGAAGGATGAAAATGTAAGGTTAGGGGATTCTACTTTTCCTGTAGAAAAAGACCATCATCAAGATCTTCCAGAATATCCAGAAGTCTCTTGGTCAGTTGGAGTCGAAGAAACCGTAGTCACCAACCCCGTATCTGAACCTAATGATACAACAACTTGCCAAACGAACCTTTGTTTGTTTCTAGTAGGACAACAAAAACTCTGACATGGGTTCATAACGTAAAGTCTGAGAAAACAACTGACACTCCCGATGAGGTAAAGAAGATTCCCTAAGAACGGGTACATCATCTATATTACCAGTAGACTCAATTTAAGTGGGTAAGGTCAGGTAAAGTGAAGTGATTAAGGATTCGTCAGTTACAATTGAGTATAGTACAGGACTAACTGGTGTAGATTAAATGGAACTAAGTACCTGGATTGTAACGTCCAAGGATACGTTATAACAAGAAATATCATAGACCAGGGTAGTGAAGTACCGTTTATCTTCCCCTTTTTTCACCTTCGTCCTTTTCTAAAATAAAAGAACCCGAGATTTTAGTAACGTCTACTAATGAAAATGAAAGTCGGTACTTTAATTTTCTGTGAACGAGGAACCTTCTCTTCAATACTACTTAGGTCTGTCACATAACTTTTCGTCTCTGTAGTGAAACGGTTGTTTCCAGACAAATCAGTTTGATACCGAAAAGGTCATCAGTACATGTCTACAGTCTTAATTTGGTATTTCTTTCGACTCACGGTTTCTTAACTACGAAAGTTTGACACCACAACCTCTTCTGAGAATTCTCAGAGAACCTCTCGTTTCTATAATTCGGTCGGTTAGGATTTCCTTTAATTGGGACTTATAAAAAACCTTCCTGACTACGACTTCGACTTCGAGGTTATGAAACCGGTGGACTACACTTCTCGACTGAGTAATCTTTTCTGGGACTACGACCCTTTCTTACTCCTGACCTCCTTTTCCCCCGTTGTCTCCTATACTAACTTACAGTAGTGACTGAGTTACCTGTACTTAGACTCGTTTGAGGTCCTCTGTCACTTCCTGTCCCTTCGGACCGCACGACGTTAGGTACCCCAGTGTTTCTCAACCTGTGCTGACTTGTTATTGTTGTTTAAGTTTTGGACTCTCTCTCTCTCTTACTTGTAAATACAACAGGGTGTCCCTTTAAAAAGATGTCACAATTTATTATGCGAGAACTGCCAAAGGAAGTAAAAATTTATAAAAAACTATTGAAAAATTAATTAAATCAATAAAAACCGGCACGACCCAGTAGTGACGACGTGTCCGACAAGGGACCAACAACTCTCACCCTCGACGAGAGATCGGTACCACGTGCTCGAAAAGAAACGTCCCCGGAGAGAACGACGTCTCGTGACCGAGTCCCGTACGTCCGGAGTCATCAACGTCGAGGACCCGAGATCTCGTGTCTGAGTTATCAACACCACGTGTCCGAACCACCGAGGCACCGTACACCCTAGAAGGGTCTGGTC
The DNA here is from genome assembly GCA_006410555.1 of Capra ibex. Classification (NCBI taxonomy): domain Eukaryota; kingdom Metazoa; phylum Chordata; class Mammalia; order Artiodactyla; family Bovidae; genus Capra; species Capra ibex. Next base: position 78,166,596 of record SJYO01041852.1, read on the forward strand.
CCTACCTTGGGTACAGAGGACATAACCATCCGCCCAGGAAATGGTAACTCGGTGGTCCCTTCGGGTTCTAAAGGAATTGAAAATTTCTTCTAAGATGAAAGAGACCAGGTGGTTGAGTCAAAAGTGAAAAGTTGAACACTATGTCGAAGGAAAAGGAGAGTCGTAGAAACGAGAATTCTAAAACGGAAAAATTTTCCAAAAAATTACAGTAAAATCACCTGCGACTTCCAAAACCAGAGACGACTACCTACCCGGGGTCATGTTGACCTGCTCCCGCCACGAACGGAAGACCTCGGGTCCTCTCTGACCTCTCGTGGGGAGGTGAGAGTCTCGGTCCGAGGGGAACGAGATACTGAAGATCACTCCGGACTCCGGAGGCTCAAGACACTCCGTCTTAGTCCTGTGAGGTAAAGGCCCGACCCTCTCCCGGTTCCTACGGGTTCGGTTTAGTTTACAACTGACAAGAAATCCGTAAAGGTGGTGTCATAACCTTGACCCGTGTGACCGGTTTATTTCAACTAAAAACAAAAAAATTTCCGTCCTACTCTTTTTCTCCCTGTAACAAGTCAGAGCTTTAGAGACCCAAATCGGGCGTTTCGCGACCTTAGTGAGAAGCAGTCTCTTGGGTTCCGTCGATGTCAAAAAAGAACCAGTCACAAAGGTTTATAAAAAAATAGTGCCAGGGGAAAATAACCTATATACAGGAGAACGATGGACTTAAAAAACGAGGAGGAAAAAAAAAAAAAAATTTACTTAGGTAGGTAAAAGGAAATAAATAAATTGACGACGATGACCACGACGATTCAGTGAAGTCAGCACAGGCTGAGACACACTGGGGTATCTACCGTCGGGTGGTCCGAGGTGGCAGGGACCCTAAGAGGTCCGTTCTTGTGACCCCACCCAACGGTAAAGGAGGAGGTTACGTACTTTCGCTTTTCACTTTCCCTTCAGTGAGTCAACACAGGCTGGGAGTCGCTGGGGTACCTGACGTCGGGTGGTCCGAGGAGGCTAGTACCCTAAAAGGTCCGTTCTCACCTGACGGTAAGGATTCGTTTTTGTTTTTGTGGGGACATACGAGTAATGTAAAAAGATAATCACATTAATTTGGTTAGATAATTGTTCCACTTCTCAGCTATGTGTTTTATAAGTTACTTTTAATATGTTTCAGTGAGATTTTTATGGTAATCACGTTCATGTAAACACTAAGTATAAGGTTCATTGACCACTTTGAGTAGTCAGTCTTGAAGAGACGTTGGTATGATTCCTGTCTGAATAACCGTCGACTGGTTTCTGACACCGTACGTGATGGTACCACCTAAATCCACTTACCGTATAAGTAGTCAAAGGGGGACTTCCGACGAAAAGGGAGCCTTGACAAGAGGGAGAGTCCTGTTTGCACGACGGATACATGTCTCTCCCCTGGAAGGGTCCACCGAGTCAACATTACGTCTTCTGTCCTCAAGTTAGGGACCCAACCCTTCTAGGGGACCTCTTCCTTTACCGTTGGGTGAACTCATAAGAACGACCCTTTAGGGTTCCTGTCTCCCCGACACTGTGACACTGTGACTGAGTCACAGAGAGTGTCCGAAGTCACTTCCACAGTCTTTCTGATATCAGTGGACTTCTGGACTGATGTCTTCTCGGAAGAGTCGAGTGCACGTGCCAACACTCATCCTAAGTCCAGGACCGTTCGACAACCTCACTCCAGACAGTTACTGTTTAACCGCGAACGGTTCCCGCAAACGGTAGATGGAGACTCCCGTGACTTAGGACCCTCAACTCCCACCTCTTGATCCGTGAAACACGAGGTTCTTTTACCCGTCTTGTCCAGAAGACTATCAATTCGTAAAAGTCCTTGACTAAAATACGTGGGTTGGGAAAAGAGAGAAGTATAGATCTTTTCGTGATTTTGGGAAGTACCACTGTATTGAGGAACACTGATCGTCTTTTAGAAAACATTCCTAAACCAACATACTTTAGGGGGAAGTGGTTTTAGTGTATATAACTGGAAACTGGAAGGGGTAGAAAGAAAAACCTCTTCTAAGAGGCTCACTAGACTCCACGACAGAGGACCCGACGTCAGGAGTAAAACGAAGTTTATTTTGAATTGAACGGTGAAAGTGTAATACGTGGAAAAATTTCAGCTGTCCTAAAGTCACGGAACATCGACCACCGGTCTTTCTTCTGTTGGTCAAAGACCGGTGTACCGGGAGAGACATCCCGTCGAGTGTTGCCGTCAAACGAAATAGTTTATTTGTGTACTTTTCCCAGTCTCTCTGTCCCTCCCGTTCGGTCTGTCTTGAGTGACAGAAAATACTGGAGCAGAGACTTCATTGTGGGGTAGTGAAAAAGGTATAAGATAATCAATATTCACTTTTGTAGCCATTAGTAATCAATTTAGGTGAAGTCGATGGAAGTGATTAGTTCTGACAAAATTCTGAACGAACAGGAGATGCACCGTACTATCAATTCGGTCATAAATTTGGGACCATCATACCGAGACCTCTTCCGTTACCGTGGGGTGAGGTCGTGAGAGCGGACCTTTTAGGGTACCTGCCTCCTCGGACCATCCGATAATATCAGGTAACCTAGCGATTCTCAGCCTGTGCTGACTCTCCGAAAGGAAAGTGAAAAGTGAAAGTACGTAACCTCTTCCTTTACCGTTGGGTGAGGTCACAAGAACGGACCTCTTAGGGTCCCTGCCCCCTCGGACCACCCGACGGCAGAGACCCCAACGTGTCTCAGCCTGTGCTGACTTCGCTGAAGCGTCGTCGTCGTCGTCGTCGTCACACCGAGATGTCCGAAGGGTCCACCACGATCACCATTTCTTGAGTGGACGTTACGTCCTCTACATTCTCTGTGTCCAAGTTAGAGACCCAACCCTTCTAGAGGACNCGTAACCTCTTCCTTTACCGTTGGGTGAGGTCACAAGAACGGACCTCTTAGGGTCCCTGCCCCCTCGGACCACCCGACGGCAGAGACCCCAACGTGTCTCAACCTGTGCTGACTTCGCTGAAGCGTCGTCGTCGTCGTCGTCACACCGAGATGTCCGAAGGGTCCACCACGATCACCATTCCTTGAGTGGACGTTACGTCCTCTACATTCTCTGTGTCCAAGTTAGAGACCCAACCCTTCTAGAGGACCTCCTCCCGTACCGTTGGGTGAGGTCGGAAGAACGGACCTCCTAGTCCGATGTCAAGTATCCTAGTGTTTCTGAGCCTGTACTGACTTCGTTGAATCGTTCATGTGTCATACCGAGATGTCGAGAATTGGTAGTGTTATAAGTGGAAGAATAATTTTTTACCATCCTGTGATCTCTCGTTATCTAAATATCAATCTAGATCTGTAACACCTCACGGGTGATTTATTTATTGAGATCTCGTTAAAAGAAAGAAGACTCGAAAAGTAACACGACAACATTTTCTCTGTCCTATTATTTATAGAGATATAATTGAAATTTAAAAGTATTTGTAAGAAAAGTACCCTTTTTAATACTAACCTCTCTAAACTCACTGAACGGGATTCTGTCATGTGACACGCGACGAAAAGAGTATAAGTATTTATAAAAAGGTACAGTAGTTAGTAAGAACTTTATATACTGACGAGTATAGACACGAAGAACTCGAAATTAAGTTGTCAGTATAATGTACGAAATAAGACTCTCACGAACTTTGTAGACCTAATTTAGGAAATTTCAGTGTCACACAACGATACATGATAATGTTTGAGACCTCTTTTTTATTACAAAGTTGGTGTGACCGTTTTTAGTAATCTCACGGCCCGTTATACCGTCAACCTAGAAGGGACGGGAAACTTTAAGGGTGACGTAAGGTTCCACGTCTGTTTGTGACAAACTAAGGTGTTTGTAATGGACCTCCATGGATCTTATCAGCTTAAGTATCGTAGCCTTTTATACCACCATCTCCGGTCCCCATCTTCACATCACCTCCCCTCCCCCTCGTCCCTGACTCACAAATTACCCCTGTCTCAAAGTCAAATTCTTCCACTTTGTAAGTCCTCTACCTACTACCCTTCTCATCGTGTTGTTACACTTTGCGTGAATCACGGTGACTTGACATGTCAATTTATACTAATTTGATCACATAAAATATAATGCACTGAAAGTGTTGTTATTTTGTAGTAATTTCTTTCTTTAAAGGTAACTTTACCCCCCGGACAATATTTTGATCCCCTCGTGTCATGGTTGAGACCTTGGTGACAGGTGTATATCCTGAGACTCCTTAAAGACAATCTACAAAACGCTACTTTTGCCTAAAAATATCGTGACTAAAGGAAAAATTTTAATAACGTGTTATTGTAATTTAGAACTTCTTTTTATGTGTATGAGTCCTCTAGACATCATAACGACCTCTGTATCGATCGGACGTCAGTATCGAGGAGTTTAAAGTAGGCAACCCGGTTGGTACTAAAACCCCCTCGACCCCGTCCCCGGTGACCTCTTCAGGTCCTCGTAAAGACAGGTGCACCCGGTCCGACCCGTGTCTCCCGTTACGGACGACCCTCGAGATTAAGCATCCCATGGTGTAGACTCGGTTTCCGTGGCGCGGGTCGTTACTCCACGACCTCACTCTGTTATTGATTTTGTGGAAGTCACTTCGCCCCCGGCGGAAGTACCGGGAAAGTTTATGCACCCCATTCTTGACCGTCCACACCCGTCGTTAAGGTGGTACTCGTCGACTATAGACCGCTCCTTCTACGACGGTTGTCGATACGGTCTCCGTTGATGTGTCTCCCGAGGGATGCTCCATCTGGTAGTCTGCCCACGACCTCAGTTAGGTCTTTGACCACTCACCTGGTTCAAGGGAATCGTGGTCGTCCTCTAGTTACGTAAAAATTTGGAGGGAGGACCAGGATCTTCCGACCTGTGAACACCTTCTTTCCTTTCGTGTCCGGACACCGACACCGATCACGGACACTACAGGTGCACCAAGGAGGTCGGACAGGGAGGTGAGGAGAAGGGGATCCCCCTCGACACACACAACCACACCTAGACCCCAATCTACGGACGAGAACGGGACTCAGACACCTGGGATCTGAAGACGGGACGACCCAGGAGCAAATCGGTCCGGATGAACAGACAAGGTTCGGAGGAAGCTTAAAAAAAAAAATTAACTTCCTATTAACGAAATGTCTTAAAACAAAAGACAGTTTGGAGTTGTACTTAGTCGGTATCCATATGTATATAGGGAAGGGAAAACTTGGAGAGAGGGTAGAGGGAGGGGTGAGGTGGGGAGATCTAACTATGTCTCGGGGACAAACTCAAAGGACTCGGTGTGTCGTTTGAGGACAACCGATAGATAAAATGTAAACCATTACATTCAAAGGTACAATGAGAAAGGTATGTAGTATGTGAGAAGATGAGAGAGGGGTACAGGTATTCAGACAAGGGAAACAGACAGAGAGGTAACGACGGGACGTTTATTTAAGAAGTCATGGTAAAAAGATCTAAGACATGTATACGCAATCTTATACTATAAATAGAAAGAGAAAGACTGAGTGAAGTGAGACATATTATTCAGGATCCAGGTAGGTGGAGTAGTCTTGCCTGAGTTTACGCAAGGAAAAATACCGACTCATTATACCTCCGGACCGCACGACCCTAAGTGCCCCGGTGTTAGGTAAGTAAACAGCTACCTGTCTGTAGACCCAACGAATGTACAAGATTGATAACATTTATCACGACGTCACTTGTTACCCTATGTACTCAGAAAAAGTTAAAACCAAAGGAGTCCCATATACGGATCGTCACCCTAACGACCCCGCATACCACCAGAATAAGGATCAAAAAATTCCTTAGAGGTATGACAGAACGTATCACCGATATAGTTAAATGTAATGGTGGTTGTCACGTTCTCGTAAGGGAAAAGAGGTGTGGGAGGGACCAAATAACAAACATCTGAAAAAACTACTACCGGTAAGACTGGGTAGACTTTACTATAGAGTAACATCAAAACTAAACGTAAAGAGATTATTGGTCTCTACAACTCGTAGAAAAGTACACAAGCAGTCGGTAGACATACAGAAGAAACCTCTTTACAGATAAATCCAGAAAACGAGTAAAAACTAACCCAACAAACAACAAGACCGTAAGTCAACATACTCCGTGCACATATAAAACCTTTAATTAGGAAACAGTCAACAAAGTAAACTATAATAAAAGAGAGTAAGACTCCCGATAGAAAAGTGGACTGAATATCACAGGAAACGACCCGTTTTCGAAAATTCAAATTAGTTCAGGGTGAACAAATGAAAACAAAAAGAAAGGGAAGGAGATCCTTCACCCATTATCTCCTAGAACGAAACTAAATACAATGACTCACAAAACGGATACAAAAGGAGATTCTCAAAATATCAAAGACCAAAATGTAAATCCAGAAATTAGGTAAAACTAAAATAGAAACACATACCACAATCTTTCACAAGATTAAAGTAAGAAAATGTACATCGACAGGTCAAAAGGGTCGTGGTAAATAACTTCTCCGACAGAAACGGGATTACGTATAAGAACGAAGGAAACAGTTTTTATTCCATAGGTATCCACGTACCCAAATAAAGACCCGAAAGATAGAACAAGGTAACCAGATATAAAGAAAAAAACACGGTCATAGTATGACAGAACTACTGACATCGAAACATCATATTAGACTTCAGTCCTTCCAACTAAGGAGGTGGAGGTAAGAAGAAAGAGTCCTGACAAAACCGATAAGTCCCAGAAAATACAAAGGTATACTCAAGACTTTAAAAAACAAGATCAAGACACTTTTTACGGTAACCATTAAACTATTGCTAGCGTAACTTAGACATCTAATGGAAACCATTATATCAGTAAAAGTATTATAACTAAGAAGGATGTGTCCTTGTACCTTATAGAGAGGTAGACAAATACGGTAGAAACTAAAGAGTAGTCACAGAATATTAAAAGACACATGTCAAGAAAACAGAGGAATCCACTCAAATAAGGATCCATAAATTAAGAAAAACAACGTTACCACTTACCCTAACTAAGGAATTAACGAGAAAGACTAAAAAGTAACAATCATATATATTTACGTTCACTGAAGACACATAACTAAAAGATAGGACGTTGAAACGATTTAAGTGACTAATCGAGATCATTAAAAAACTATGAAAGAAATCCTAAAAGATACATATCATAGTACAGTGGACGGTTGTCGTTCTCGAAATGAAGAAGAAAAGGTTAGACCTAAGGAAAATAAAGAAAAAGAAGAGACTAACGACGTCGATCCTGAAGGTCTTGATACAACTTATTATCACCACTTTCACCTGTGGGAACAAAACAAGGACTAGTATCCTCCTTGCGAAAGTCAAAAAGTGGTAACTCTTATTAGAAACGACAACCGAATAGTATATACCGGAAATGATACAACTCCATCCAAGGAAGATATGGGTAAATAAACTTCTCAAAATTAGTATTTACCCTCGACTTAAAACAGTTTCTGAAAAAGACGTAGATAACTCTACTAGTATATCAAAAATAGAAAGTTAAACAATTATACCACATAGTGGAACTAACTAAACACATATAACTTCTTAGGAACGTAGAGACCTTATTTGGGTTGAATTAGTACCACATACTCGAAAAACTACACAACGACTTAAGACAAACGATTTTAAAACAACTCCTAAAAACGTAGATACAAGTAGTCACTATAACCGGACATCAAAAGAAGAAAACACAACAGAAACAGACCAAAACCATACCATAGTCCAGTACCACCGGAGTTTCTTACTCAAACCCTCACAAGGAAGGAGACGTTAAAAAACTTTCTCAAAATCTTCCTATCCGTAATCGAGAAGAGATTTACAAACTGTCTTAAGAGGACACTTCGGTAGACCAGGACCCGAAAACAAAAAACCCTCTATAAATAGTGTTGAAATCAAAGTCACGAACATTAACCCAAAAAGTATTAAAGATAAAGAAGGACCAAGTCAGAACCTTCTAACTTGAAAAGATTCTTAGACAGGTAAAGAAGGTCCAATAGATAAAATAATGGTATAGCAACAAGTACTATCAGAGAACATTGGGAAACCTAAAGACGTGACAGACAACATTGGAGAGGAAAAAGTAAAGATTAAAACAACTAAACTAAGAAGAGAGAAAAAAAGAACTACTAAGATCGATTTCCGAACAGTTAAAATAAATAGAAGGCTTTCTTGGTCGAAAATCAAAATAATTAGAAATGATAATAAAGAAAGTAAAGAAAAAGTAAATAAAGACGAACCTAAAAATAATAAAGGAAGGAAGATGATTAAAACCCCAAAATAACAAGAAGAAAAAGGTCAACAAAATCCACATTTCAATCCAACAAATAAACTATAAAAAGAACAAAGAACTCCTTCCTAACGATATTTGAAGGGAGAATCTTGACGAAAACGATGTAACGTATCCAAAACTCAACAGCACAAAAGTAACAGTAAACAAAGATCTTTAAAAAAACAAAGGGAAAACTAAAGAAGTCATTGGACAACCCATAAATCTTTACACAACAAATTAGAGGTACACAAGCACAAAGAATGTCAAAAAAAGGAATATTAACTATAGATTAGAGTATCGTAACACCAGTCTCTTCTACGAACTATGTTAAAGTTAAAAGAATTTAAATGACTCCAAACTAAACACTGGGTTCTACACCAGATAGGACCTCTTACAAGATACACGTGAACTCGTTTTCCACATAAGAAGACGTAAACCTACCTTACAGTACTTCTATAGTTACTCTAGGTAGAGTAGATTACATAGTAAATTCTGAACACAAAGGAATAATTAAAAGACAAAGTACTAGACAGGTAACCACACTCACCCCACAATTTCAGAGGATGATAATAACACAATGACAGTTAAAGAGGAAAATACAGACAATCACAAACAGAATACATAACTCCACGAGGATACAACCCACGTATCTATAAATATTAACAATACAGAAAGAGAACCTAACTAGGGAACTAGTAATACATCACAGGAAGCAATAACGAACATTATAAGAAATAAAATTCCAGATAAACCGACTATACTCCTAACGATGAGGTCGAAAGAAAACGAAGGGTAAACGGACTTTATATAAAAAGGTTGGAGAGCGAAAGTCAGATATACACAGAACTCCAGACTTCACCCAAAGAGTGTCTGTCGTATATATACCCAGAACAAAAACATAGGTAAGTCGGTCAGACACAAACAACCAACCTCGTAAATTAGACAAATGTAAATTTGATTAATAACTATATATACAAGGATAACGGTAAAAGAATTAACAAACCCCAACTAAAATATCTAGAGAAAAGAAGAGAACGTAAAGAAGTCATATATTCAGGGAAATCGTAAACAACATTTTGACCAAACCACCATGACTTAAGAGAATTAAATACGAAAAGACTTTTCGAAAAATAAAGAGGTAGTTAAAACTTACTCTAGGAACGACTCATGTCAATAGAATCAACATCTAAAAAGGGAAAGTCATGAAATTTACATAGGATGTTAAGGGAAGACCGGACTTCTCAAAGACGACTTTCTAGTCGACAATTCACATACCTCAAAGGGAACATACGATGAACAACGAAGAACGACGAAAATTATAAGAAAGAAACCCAAATCAGAAACAATCAAACTAATCATACACAGAACCGCACAAAGAGGAACCCAAATAGGACATACCCTGAGAAAAACGGAGAACCTGAACTAACTGATAAAGGAAAAGGTACAACCCTTTTTAAAGTTGATGCTAGAGAAGTTTTTGAAAGAGTGTGAGAAAGAAAAAGAGAAGAAGAAGACTATCTCTTCAGTGAGTCAGCACAGGCTGAGAAACGCTGGGGTACCTGTCATCGGTTGGTCCGAGGAGGTAGGTACCCTAAAAGGTCCGTTCTTATGACCTCGCCCAACGGTAAAGGAAGAGGTACAACAGAGACATACAAAAAAGGGAAGAAGAAGACCCTGTGGATATTAAACTTACAACCACACAAACTATAACAGGGTCTCCAGAGACTCTGATAGGAATCAAGAAAAGTAAGAAAAGTGAAATAAGACGAGAAGTCTTCAATGAAGGTGGTAAAATAAAGGTCGAGTAACTAAGTAAGAAGACGAAGTCTATAAGACGGTAACTAAGGAAGGTCTCATAAAAATTAAAGTCATTAACACAATAAACAGAGACATACAAAAAAGAAATTAAGAAGATCCAGAAAAAGTGAACTAAGAACGTAAAAGAGGTAAAACAAAAGTTCCAAAAACTAGTAGAAATGACAGTAATAAGACTTAAGAAAAAGTCCATCAAACGGATAAAGAAGAAGTAAATAAACCTGAAGACACAAAGACCAAACAAGGAAGTAAACACATCATAAAGAGACGGAAAAGTAAAAAAAAATTGAATAACACAAACTCCAGAGGTAAAGGGTCTGAAGTTCCAACTTAAGAAAGAAGGAGAACCAAAGACGGGAGGATTCCAACCAGGTCATCAAACATATTCGAAGCGTATCCCACTCTAAACACGACTCAAAAACAAACAAACTAAGAGGAGACTACCCGTTCCGACTCACTCCACCATTAGGACAGACGACTACCAACCCAAACATAAAAACAAAACAAACAACAAATCTACTCCGCAGAACGTGTCCCACGATGACCACCAACCTATTACGCCCAGAACATAAATTCACCAAAGGAAACACACTCAAGAGTGATAAACTATGAGGGATCCGAATCAAGAGACGGTCAGATCCCAAAACCTCAGTCACGAGGGTGAGGTTTCCGAGTCCCGAACTAGAGACCAGTCCTTGTTTCTAAGGTGTTCACCAAACAGTATCGTAATTCATTCTAATTTTGTTTATGGGTTTTTACTCTGTGGTTTCTACTTGGGGTCTGTTTACCGTCAATATTTTAGTCCGTTTATTATTAATTTTATTACCTTATATGTGTTTATGTATATGTGGGTACTCGTTTCAGTTTTGTCAGGTTGTTTTTAATTCATGTCATCTAACTGGACCACTTGTTTCCTTTAGTTTTGAATATAAATGGTCAATTCTTGTTTTGATTGATTTCATGTTTGACCTTTGGTTTTGATTTCGTTCCACGGTTCACCCCTTACTTCGTCACTTTTGTTTTGATTGTTTATACAACTCTCCTTTCCTTTCTTTCTTTTCTTTCTTTCTTATCTATACGTTTCTATTTCTTATAAATATATGTAATTTCTAATTGACGTTCTCCTTTTCTTGTCATCCTTTTCGTTTGTTTCCTTATTTACATCTTTTTTTTTATCCAAATTTTTTAATTTTTAATTCTTTCCTCCTTTTTTTTTTTCCTTTTTAACGTGTTATGACGTTTTCGGGTTACATCTCCGTCTCCAAATATTGTTGTCATTTTTTACACTGACTCTTTTCCCCCTTTTTTTTCGAGTTTTCAAATTAATCTAAAGTATCACGGTTATTTTAGTTGTTGATGTTGTCTCCCTCCGCTTTTCCCTTTTTTTCTGTTTTTAGGTTTTCTTAGATCTCTTGTTCAGTTTTGTATTCGTATTATTTACAAAGGGAACTCAGTGACGACAGTCTCAGGAAAGGAAGTGACCCTCAGTCTCAGATGAAGTGGAGGGATCCTACGGGAGGTTGTGACACGACTAGAGACCTGGACGACATCCCCGTCGAATCTAAGATTAGACCAGGATGAGGACATACAAGAACGAAGGTTACAGGTGTCGATAGTCTCGATCACGTAAAAGAAAGTCAAACGAGGACTCCGACGGGACCTCCTGAACCCAAACGGGGACACTCCCGGTCGACACGTCCACCACGTCGACGAACCCAACGTCCCCAAGACCATCGTGGTCCATGAGCCCCCTCAACAGCCGATCCCTTCGTCCTTTATATCACGAGATCTTCCCATACGGTTAGTCATAACCCGTTATGCGAGATCATAAGAACGGACCTCTTGGGGCAGGGACCGTCTCTTCGGACCGTCCGGTGTCAGATGTCCCAGCGTTTCTCAACCTGTGATGGTTTCGCTGGGACGAGTGTATCTACTTTCTGAAAAAACGGACATCGTCGAGACGGGGTCACTCTCAACTCGCACTCCACCGCGTCGACGAACCGAACGCCCCTGACACCACCACGGTTCACACGTCCCTGTGCTGACGGAGGCGGTGTCTTCAATCCCGGGAGCGTCTCAGAAAAAAACTCGGAGAACATCGACCGCTAGTCTTCCGGAGAAACCGGTCAGAAAGAGACATCGAGGCCGACAAGTCCATGTATTTCCTGAGGTAACGGACCCCAGGAAGAGACAACAAGTCGTACAGTCCGTGTATCTCCCCGGGTGGACCAACCCCAGGATGAGACCTAGCCGTGTAGTCAGTGAATTTCCTCGTGGGACCTACCTCAGGACGAGACATCGAGTCACGCATTCCGTAAACTACCCGACCGGAGAGATAACAAGTCGACGGCCACGACTGCACACCCCTCTGTCACATACCACTACCGAGGCGGGGATGAGCACTGAGCCCTGAGCGCTGAGTCCGCAGGCACCGACGGACCGAAAGGGGGTGTCCGTAAAGAGTGGTGTCGTAGGAGGGAGTGTATGGGACCTAGACAGGGAGGTGTCAGTTGTCGTTGGGAGTGACACCCTAACGAGGTGTTAGGGATTTGAGGTCGAGGGTCGACGACGTTGAAGGTCCCCTGGACACAGGGACAGGCCCCATTCATACCGACGTCGTTCCTGACAGACTAAGAGTAAGGTAAATCCAACGGTGTCTAGTCGACAAAGTGAGAGTCGGAATTTACAAAGAGAAGAGTGAGTCTGTTAACGGGGGTACACCCCTAACCTAGGGACGAAGTCAAGGAGGTGGGTGGTTCCTTGACTTCCAGGTCAGGATGAGTGTGAGGACAAAAAGGGGGATCAAGGAAGCAGGATGGCTCAAAACGTACGAAGATATATAAGAAAGGGAGACCAGTTCATGAGGACAGGTGAGAGTCGACCACAATACGAACGTAAAGACACAGACTTTCACATAAGGACTACGTAGGGACCTCTCTCTACATGAGGTGCAGGTGGATGAGGAGACGGTAGAACAAGATAGAAGTAACGTGAAACTAGGTAGAGATCGGGGTCTTACACCCTCCTTCGACGGACCGACGAGTCGGAGAACAAAATTGCACCGACGAGGTGAATGACAAGAATCTGAGGATGTATCTTGACGGGTCGACTCTCTCCGAGGACGAATATAGAAAATCGACGAAACGGTCAAGTGGTGTAGGGAACGGGTTCTTTGACTCTTGGTCTTCACTCCGACCGATCCTCGGTCGTGAAACCTCATAATACGATTCACTTTATTCAGTCTCTCTCTTTCTGTTTACGATATATTAGAGTGGATTTACACCTTAGAATTTTTCGTTTTGTTTACTTCCTTTTGTTTGTTTGTTTATTTGTATTGGTTTATCTTAGCGTCAGTGTCTAAGTCTCTTGTCTGTTTAACAACCGTTTCCCCTCCCCACTCCACTCCACTACTCACTTTATCCACTCCCTTTAATTCTCCATGTTTGAAGGTGAATGTTTTATCTCAGTTTTCCTACCTTACATATCGTATCCTTTACATCAATTATTATAACATTATAGAAACTTACCCCTTCTTCCACCAGTTTTTCATGTTTGAACGTCAATATTCTATTTAGTCATGGTCCCTACATTAAATGTTGTACTATTTATATTAATTGTGAACAACAACGACAACAAATCATCGAGTCAGCACAGACTGAGAAACGTTAGGGTACCTGACATCAGGTGGTACGAGGAGACAGGTACCCTAAAGGGTCCGTTCTTATGACCTCACCCAAGGTAAAGGAAGAGATCCCCTAGAAGGGTTGGGTCCCTAACTTGCACACAAAGGACGTAACCGTCCGCCCAAGAAGTGAAAACTCGGAGGTCCCTTCGGGTTTCACCACTAATTCCGACCACCAAGGGTTGACTCCACGGGACCCCTGACACACGATAAAGTGACGTCAGTACAGACTGAGAAATGTTACGATACCGGACATCGGGAGATCTGAGGAGATAGGTACCCCTAAGAGGTCCGTTCTTATGACCTCACCCAACGGTACGGGAGGAGGTCCCCTAGAAGGGTTGGGTCCCTAACTTGGGTGTAGAAAGTACAGAGAACGTAACCGTCTACCCAAGAAATGGTGATCGTTGTGGACCCTTCGGGGGTTAATTGGGACGATACACAATATATACTTTCAACACTTCTTTCATTTGGGATTCTCAAGAGTGGTGTTCCTTTTTGTAAATGAGAAAATAAAACATAGATGTATTCTACTACCTACAAATGATTTGAATGACACCATTAATAAAGTACTACATACATTCAGTTTAGTAATAAAACATGTGGAATTTGAATATCACGATATACAGTTAATAGAGTTATTTTGATCTTCTCTTTGTCATCCTCAAGATAACTCTTTCCCCCCGTCTACTTAGACTGTTCGTGAGTCATGAGAGGAGTTACTATATGTCGTCGTCCTGTGTAACCCTGTTTACAGATTGGTAAGTTGAAATTTGTTTTGTCTTGTCAAGTATTAAAAAGAAAAACCTTTTTTTAGTGTAATTTTAAAAAAAAGTTAATTAAAAAGGTGGTACATTACGGTCAAGTCTGTTTTCCAGTAAAAGGCACGAAACCGTAGTGAAGACAGGAAGGAGTCGGACAATCTTCGAAATATTTTTCACACTGACGATTCGTCGGGACACCTCTCTCTCCGATAAATAAATTATGGGTGTTCCCCTTTACTGGGGTTATTCTTGACTTAGATTACTTTATTCCGTAGACTCTAGTAAGAATTGGAGTTAAAAGGGACTTTATCGTAAAGTATTTTAGAATCTCCCTAAGTATGGGACCTCAATACCTGACATATCTTGAAATGCTGTTTATATATGAGGATAAGGTGAAACGAAACAAAACAAAGGCAAAGAGGAACCCGGGATTTTTTGTAAAGCTTTAGAGTTGACGGTAGTTTACAACAGGTTATACCAACATCTGTGGTTTTCGTACTCGTCGTTTCGTTTCTGTCTGTTCATCTTGAGGTAGTTTGATTATTCGAAGGGGGTCGTTCTCTTCGTTAGTTGGTTTACGTTTCTGTCGGATGTCTTATCCTCTTTTATAAAGGTTCAGTATGTAGACTATTCCGTATTTATAGGTTTTATACATATATATATATATATATTCTTTTTTGAGTATGTTTCGACTCAGTGTTTTTTTTTAGACTAAATTTTTTATTTGTTTCCTTAACTTATCTATAAAAAAAGGTTTCTTCCATATATTTACCGGTCATCATGTATTTTTACTACGAATTATAGTGATTTCTCTCTTTAGGTTTAGTTTCGGTGTTATAGAGAAGTGTGGACAATCTTACCGATAGTGATTTTTTTGTTCTCCACTGTTCACATCCGTTCTCATACTTCGTTTGTCTTGGGAACGTGTGACGACCATCCGTACATTTAACCACGTCGATGATGCCTTTTCATACCTCCAAGGAGTTCTTTAATTGTTATCTTGATAGTATACTAGAACACCGAGTCTGACGTTACGTCCTCTGTACTCAAACTAAGTACCCAGTCCTTCTAGGGGACCTCTTCCCTTACCGATGGGTGAGGTCATAAGAAAGGACCTCTTAAGGTACCTGTCTCCTCGGACCGTCCGAGGACGTCTCTCAGTCGGTATTGACTCGCTGATTGTGAAAAATGAAAGTGTATGTGTATATACCCAAAGGGTCTACTGAGTCACCATTTCTTAGACGGACGTTTACGTTCTCGGTGTCCTCTGTGGTCACACTAGAGTGCCAGACTTGTTAGAGGACTTCCTCCCATACCGTCCTCTGGACCCAAGTTAGGGACCCCCCCCTTCTCGGGGACCTCTTCCTTTACCGTTGGGTGAGGTCATGAGAACGGTCCTTTTAGGGTACCTGTCTCCTCGGACCGTCCGATGTCAGGTACCCCAGTGTTTCTCAGTCTGTGTTGACTCGCTGATTGTGAAAGTGTACTAGGTCGTTAGGATGAAGACCCACTTATTGACTTCCTTTACTTTTGTCTTAGAACTTCTCTATATACGTGGGGGTACAAACACGACACGATTCAGTGAAGTCAGTACAGACTGAGAAACGTTGGGGTACCTGACATCGGGTGGTCCGAGGAGACGGGTACCCTTAAGAGGTTCATTCTCATAACCTCACCCAACGGTACGGGAGGAGGTCCTCTAGAAGGGTTGGGTCCCTAACTCGGGTCCCTAGTTTGGGTCCAGAGGGTGTAACGTCCACCTAAGAAATGGTGGACTCGGTGGTCCCTTCGGGTGGGGGTAGAGATGATGTCGTAATAAGTGTTATCGGTTCTGTACCTTTGATGTCTTTACGGGTAGTTGTCTATTTATCTATTTCTCCTATTACTCTTGTCTACACATCAACGGTTCTACCCATTCCTCACCCTCTCCCCACCTAACCCTCAAACCCCAATCGTCTACCTTTGATGATATATATCCTATCTATATGTTGTTCCAGAATGACATATCTTATCTCCACTTCAGTGAGTCAGTGCAGGTTGAGAAACGCTGGGGCACCTGACATCGGATGTTCCGAGGAGACAGGTACCTTAAAAGGTCCGTTCCAATGAGCTCACCCAACGGTAAAGGAAGAGGTCCCCTAGAAGGGGTGGGTCCCTAGCTTGGGTCCAGAGGACGTAACGTCCGTCTACGAAATGACAGACTCGGTGGTCCCTTCGGGGGTTGACATATCTTATCCCTTGATATAAGTTATATGATATTATTTACTTTTACCTTTTCTTATATTCTCTCTTATATATATACATATTTGACTCAGTGAAACACATGTCGGGTTTAATTGTGTCGTAACATTTAGTCGAAATGAAGTTATTTTAAAAAATTTTTCTACACTCTGTCTATTTATAATAATAACACACCTGATAATAAGTCGGTACTTTTCCCTTTGAGACGGTAGACACTGTTGCACCTACTTTCCTCTTCTGTAATACGGTACACTTTATTCAGTCTGTCTCTTTATGTTTATGGTATACTATAGTGAATTTACACCTTAGATTTTTTCGGTTTGAGTATTTTTGTCTTTGATCTTACGACCAATGGTCGCTGATTGTTGTACTGTACGAGTCAACGAGTCAACACAGGTTGAGACGATGGGATGTCTGACATCGGGTAGTCTGAGGAGACAGGTACCCTAAAGGGTCCGTTCTTATGACCGAACCCAACGGTAAAGGAAAAGACCCCCTAGAAGGACTGGGTCCTTAGCTTGGACCCAGAAGGTGTAACGTCCGACTAAGAAAGGGCAGACTTGGTGGTCCCTTCGGGTCGAATATGTTACGAGATACAGTTAATATAGAGTTATGTCAGTCTTTTTTACGTTTATACTTTCAGATTCCTTTTCCCAGAATATTTGTTGAACACCGTTTCTGTTATGACCGATGTTTATCATGGAATCGAAGAAAGTATGAGTCGGAGGATTAGAGAGCCAAGTGAGGTATAAGTTGGGGACCACACATCTAAGGTGTACACGAGTCGGGGAACGTCAGTCCCTCCCCGTGTACTGATCAAGACTGGTTACCCGACACTTCTTCCACTTACGCATGAAGACCCGGTACTGTCACTTTCGGGTGCACTAGAGAGGTCGTGAGAAGGAGTAAGGAGACACTTTCGTCTCCTACGAGGAATAAGTCTCTCCTTTTGGTCTCCTAGTTTCGTCGAATTTCCCGACTGAGTAACGACCTTCTGTCCACGGGACTTCTCGGTAAATCTAGATGTCTACTGAAATGTAATCGTTTTTTATTTGGGAACAGAGAATTTTTTGTATAAAACGACAACAGGAAACAATATTTGGATCTAAAAGGATTATATGTTGGGTTGTCTCGTTATGTTTACAAGTTATTACCCCACACCACTATATATATCATACGGTGGTGATAAGTTACTTCACAATAATTTTAATAATTTTAACTTTTATTAACAATGTTTTGATGATTGTTGTATTCACCGTTTTTCGTTTTTTGTTTTTATACTAGTCTTTCCAGCTACCATTATTTTCCGTCCCGAAAGGTTCATCTTAACTGTCTCACCTACTTTAACATTAGTCTTAAGAGGAATTTTACAAAAGGTCTTTTGATGACTGTCTAGTCTTATACACACAAACAACCCCTCCCTATACCTCTACTTCTTACCCCACCAGGGTCGACTCGGATTTGAGTATAAGTCAGAACAGGTCTATATGTAACTGATAGACGATTTCTTCCTTGAAGGTTCTTTTTTTGGTAAAATTCCTTCCTTTCTCATTTCTGTGTACACACACACGAATCAGTGAGTCGGCACAAGTTGAGAAGTGTTGGGATACCTGACATCGGGTGGTCCGAAGAGACAGGTACTCTAAAAGGTCCGTTCTTATGACCTCACCCAACGGTAAGGGAAGAGGTCCCCTAGAAGGACTGGGTTCCTAGCTTAGACACAGAGAATGGAGAGGACGTAACCGTCGCGGTGGACCCTTCGGGTATTTCTGTGTATAAAACAAGTCATTGTTATATAGTCAGAAACCGCACTTACCCCTTGAGCAAAGACTCGTGAACTCAAACAAGAGACTGGGTCTGAGGAACCTGAGTACAGTCGAGAACTCTCGACAAACCGTTGTATAGAGACACACGTTACAATCTTCGGATTCCGACACGTGGAAGTCCTTCATCCCCACCTTCAATCTTTAAGTGGATTTAAGTCACTTCTCGTCGTGACTGGGAACTATTACACCTCGGTCCTGTATTGTCTTCTACCGGTTGTAGTTTCCGTGTCTATTGTGGTTGTACGGGTGAAGACCCCCCGTCGTCCTCCCGATGTGTACTATCCGAGTCGTACCAGGGTGTACAGGGACACCGAATCTCCACGGTCGTTCGAGTCTCCCTCCGTCGAAGACTCGTAACCCTCGAGAGGAGCACGTCTGTAGTCCCGGTAACTACCGGTGGGAATCAAAACCCTATCGTCCCTGGTACCCGAAAGGACCACCGAGTCTGTCATTTCTTAGGTGGACGTTACGTCCTCTGGGTCCAAGTCAGGGACCCAACCCTTCTAGCGGACCTCTTCCCTCACCGTTGGCTGAGGTCATAAGAACGGACCTCTTAGGGTTCCTACCTCCTTGGACCTCCCAATGTCAGGTACCCCAACGTTTCTGTACCCCGACTGACTCACTGATTGTGAACGTGAAGGTCCCTGAAGTCACTAGTCACCCTCGGCGTTCTTAAATAAGTACTCGAAAATACTCAACCTAGGACCTTTGAGAGACTTCTCTCCCGTCCTTTAAACGTTGTCCAGTCAGAGACGTCTTCTCCCGTTCTCTAGGGTTTCAGTCACCTCTCTCGATTCGGTTCCTGTGTACCAAATAACGACAACATTGGTCGTAATAGACGGGTCTAACATGTCGAAACCCGTCCATACGAAAGTTTACTGTTTGTCTTCTTTTCTTTAATTGGACCTTTACCTGTTTTCTCAATTTCTCCGTCGTGAAGAATCTTGAAAGGAAGGTCGTGGTAGGTGAAACTAGACCTCCTTTCCTCCGAAATCCAGTACCCTTTTCTCAAATAACCCATGTATACTTGGGGGAGATGGTTGTGGGTAAAACTGTAGGGTCCATGGGACTAAGAACTTTCTACGACGAGTCCTCCCATTGTACTGACAAAGTTAGTGACATTTGTTTGGGTAACCATTCCTCTCACGTACTAGTCGGTATCATGTTTCATGTACCAGGGAAAGGATTAGCAATTTTTTATTTCTCCGTAAGACCAATAGTCCAGTCAGAGAACCACTTTTTCCTGGATAAGAGTTTTCTGACTTACGGGAACCCAATGTCAGAAGTCTAGCAAAAACTTGTGTGTTTCGACTGTAAACACTGAGGTTTTATTACACTCTCTAGACTAGTGTCGACGACAAATTTAACGATTATAACACCCGTGTGAGATTTCGACGGTGTTTTCAACAGTCTTCTTTTTTTTCTGTGTTAGTAGTTTTATAGTGGTATAATTTTAAAGATATTATTATTTAACTGTGTATATACATGTGTATATATATTCTTGTTTCCTTTTACGTCTTCTCCTCACACGACCTCCGACAGAGAGGTTTAAATTAGAGGTGGGAAGGGGTGGGGTTGACTACGGGAACCACCTACCGAGGGTCACTGACACACTTGGATCAGAGGAGAGATAATTGAAATAGACACCACAGGAAGATCTTATGAACTATTCCAGTTAAGGTCGTTATAAAGTGGATGTAAAATATGAAAATCCGGGACTAAAATTTTCTGTAAAGGATGAGGTTTTTAATGTTTTTATAAGAGGATACGGAAGTTGACGATCGAGATACTAAAATAAAGTGTAATACAGAAAAAGACAAAAAACCGGTGTTGTGTGAAAAACGTCCTAGAATCAAGGGACTGGCCCTAATTTGGGTTCGCTACCGTCACTTTTAAGACTCAGGATTGGTGACCTGGTGGTCTTTTTAGTGCGTTAATACAGAAAGTAGGAAGACCCCAAATGGAAACACACCATCTTCCGTTTGTAGGTTGAAAAAGAGATGTATCACTCGATGAAAGAGGTTTAAGTAAACCTTTGTAATATATTAAAGGAGTACCAAACACAACTACAAGTCAGAGATTCAGTACAGACTGAGAAACACTGGGATACCTGACGTCGCTAGGGAAATCTCTCTTAATTTTAGAGACATTATGTATGATTCACTTCATTCAGTCTCTTTCTGTTTTTAGTGTACTATAGTCAATATACACCTTAGATTTTTTTGAATATGTTTACTTGAATAAATGTTTTGTCTTTGTTAAATCTGTACCTTTCGTTTGAACATCAACTTTCATTTTCCGAGAGTCAGCACAGGTTGAAAAACGCGGAGGTACCTGATATGTCAAGTACCTTAAGAGGTCCGGTCTTATGACCTCACCCATCGACAAGGGAAAAGGTCTCCCAGAAGGTTTGGGTCCCTAACCAATGGTTTCCCCTTTACCGGAACATCCCCTCCTCCCTATTTAATCTTCAAAGTGTAAGTCTAGTCAAGTCAAGTCAACGAGTCAGTACAGACTGAGACGCTGGGGTACCTGACGTCGTGTGGTCCGGAGGGACAGGTGTTGGTTGAAAACCTCAAGTGAGTGTGAGTACAGGTAACTCAGTCACTACGGTAGGTTGGTAGAGTAGGAGACAGTAGGGGAAGAGAAGGACGGAAGTTAGAAAGGGTTGTAGTCCCAGAAAAGTTTACTCAGTCAAGAAACGTAGTCCACCGGGTTCATAACCTCAAAGTCGAAGTTGTGGTCAGGAAGGTTACTTGTGAGTCCTGACTAGAGGAAGTCCTACCTGACCAACCTAGAGGAACGTCAGGTTCCCTGAGAATTTTCAGAAGAGGTTGAGGTGTCAAGTTTTCGTAGTTAAGAAGTCGCGATTCGAAAGAAATATCAGGTTGAGAGTTAAGGTATGCACTGATGACCTTTTAATATCGGAACTGATCTGTCTGAAAACAACCGTTTCATTACAGAGACGAAAAATTATACGAGAGATCCAACCAGTATTAAAAGGAAGGTTCCTGATTCACAGAAAATTAAAGTACCGACGTCAGTGGTAGACGTCACTAAAACCTCGGGAGGTTTTATTTCAGACTGTGACAAAGGTGACAAAGGGGTAGATAAAGGGTACTTCACTACCCTGGTCTACGGTACTAGAAGCAAAGGACTTACAACTCGAAATTCGGTTGAAAAAGTGAGAGAAGAAAGTGAAAGTAGTTCTCCGAAAAATCGAGGAGAAGTGAAAGACGGTATTCCCACCACAGTAGACGTATAGACTCCACTAACTATAAAGAGGACCGTTAGAATTAAGGTCAAACACGAAGTAGGTCAGGTCGTAAAGAGTACTACATGAGACGTATATTCAATTTATTCGTCCCACTGTTATATGTCGAAACTACATGAGGAAAGGGATAAACCTTGGTCAGATAACAAGGTACAGGTCAAGATTGACAACGAAGGACTGGACGTATATCTAAAGAGTTCTCCGTCCAGTCCACCAGACCATAAGGGTAGAGAACTTCTTAAAAGGTGTTAAACACTACAAGGTGTGTCAGTTTCCGAAACCGTATCAGTCATTTCGTCTTTATCTACAAGAAGACCTTGAGAGAACGAAAAAAACTACTAGGTCGTCTACAACCGTTAAACTAGAGATCAAGGAGACGGAAAAGATTTTGGTCGAACTTGTAGACCTTCAAGTGTCAAGTACATGACAACTTCGGACCGAACCTCTTAAGAGGTTCAAAGTGTAATCGTCTATGTATGATGATATATACTTTACTATTTAATCGGTCAATATTTTGACATCAAAGTCGTAAGAAAAACAAATGATAAAACTTTATAAAAGAACAGAGGTTATATACGAACCACATTAAAAATAAGTACCATGAATTATTCTCCGGAAATAGAAAACTTCAAAATTCTTAAAAAAAAAATAGAAACTAAAAATTTTAAAGTATCATTAAGGGACCAACAGGTTACCAATCCTGAGGTGGGAAAGTGACGGTACCGGGTCCAAAGTTAGGGACCACTCCTTTAATTCTAGGGTATTCGGTGTACCGTACCGGTTTCTTTTTCAAAAAAAGTGTTATATTACATGGACCCCTGAAAATCATTACTCATGAAAGTTAGACTCCAGAAAGTGAAAGAAATTTAGACCCCTTAAAACCATTAATAGAGGACTTTATAAAAGAGAGGAAACACATAAATAAGGATGATGGAAAGATCAAGATGTTATTTTGTCTACAAATATACTGATGATACTAAGAGAATTAAAAAAGAAAGTATAAAAGGTTGAGAAACAGACTATGAAATACCTTCTTAAAGAACTAAACTAATAGGTCGAGAAAGTAAATAGAAAGTTTGACGTACGTAAACCATTAAGTAGAGATAATAACAAAGGAAAAAGTTAGTAAATCAAACATTTATGTAATATACTTCAAGCTAAATTACCCGAATCCAGAGATTCTTCATAGGAAGAAGGGGAGTATACCAGAGTCCTATATCTTCCACTCCAGTCTCCCTCTTTTACAGGTCTCCGACTTCCGGACACGTAGAAACGGTAGAACAAAAGGAAGGTTAGTTTGATCTTATGCAAGACTATAGTGGGATAGTAACCTGAACGAGAAGGAAGGTTTTAGTTCAACCACCTCTCTTTTCCCCTACCCAATATTTCAAAAAGGGACCAGAAAGACGTAGTTTACGTGTTCTAGGTAAGACCCCATGATAATAGAAGATGTGGTCCTAAGTTGATGGAAATTTCAAAATAGAATCAAAAAATCGAAATAACTGAGAGAAGATGAAGACACCGAAGCGGCCTCGATTTAAACTCACTCCCTAGTTTAGAAGACCAAACAAACGGTAGAAACAACTTCACCTTACCCCTTTAGGAAAGATTCAAATTTACGTCTTATCTTTGATAAAATACCTATATTTAGACTGTTGCAAAACGTCCGTAAGGAACCCTTAACGGACCAATCGTCGGGATTTAAGTAAGTGTCTCTGAACAATCGTGACGAATTTTTTCTTCTTATTTCTAAAGAAATCCCTGTAAGTTACGTTAACCCTCATAACAGAAATCATCATCTTGAGTGGTGATTTTTTATGAGAAAATTTTGTAAACTCTTCTTTTCGAAACTCTCATTTTCCCTCTTCTCTTTACAGTTCCCCGAGGGGAATATAGAGTATCTCTCGTTGTCTTTGTTTCCTGACCTCGAAAACACAAGAAGGACACGGAGTGTCTCCTGATCATATCATTCGTCCACTCCGACTTCAGAACCGTCAGTAACGTTCGACCTTCCACCCAACTTTTTTCTCACCTTTCACTTCTTCCTTCTTCTGTCTCAACTCATCGTTCTACCACCTTTTTAGTACTTATACTTATCTTGTCCTCTCTATAAATTACCGACCTACACACATCTGTAAATCCCTTGTCTTTCTTATACATCTCCTTTAGAAACCCTTCTGAAGATACACGACACGATACATTTCAGATATAAGAAGTTCCGTGGACCTCAGAATAAACATAAAAGTAAAGGCCACTGATACGTCTTCGACCCGGTGAATCTCCGAACCAAAAATAAATTTTACAACTATTTATTTGGGAAACAGGTCCACGTTAAACAAAATTAAACGAAAAGGTTGAGTAGCTTAGGACTTAATAGAGTACAAATGGGAAATTGTGTCGTGAACGGTTTCACCTAAGTCGTTACTATATTTTCTCCCAAGATATCAGTTTATTCCCCGAAGGGTCCACCGTGATTACCATTTCTTAGACGGACGGTTACGTCCTCTATATTCTCTACGACCAAGTTAGGGACCCAGACCTTCTAGGACACCTCCTCCTTTACCGTTGGGTGAGGTCATTAGAACGACCCTCTTAGGGAACCTGTCTCCTCGGACCATCCGATGTCAGGTATCCCAACGTTTCTCAACCTGTGTTGACTTACAGACTTGTGTATCAGTTTATTCAAATCCTTCCCACCGTAATATATCATAATTGTATTCAAGAAACGAACGTCTTAAAGAATCTCGGTAAGTATACGTTTACAATGATAGTAAAGGGTTCTTCCTCTGTATCATACGAGATAAAGAGTTTAAACCGGTATCTTAATAAAAAAAGTTCCGTAGAATTCTATGATGACTATGATGACAAGGTATCTGGGTTGATACTTCATAAGACTACCTAACGGATGGAAACGAACTCAATATTACACCTGAGTCGTCTGCATCAGTTCCCGTTAACCGTTAAAAAAAAATGTCAACAATACTTTGTCGTAGAACGTTCTACGTAAAAAGTACCATAATCGTTAATGAAATTTGTATATCGTTAACGAAATTGGTACTTTTACAATAGACAGTAAAGACAGTTATACGTACTAATGTAAGTTAATTCATTAAAGAAAGTTTCGTGAACATAACAAGAGAGAAACACCATGGAGCACACCAATCAGAACAAAAGGATTCTGACACAGTCGTGGTATTTCCATTTTTCGGACGAATAAGGAAATGACTTACTACCACGTTTCGATCTACGTTCTAGCTCTAAGCTATTCATGAGAAACTAATCTTTTTTATTTTCACGTTGCCTTCGTTTGAAAATATTTGAAGGATACATAAACTATAGTAGATTCACAAAAACACGAAATTAATAGTGAGGGACGAGGAAAAAAGAGAGACCAGGAAAAGTCGTGATTCATGTGGGACCTTCCTTTTACCCGTGTTATTTAGATTCGTTTCAGCAGGACTTTTCACAAAAAGATGAACAAGGTTATAATTCTTATTTAGAACCGATTGTTGAAGTTTGATAAGGTTGGGTAGATAGAAGGACTAGGAGGCGGAGGAGGGGTGGGGTGGTAGGAGCGGGTCAAATAAGTAATTAACTAATTGTAAAAACAAGGATGAATAAGTACCGACACAAAAGGAATTTATATTTTAAGTCGTAGAAAGTCTTATAAAAGAAACGAAACTTTCAATCCTTTTTAAAGGGATGGTAGAGTAAGACCTTCGTGAACCGTCCATTTGAAGAGAATAGTAAAGTAACATATACTTCCAGGAATCGAATCAGATTACCACAAAACGGTTCATTTGTTAAATGTCAGATAATAAAGGTAACCTTTCAGGGGAAAAGTTTAACTTCTTAAAGTATTAAATTTTTTTGGTGACCAGTTTCTTTGGGGTTCAAGAAGAATCGTAACCATAAACCCCAAAGTTTAATTACCCCAGTAATAAGAATAATAAGTATACTGGTCCAACTACTGTGGTTATATAGTTTAAATGTTACCTTTAAATCCTAGTTCATCAAGACAGTTGTCGAGGTAACAAGGGTCAAGGGAACAGACAGACGGGGTAGAGGGTAGAGGAAGTAGGTGTCTGAGTAACCGGGGAACCGTCCCTGCTCTAGTACGGGAACGTTGGGGAATCGGAATAGGGGTGGGGACTTGAACAGAGAATGGAAACGGAGAAGGGTGATTACTGGGGACGACCAAAGAAAGTGACAAGGAAAGGTTTGGAGTAATTGACAGGTGTATGAAGGAGAAAGAAGAGTTCAGAGAGTTAATCACCGGAAGGAAAGAGTCTGGGGTCCGATTGTGGTTCGGTTCTCTACACTGACTGTATGAGGAGTGACCTCGAAGGTCTGGTATCGTGGTTGGTAAAATAGTTATTGGGGTGAATGAGAGTATCGAGTCAACGATTGTTTAGACGGACGTTACTTCCTCTGTGACCAAGCTAAGGACCCACCCCTTCTAGGGGACCTCTTCCCTTTTCGATGGGTGAGGTCATAAGAACCCGAAGTGAACACCGAGTCGACCACTTCTTAGACGGACGTTACGTCCTCTGGAACCAAACTAAGGACTTAATCCTTCTAGGGGACCTCTTCCCTTTTCGATGGGTGAGGTCGTAAGACCGGACCTCTTATGTCATGTACCCTAGTGTTTCTCAGTCTGTGCTGACTCGCTGAAAGTGAAACGTGAATGAGACGAGTATGTCCTAAGAGGGTTGGAAGGATACTGACAGTGGGTAGTCGGTGGTCACGGTAGGAAGTCGAAGTGACTACAGTACGAGTGACAAAAGTAAGGATGATGCAAAGGATAGTAAGATCTTTACACACACCACAATTTCGACTGATAGGTCAGTTGTAGGACCGGAAGATCGAAGTCTGAAAAGGAGAAGAGACTGAAAGATTAGGTGAGGTGGTACCGCGGAGGGATGATGTGTGTATGTGTAAAGGTATAGAATCTCCAAATATAACTCACGACTGGTCCAGTTTCTAGAATATTAATCGGATAGTTTATTCAATCTCAGTCGTCCTCCCCTGTAATATTCGATCAAATTACAAATAAAAGTGTGTTAACGGAAACTGAGATAACTCGAAGAAGGTAGAAACGGTAGGACTTATTTTAAAGTCCATCTAGGATATAAAAGTGACTAATAAGATGAGGTTTGATAATTATTTATCGATGTAGAAACTAAATCATTTCTTAAACTTAAACCAGATTTAGTTTCGAAGTGAGAGACCCAGATAAATTTACAAAGGGAGGGGGAGACAGTTCAATAAGAGGGGTAAGAAGGGGCATTAACAACCACTTTTACAAAGAACCATGTCGTCTCGTCAGACCTTCGAGGGGTTTTTCTACTTGTATCTCAATACATATTGAGTCGTTAAGGTGAGAGCCCATATGTGATTTCTCTTAACTTTTGTCCGTAAAATTGTTTTTGAACGTTGTGTTTACAAGGATCGTTGTAATGAATCTTACAGGTTTTTTTACCTTTATTGGGTTTACAGGGAGTTGACCACTTGACTAAATTTTTACCATTAGGTAAGTCGGTATTTTCCATTACTCCATGACTAAATACGATGTTGTATCTACTTTGAACTTTTATAATACGATTCTTCGGTCTGAGGAGAGGGTCTTTCCGTTATGTAACACATTAGTGTAAATATACTTTATGAGGTTTGTCTGTTTAGATATCTCCGTCTTTCATCTAATCTCCAACTGATCCCGACCCGTCCATCTTCCTTACCCCTCCACCGACGATTACTCATGTCCCAGAGAATATCCTTTCTATTTTGTAAGGTGTTAATCTTTTACCACTACACGTTTAGTTGATATGTAGTTATTTTAAATTTTTGATTTTTTGAAGTTTTTTTCTTTTACCGTTAACAAGGTGTTGAGACACTTATATGAATTTGTGAAATTTTCCCACTTGAAATACTATTTTATTTCGACCCTTCTTCTTATTGTTCTCTCACCTTCTCTCCTTCCTCTCTCTTGTCAATGATATAGTCCAGGTATAACAACGAATGTCACCAGGAAAGAGGAAAGAGATTGGTAAGTGGGAGATTTGTTCTGAATGAGAAAATCTGTAAAAAAAAAGAAAGGTCTTTGTTGAGTCCTTGGTCAGGGGCACAGTAGGTTTAAAGTCCTTCGTTTACAATTCGAGAATTTTCACTAAGAAAACTTCAGAGGAGAGGCAGAGAACCGAAGACAAACACTCACTCCTACCCTTTTCGTAGAGACACGAAACGGGGTACCTCTGTAGCGTGTGATTAAGAGGTTTCGTTAGGAATGACACAGACTCGTTGACACTTAAGAATCGGAGGAGAATTTTTCGACAATTACCCGCTTACCACCCTCTCAACCTCATCTTGGTGGGAGAGCCGTTCAGGAAGTCTTTACCATATCACGCACCGATTTAGTCCCCAGTCGTTTGAAACGTAGTTCTCCGTCGATCATCGTTAAAATCCGAAACGTCAGAGATGTCAGAGACGACGCTGAGGAGTTGAGTCAGTGACGTCATGTTTTCGTGAGTCTCTGTTTTGTATTTGCTTACTCGTACCGACACGAGGTTGTTTTGAATTTTTGTTTTCCACCGATCTACACCAGGTACCTGGAATCCTACAACTGAGGATAAGATCTCAGTGAACCTCCTCAAATCTATCTCTTTCCCCTATGAACTATGGAAAACAAAACTGACTTCGTTTGCTTAGGTAAAATTACAGGGTAACACCAAGTCTACTACTTTTAGGAGAGAGGTTCGTATAAGAGACCAGGTCGTGAGAGTTACAAAAGGGTCGTGACTCGGATGTGACACGAGAGGACAGGAAGGACTGGGAAATGTGGAAGGTCAAATGGACTGACGAGTCGATTGACGGAGTAAAGTCAGTGAAGGAGTGTAGACCCAGGTACTAGAGTTTAAACGAATAGAAGGAGAATCCAAGTAAATGAAGGAACTGGAGGATGGTTCGGTAATCTTAAGGGTTCTTTTAGGTCGATACACCATGAAAGACACGAGGGTCTGAAGGGTTTCGACGGTCCCGTTAGAGTGTTGGTTTGTCCACTTAAGTACCAATTGAGAGGTCGATGTAGTTCTTGAACGGTATTTGGTCGTCCGTAAAGAGATCGAGAGTTGGTCCTGAAGAAAAATTTTCAGTTTCTTATCAACTGGATATTATTGTATGTAAAAGTGAACATGTCGTATCACTAAGTCATAAAAACGTCTAATATAAGTTAATTTTCAATACCTGATATCGGGCGGTCCGAGGAGACAGGTACCCTAAGAGGTCCGTTCTTATGACCTCACCGAACGATTCGGGAGGAGGTCCCCTAGAAGAGTTTAGTCTCTAGCTTGGTCGTAGAGAATGTAGAGGACGTGACCATCCACCTAAGAAATGGTGATGACGGTGGACACTTCAAGGATAATATTATATTACCGATATTATAAGATACGATATGTTATATAGGAATAACGAATAGATAAAAAATGTGTCATCAAACGTAGACAATTAGGATATGGTGATTAAACAGGAAGGGAGGAAGATAGAGGGGAAACCATTGGTACTCAAACAAAAGAGACACTTAGACAAAACGAATATGTAAGTAAACATAATAAAAAATCTAAGGTATATACTCATTATATGTTATAAATGGAAAGAGACAGACTGTACAAAGTGATACGTATCATAAGAGATCCAGTAGATACAACGACGTTTACGTTTTAAAGTAAAACAATGCCGATTATAATATGATGTATATGTATATGTGTGTGTGTGTGTATGGGGTGTAGAAAAAACAGATAAGTAGAGAACTAACCGTGAACCCGACGAAGGTACAGAACCAATAACATTTATCACGACGATACTTACAACCCTATGTACATAGAAAAACTTAATGTCGAAAACAAAGGTCTATATCTGGGTCTTCACCTTAACGACCTAATTTACCATCAAGATAAAAATCACAAAAACTCTTGTGCCCCAATCCCCGTGATTTGGAGGTGTGTCAGTTTTTAGACCTATATTGAACATCAGTCGGGAGACACACACGTTTCAAGAAGGGATAGGTACCAAACCGTAGAAGTCTAAGTTGGTTGCTATCTAACACGTCGTGACACCATAAATGATGACTTTTTTTAGGTACATATTAACCTAGGTGTGTCAAGTTTGGGTACAACAAGTTCCCAGTTGAATGTGACTTAAATTTTCTGAATCTTTCTTTTCTTCTTATATTTTCTTAAGTAGTTATCAAAATATAACTAATGGACAATTTTACTGTTATAAAATTTATAATAAAGATAACACATCACGATACGATATGAGAAGAGTCAAGAAGGACATAGTCTTCTTATTCAGTAGAGCAAAAAAAGAAAGTCTCGGTAGAGGGTGTCTTACATACTTAGGATTTAGGTGGACAAGATATCTTACGGTGTACATAAAAAGGGGGAGTTAAAAGTAGTTGGAAAAGGAGAGATGATCAAGTAAACATAGTTGTTTTATAACTCTTTCTTCCCTCCTACAAACCATTGTTCAAGACGACTCTGAAGATCCTTCTTACTTCTTTTAATGAACCTTAGTTGAGTTTATTGAGTTTCCATTCCCGAGTTTCAGGTTTCGTTGAACGAAAGGAGTGGGTCCACTAATCTCTGGTTCTTAACTTCCTGAATAAGTGTATCTTTTTTAACTCCTCTGGGAGTCATGTAAGCGTAATCATAACGTAGATCAAAATAACTCGATTCATTATTCTCCGAATTGGGTCCTGAATTCGGTCTTACCTAAGGATTTTTAGTTGAATCAGAAGATTAACTCTAAAACCTTTACACTGATGTTTTCCTGTACACACATACACACACACACACAATCAAAGAGTCAGTACCGACTGAGGCGATGGGATACCTGACATCGGACGGTCCGAGGAGACAGGTACCTTAAGAGGTCCGTTCTTATGGCCACACCCATCGGTATGACAAGAGGTTCCCTAAAGGGTTAGGTCCCTAACTTGGATACAGAGTACAGAGAACGTAACCGTCCGTCTAAGAAATGACAGACTCGGTCGTCCCTTCGGGTGTTTTCCTCTATCGATGTAGGTAAAGTCATTTCCGGTTGTTGATAATCACCAAACCCCCCTGAAAAGTCACGATAAAGAATAACAATTGTGATAAAAAATCAAGATGTACTTATAATACTTCTTCCGTTGCCGTTGGGTGAGATCATGAGAACGGACCTTTTAGGGTACTTGTCTCCTCGGATCATCCGACGTCAGATACCCTAACGATTCTCAGCCTGTTCTGACTCGCTGAAGTGAAAGTGAAAAGTGAAAGGACGTAACCTCTCTCTTTACCGTTGGGTGAGGTGACAAGAACGGACCTCTTAGGGTCCCTACCCCCTCGGACCACCCGATGGCAGATACCCCAGCACGCCTCAGTCTGTGCTGACTTCACTGAATCGTCGTCGTCGTTGTCGTTGTACTTATAATTGGTAATTTCCTTTATTCTTTCCTGCTTTCACATAGGAGAAAACTCGTACATGTCACCTTCCTTTAATATAAAGAGAGGGGGACTCTGAGTGACCCTCGACTTGGGTCGAAGGTTAACTTTTATCTCCGGTTGTCTAGTTTAGGGAACCCAAAGGTATTTTTTCGTTTACGATTAGAAATGTCTCCGAGTTCGTCTCGAGAACTTCCATAAAATAAGGGATTGTTTTTTCTCACGACCTATGTATAAAATATATACTAATAAAATAGATTTCAGATAGTTTAGTTCTTGATCGTCGAACAAAGTAGAGACTTAAAGTAAAACCTTACATGGATGTAAAAATTTTTTAAAGGGAAAGTTTGTATACGAAAGTTAGACGTCAGGGACTACTTGAAGACCATATCTCTTTTCCAGTATGTGTTTCCGAGTAAACACATACTTGTGTACAAAACGTAAGTACGTATGGTTACATACTGTGTCATGTCTCATTACGGTGTTATTTTAATTTTATTTTGACCTTAAGACCTCTTTAATCTCGACGAAAGTTTTCATCCATGTAGACTGAAGAAAGGTTTCACATGTAATACCTTTACCTCTTTTTCATTTCTTTGTACTATTTGTGATAGTAGTTCGTCCATCATGTCAGTTGTAGTTATCACTATTGGGTACAAGTACCATCCAGGGGAACCATGTTACACTACTACCGGAAATAGAGACACTGAAAGGAGGAGTTTTGTATATTGGTGTCAGACTGGTACTAAAACTTTTTTAGTCTTATTAGGGTTTGCCCCCTGGAAGTTGTTTTATGGACTATTTATGAAGAGTTTTAACAGTCCCAGTAGTTTTTGTTCCTTTCAAACTCTTTGATAGATTCTGTTCTCCTCGGATTCATTTTACTGTTGATACACATTACACTATAGGACTTACTCTAAGATCCTGTCTTTTTTCTATTATCTATTTTTGTTTCCTTTAGACGGAACCCTTGAGTGGATATAGAACAGAGTGCGTAAAGTTACAGTGAAAGTGGAGAAAACTTCTAACGACCCTTTTTCATTATCATTTGTATCGATGAAATTTAAAGTTTCCATTATATAGACGAAAAATTATACGACAAATCAAACCAGTATCGAAAAGAAGGTTCCTCGTTTCCGTAGAAAATTAAAGTACCGACGTCAGTGGTAGACGTCACTGAAACCTCGGGTTCTTTTATTTCAGACAGTGACAAAGGTAACAAAGGCGTAGATAAACGGTACTTCGACACCACAACAAAGAGTCTAAATTGGACCGACTTTGTTGAGCCGATCCGGGGACGTCCCGCCTCCGGTTCGTGTCGTCTTCGTTTTCGGGGGTGCCACCTTCCACTTGTGTTTCTTTTGGGTCGCGTCACCTTCACTGTTCTTCGGGTCGAACCATCTTTGACTCTCTCGTTTTAGTTAAGTCGTCTTTCGAGTGTGCAGAGTCAGAGTCTAAGGTCCTCTGGAGACCAATTCGATCCTGCAGGAGTGAGGATACCGACCTTCCTGTATACCGATTGTTTTAGAATTAAGGAAATGTTCGAGAGTAAAGAAAAGGAGTTTGGGGGACGTTTGTCCACTCGTCGTCACTCATGTTAACTCCCTGAGACCGTCCCCGATGAATCATCGACAACGGGTTCACTCACCCCGAAGAAAACAGAAATTAGAAGAAACACGGTTCCTAGTCAAGTTACTTTTGACACCCGCGTCCAGTCCATAAATCGTCTAAAAGACCGTTCAATACTTCCCCTAAGGAGTCGTTCAAAAAGGGTGACATAAACGAGGGCAGGAAGTCGAGGAGAGAGGTAGATACGGTGACGAATGTTTCATAACCCGTCCAGTAGTAAAAAGGTAAAGATTTTCAACACAAACTTTGACAAATGGATTCTAACCCTGAGTTTGGGTGTACCGTCCCTGAGACGCGATACGAATCAGTGAGACAGAATAGACTGACCCTGAACTCGTGTCGGTTTTGGGTGTCACGGACCAAAATCCTGGATTACTTTAAGTCCGAGAACTACAGAGTGACGTTTTTGTTTGTTTGTTTTTAAGTCACTCTCTATGTCACTATCCATTCTCCATCTAAAAAACAAGTCTAAATTCGTCTTTGTAATGAAACGACTGATTCAAGACAGATCAGTTCCGATACCAAAAAGGACACCAGTACATACCTACACTCTCGACCTGACACTTCTTCCGACTCGCGGCTTCTTAACTACGAAAACTTGACACCACAACCTCTTCTGAGAACTCCCAGGGAACCTGATGTTCCTCTAGGTTGGTCAGGTAAGACTTCCTCTAGTCGGGACCCACAAGAAACCTTCCTTACTACGATTTCGACTTTGAGGTCATGAAACTGGTAGAGTACGTTTCTCGACTGAGTAACCTTTTCTGAGACTACGACCCTCCCTAACCCCCGTCCTCCTCTTCCCCTACTGGCTCCTACTCTACCGACCTACCGTAGTGCCTGAGCTACCTACACTCAGACTCACTTGAGGCCCTCAACCACTACCTGTCCCTCCGGACCGTACGACGTTAAGTACCCCAGCGTTTCTCAGCCTGTACTGACTCGCTGACTTGACTTGACTTGACTGTGAGGTTCTCACACCCGGTAGTGTCTCCCCTCACACACCCGGTACCTTACACCACACCAATCAAAAACACTCAACCCACTAAAGTATACGATTACTCACCCTCCTAGTAAGGTTGGTAACCCCTTGGTAGTCGAGGAACCAGAAAACTATCACGGAACCTGACTCGCTGAAGGGAAGGGAAACCTTGTCAAGACCGCGAAGACCCACACAGTAAATCGAACGTCTAACTCTTAGTTCCAAATCAACTTAAACTGAACAGTAGAACCTGGGTAAACTAAAAGTAGTCAAATACAATACGGGAACCCGATATAGTAAAAAAGTTTTCAACACGGGACGGGGGAAGGGAGGACAAAGAACGAGAAAAGGACTCGGGATAGACCCGGGTGTTACAACGGAGATGTTAGAAGACCTCCCTGTTGGTCTTTTGTCGACCGGGAAACCTCCCTTTATGACATATTATAGGTTAGGGAGATCTATAAGTCCGGAAGGAGAAGGTACAAAGGATGTTACACGTTGTTGTCGTAGAGAGTCACTTAGGTATCCCACCCACTGTCCGTGTGTTACGGACGATCTTCAGGTAGACAATCACCTTAGGGAAGTTCCCGTTAAGTCGAAGGACCCTATTACAAACGATGAAACCCTCAATCGGGACGTCCGATAAACCCGGGTCTGGGAATTGTGGGAAGAGAATTTCAATGTTTGTATGAATGGGGACCTAATTTAGAGATGAGGTGAAAATACCTTGTAGACCAAACAACGGAGAATAGTTAAACAAGAATCCAGTGAATGATTCAGGATGTTGGTCCTGGGACGGGAGACCATCCGTTATAGCGAGGTGGGACTAATAATAATTTTATGAGAATTACGGGAATTGTTTCGTAACTGTACTCAAACCCACTTGAGGCCCTCAACCATTACCTGTCCCTCCGGACCAAACGGCGTTAGTACCCCAACGTTTCTCTGTGCTGACTCGACTGAACTGTACTTGACTGACTGACTGACTACTTCGTCATCTACAAAAAGACCTTAAGAGAACGAAAAGGATACTAGGTTACCTACAACCGTTAAACTAGAGACCAAAGAGACGGAAAAGATTTAGGTCGAACTTGTACATATGGGTATAACAAGATTTTAATTTTCAAATAATTTTTATTTTTCTCTTTATAATACAAACAAGGTCACATCCAGAGATCATCTAATAATTTATTTTACTTATATTTACTGAACAATACTTGAAACGACATTATTACAAGAACTTTCACTTTCACTTTCGGCGAGTCAGTATAGGCTGAGAAACGCTGTGGTACGAGCCGAGGAGACAGGTACCCTAAGAGGTCCGTTCTTGTGACCTCACCTAACGGTACGGGAGGTCTCCTATAAGGGTTGGGTCCCTAGTTTAGACGTAAAGAATGCAGAGAGGACCTAACCGTCCGTCCAAGAAATGGTGATCACGGTGGACCCTTCGGGTTGCTGGAACTCAAGTACGGTATCTTGATGGAATATATACTAGTAACATCTTTCTCGAAGACAATCACGGAGTCATTAATTTTTAGACTTTGTAACAAGGGGTAGGGGTACTTTTTCACTCATCTAGGGACCAGTGTGTCTTGAATTTGTCTGTCACCAAAGTAGGACGGGGTGAGTAGGGCAGGATACATAACGGGTAAGACGACGACCGGATTTGGTACGATAAATATTAACCTAAAAGAACCTTTTTTATAAAGAGTTTCTTTATTTTTCATGATACTTCAAGTTTGGGACACTTCGTTGAGAATTATTGGGTTAGACGAGAGGTAACGTTTCACCTGATTAAACCTTTCGTCGTAACATCTGTATACCTTATTCCATAAACAAATTAAACGATTGGTGTGAAGCGACAAGTCAAAAAGAGTTAATTCGATTATTTAATATCTAACTGATTATGAGTAAAGGTTAATTTCTCGTCTTAGAGATAGTAAAATTGGTGTAGTAACTAAAATCTTCTGTTTCGATTTAAAAAGTTTTCGACGACGTTTAACTTATTCCACCTTAACACGAAAGTACCTACTAACGAAAATCTTTTTGAAATTAATAGTAATCCTTACACACGTTAAAAAAATCAATCCTGTGTTTTTATACCATTTCTCTTTTTGTCTAGTAAGTCCGATGAGTAAGTCGTTTATGACTTAGTTTTAGACGAGTATTGTCCGGTATATAGGACTACCCTCGGGTTTGTCTACGTCCGGGACTGAGAACGATGTCCTACTGTAATTGGTTCATTAAATACAGTTTGATACATCGATTAAACTGACTCGTCAGAGTTATTGAACCAGTATTTGTATCTGCACAAAATAAAAAGGTCATTTATAACAGTTAAGATGAGACAATTAAAAGGAAAAGCGATCCGTCGTCCTACGGATTATAGTAGAGTCAAGACCGGGTATTAAACGACAGGGAGAGTCGACAATTTTATCTTACAGAAACCAATAATCCAGAGTCAAGATAAATGAAAATTTAAAGTTAGTGATCAAACTATCTCCGAGAGGAAAGGATGGAACGTTTGACTAAAAGTCGAATCCGCTCATACCCACCTTATAATAACCGAGAAAGTGTGGTGTGGGAACTACAAAGGATGGAAGACTCGAGGTCGTGTTTCGTTACTCTCTCTCTCTTTTTTTTCTGTAGACCAAGACCCTGTTTGACTCTTTACGACTACAAAGGAAAGAGGACCAGTAGAGGTAACTAGTACGAATGACGGGTATCTTTACGACCCCTCTTGGTTTAAATGAGGTTCAATGAGAGGATCCAGATCACCAGGGAACCCTCTAGGTCGGTACAGAAGGTCGACCATCGGAGCATGACATAAGGAACCTACACGTTCGAAGGGGTGGTAGGGCATTGTTGTTCGGATCGGGAGTTTGAAACGAAGTACCAGGGTTAAGAACTCACGCACCCTTACCCGTTTTAAGTAAAAGACATGGATAGACCTTTGTGTTTAAAAGATGGACCGGACTGTAATGGTGTGTCACACAGGAGAGTCGAGAGAAAGGACTAGAAATGGGAAGAGACAACGTCCTCTCAGGTGAGACTACATTTAGTATTGTTATAAAAAATTCCGACAAAGGATTCGGTTTCCTTTGTTTTCGTTTTTATTTACTTACTCTGGATTGATTTGAATTTACGAAAACGTGTCGTTTCTTTGGAAGTCGTTTTGTTCTTCTGTCGGATAACTTACCCTCTTTTGTAAACGTTTACTATACTGACTATTCCTAAATTATAGATTTTATATATTTGTCGAACATATTGGGTTGTGGGGGAGGTTTTTTTGGGCTGAAAATTTTGTCCGTTTTCTGGACTTATCTGTAAAAGAAGGTTTCCTCTGTTTGTTGACCCGTTGTCCGTACACTTTTTTACGAGTCATAGTAATTAGTAGTCTCTTTACGTTTAGTTCTGGTGTTACTTCATAGTGGAGTGTGGACAATCTTAGTTTTTCAGATGTTTTTTTGTTTACAACGATTCCTACGCCTCTTTTCCCTCGGGAGTATGTCACGACCACCTTTACACTTAAACATGTCGGTGATAACTTTTGTTATACCCCTTAAGTAGTTTTATTATTTTTATCTGGATGGTATAGTGGGTCGTTAAGATGGGGACCCATATATAAGTTTCTTTTGTTTTTGTACTAAAGTTTTTCTATGTACGTGGGGTCACAAGTACCGACGTAATAAATGTCATCGGTTCCATACCGTCGTTGCATTCACGGGAGTTGTCTACTTACTTATTTCAACACCAAATATGCATATTACTTTACTTCACGACGGCGAACGTTGTTGTACCCACCTGGATCTCCCATAATACGAATCGTTTTATTCAGTCTCCATGTTTCTGTTTATGACATACAATAGTGAAGTTATACATCTTCGATTTTTTATTTTACTTACTTATATTGTTTTATCTTTGTCTGAGCGTCGATACCTCTTGTTTGAACACGAACGGTCACCCCACTCCTTTCCCCGTTCTCCGTACTGTCCCCATTCCCTAAATCTCCAATTTTTGATAATACGTATCTTGTTCATTTAATGTTCTTATTTAATATATCA
This sequence comes from Capra ibex, assembly GCA_006410555.1. Taxonomy (NCBI): domain Eukaryota; kingdom Metazoa; phylum Chordata; class Mammalia; order Artiodactyla; family Bovidae; genus Capra; species Capra ibex. Next base: position 78,204,645 of record SJYO01041852.1, read on the forward strand.
TGTCCCTTGGATCGGTAATAAAATATTATTGAAATTTACATTATATTGGATTTTTTAAAATTTAGTGATATAACGTATGGACTTAGATTATATTATAACATTTAGTTTATATGAAGTCAAATTTTTCATCTAACAATATGATATTTTACAAAATCTATTAGGGGTACCATTCTTTTGTGGATCTCTTGATCTTGTCTTAGTGACGGATGTGACATTTTTCGGTTACTTTGTGTTTCCTTCTGTCCTTCTGGTTCTGTATTTCCTTTTTACTTGTTTTACCGTTATCTTTAGGAAGGGATACTAATTAATGAAATTTATATTTACTTAATTTGAAGGGTTTAGTTTTCTGTATTTTACTGACGTACTTAATACTGTTTTGTCTTAGGTTGATATACGACGGATATTCTCTGAGTGGAAAAATATGCAAAAAATTTGTAATTTCGGTCTATCGAGTCAAGTTTAAAAAGAAGAGAAAAGAAAAAGGAAAATAGAGGTGTGGTGTTCTGTATGTCCTAGAATCAAGGGACGAACCCTAGTTTAGGTGTAGGGGACGTCATCTTCGTACCTCAGAATTGGTAACCTGACGAACCCTTCAGGGTTCTCTAAGTGAAATCTACATTCCGGTGTGTATCCGACGTTCACTTTCTTGTCTTTTTCTATCAGGAACGTTTAACATTAATTTTCTCTCGCCCCTACTAGTATAAATACAGTCGTCTCTGAAATTCAGTTTTTGACAGTGTGTTCTATTTCTTCCTGTAATACATTGATACTTTCCAGTTATATAATTAATATTTATATATACGAGATTGTAGTCTCGTGAGTTTGTAAACTTCGTTTGTTACTGTCTTTCCTTCCTTCTGTGTCAATGTGTCGTTATTATTATCTAAGGTATAGGGTGAAAGTTATTACCTATCTAGTTGTACCTTCTAGTCATTCTCCTTTGTCTCCTGAATATGTTATGATGTCTGGTTGGCTTGTATTGTGTGTGTGTGTGTGTGTCAGACGGGTTGTTATCGTCTTGTGTTCAAGAAGAGTTCATATATACCTGATAAGATATCCATGTAAGATATCGTATACAATCCGGTGTTTCGTTCTGAAGTGTTTAAATTCTAAAACTTTACTATGACTCATAGAAAAGGAAAGTGTTACCTTATGTTAGTCTTAACATACGTTGATCTTGAGTTGTCTTCAATAATTCTTCTCCACCGTTCTTATGTGCCTTCTTGACATGTTTTTTCTAGAAGTACTGGGTCTATTAGTACTACCACACTAGTGAGTAGATGTCGGTCTGTAGGACCTTACACTTCAGTTCACCCGGAATCTTTCGTAGTGATACTTGTTTCGATCACCTCCACTACCTTAAGGTCAACTCGACAAAGTTTAGGACTTTCTACTACGACACTTTCACGACGTGAGTTATACGGTCGTTTAAACCTTTTGAGTCGTCACCGGTGTCCTGACCTTTTCCAGGCAAAAGTAAGATTAAGGTTTCTTTCCGTTACGGTTTCTTACGAGTTTGATGGTGTGTTAACGTGAGTAGAGTGTACGATCATTTCATTACGAGTTTTAAGAGGTTCGGTCCGAAGTCGTTAAGTACTTGGCACTTGAAGGATTACAAGTTCGAGCAAAATCTTTTCCGTCTCCTTGGTCTATAGTTTAACGGTTGTAGACGACCTAGTAGTTTTTTCGTTCTCTCAAGGTCTTTTTGTAAATAAAGACGAAATAACTGATACGGTTTCGGAAACTGACACACCTAGTGTTAGTTGACACCTTTTAAGACTTTCTCTACCCTTATGGTCTGGTGGACTGGACCGAGAACTCTTTAGACATACGTCCAGTCCTTCGTTGTCCATCTTGACCTGTACCTTGTTGTCTGACCACAGTTTATCCTTTTCCTCATACAGTTCCGACATATAACAGTGGGACGAATAAATTGAATATACGTCTCATGTAGTACTCTTTGCGACCTGACCTTCTTTGTGTTCGACCTTCGTTCTAACGGCCCTCTTATAGTTATTGGAGTCTATACGTCTACTGTGGTGGGAATACCGTCTTTCACTCCTCCTTGATTTTTCGGAGAACTACTTTCACTTTCACCTCTCACTTTTTCAACCGAATTTCGAGTTGTAAGTCTTTTGCTTCTAGTACCGTATGCCAGGGTAGTGACGTATCCTTTATCTACCCCTTTGTCACCTTTGTCACAGTCTGAAACCGAGTCTCCAATTTCGCAGACGGAGGTTACGCCCTCTGGACCCAAGCTAAGGACCCAGCCCTTCTAGGGGATCTCCCAAGCTAGGGACCCAGCCCTTCTAGGGGACCTCTTCCTTTAACATTTGGTGAGGTCATAAGAACGGACCTCTTAGGGTACCTGCCTCTTCGGAGTATCCGATGTCAGGTGCCCCAGTGTCTCTCAACCTGTGCTGACTCGCTGAAGTGGAAGTGGAAGTTTTAGTGACGTCTACCACTGACGTCGGTACTTTAATTTTCTGGAATGATGAACCTTCTTTTCAATACTGATTGGATCCATCGTATAAGTTTTCGTCTCTGTAATGAAACGACTGATTCCAGGTAGATCAGTTCCGATACCAAAAAGGACACCAGTACATACCTACACTCTCAACCTGACACTTCTTCCGACTCGCGACTTCTTAACTACGAAAACTTAACACCACAACCTCTTCTGAGAACTCCCAGGGAACCTGACGTTCCTCTAGGTTGGTCAGGTAAGACTTCCTCTAGTTGGGACCCTAAAGAAACCTTCCTTACTATGATTTCGACTTTAAGGTCATGAAACTGGTGGAGTACGTTTCTCAACTGAGTAACCTTTTCTGAGACTACGACTCTCCCTAACCCCCGTCCTCCTCTTCCCCTGCTGGTTCCTACTCTACCGACCTACCGTAGTGACTGAACTACCTGCACTCAGACTCACTTGAGGTCCTCAACCACTACCTGTCCCTCCGGACCGCACGACGCTAAGTACCCCAGCGTTTCTCAGTCTGTGCTGACTCGCTGACTTGACTTGACTCTTGAGTTGTCGTTTTATTTTTGACTTTGTAAGTGTTTATAAACCATCTATTTTTTTCGTGTGAGAACGTGTTGTTTACCCAATTTCTTCTTTAGTGGACCCTTTAAAATTTCATAGCACTCTACGCACCTTTACTATCCCTGGAGGGACCACAAGAGGACCGATTCTGACACACGAAGGTTATGACCTCCGGACCCAAACTAGGGACCAGTCTCTTGACCTGGGGTACACGACGTTGATTCTCAAGTGTCCGGTGTTGATTTCTAGGACGTACGACGCTACTTCTAGTTTCTAGGGTACACTTCGTCGATTCCGGGCCACGTCGGTTTATTTATTTATTTGTTCTTATAAATTTTTTCTTTACCATTATTTTCGTTTTCGTTGTGCTTTTCTTCAAATATCATCATACGGAACCAGAAACCATCATACAGAGGAAATACGGATGTAATTTCTTCTCTAGAGTTGAGTTATTGGAATGAAAAGTGGAGCTTTTACTTTTTTATCTTGTTTGGTTCAGGGTTCAATCGTTTTCCTTCCTATATTATTTCCAGTCTCGACTTTATTTACTTCGACTCTTACCCTTTTTAAGTTATTTTAATTCTCAACCAAAAACTTTTCTAGTTGTTTTAACTGTTTGAGAATCGACCTGATTCTATTTTCTCTCTTCTGTTATTTTTAGTCTTTACTCTCTCCTCTATGATATTGACTACGGTTTTTTATTTCTTAATACTTTCTAATGATACTTGTTAATATACAGTCACTTAACTTATTCGATCTTTTTAATTATTTAAGAATCTTTGTATGTTGTATAACTCTGACTTAGTACTTCTTTAAATTTTTATACTTGTCTGAAGATTGATCGTTCCCCTAATTTAGTAATTAGGTTTTGGAGGGTTGTTTCTTTTCGTGACCTGGACTATCGAAATACCTTAAGATGATTTGTAAAATTTTTTCTTAATTTAATTAGGAGTTTCGAAGGTTTTTAACTTTTCTACCCTCATGAAGATTTGTGTAAAATATTGCGGTCGAATGGTTCCAATCTCTTTCCATGATATTCTTTTTAAATTTGGTTATGGAGACTACTTATAACTGTACTTTTAGAAATTGTTTCATGATCGTTTGACTTGAGTTATCGTGTAATTTTCTGAGTATGTGGTGTTGGTTTACTCTAAATAAAGACCTTACGTTCCTACGAAGTTATTTCTAGTTAGTTACATCAGGTGACGTAATTGTCTTACTTCTCACTTTCAGGTGTACTAGTAGAGTTAACTACGCCCTTTCCACAAATGTTTTACGTTGTGGGGAAGTACTAATTTTTGTGAGTTGTTTGATCTTTCTTTGATGGAGATATCTTATTTTCAGTATACCACATCACCATTTCTTGGACGGACGGTTACGTCCTTTGTATGCCCTGCACTCAAACTAGGGACCCAGTCCTTCTACGGGACCTCCTCCTTTACCGTTGAGTGAGGTCATAAGAACGGACCTTTTAAGGTACCTGTCTCCTCGGATCACCCGATTATCAGGTTCCCCAGTGTTTCTCAACCTGTACTGACACGTATGGGTGTGAACGCGTGTATGTACTTATTAGGTGTCGTTTGTAGAATAAAACGAATAAAACACTATATTCGGTCAGTATATTTCTGGTTATAATACATTAAGGGATATATTATTTTGTCAACTTTAAAATCTTTGTCTTTTATCTAACCACCAACGGTCCCTACTGTCCCTCTTTTTTTCCCCTCAAAGACAAGTCACCCATGTCAAAGTCAAAATATGTTACATGATATGTGAATTTTGACCAATTCTCTATTTTGTTGGAACGTTTAGTGGACACGAGGTTATTTTAAAAAATTTTACAGAGTCTCTCATGTGAAATGTAATATACAAAAATGGTGTTAAAAAAATCACAGGGTCAATTCAATATACAATATGTATCCGACAATACAATATACCAAAGCGATGTATTGGCTCAGTAAGTTCATTAGGAAAGAAGGACTTCGTTAGGTAGAGGTTATGAGGAGGGGTGGACGTGGTCTCTTACTTAGTGAGGTTCGACACAAAATACTATTTAGACGGACCTCCACCCCCACCATGTTGTAAGTCTAAAGGTAATGAAACGTACACGAGAAGGGGTCAAACTTTTGAAGTCTTATCCTTATTTCTACGTCCGAATCTCTTGCCTAAACGCCTGTGTCCCACCCTTCGTCTTCCACCCTACTTAACTCTCTCATCGTGACTGTATGTATGTGACGGTAGACACTTTGTCTGTCGATCGTCCTTCGACGACGTGTCGTGTTCCTCGAGTCGAGGCACGAGGAACTACTGGATCTACCCACCCTAGTCCCGACCCCCCCAACCTCCCTCCGAGATCTCCCTCCCTCACAAACTTATGTATGTCGACATATATATATATATTTTTGTAGTGAAACACTACGTTTGTAGTAAAGAATATACGAGACGTTTTGGTTTTTTCACACACGGAACGGAATAACACTACAAACGCCATACCTTGACTTGGACTTAATGGAGACTCCGTGCGGACATTATATAAAAGTAGACCCCTTTTATAAAATTATGTTACCTGTACCTTTGTTGGCGAAACCTTTTAAAAACCATTAAAAACCGTTTTAAACCATCATAACTCAGTTCAACTTGTATGAATATAGGATTCTGGAACGTTCAGGTGAAGACAGATGTTTGGAATGCCTTTCAGAGTACATACACTTTTGACCCCTGGTTGGTTTTACAAGTATTTGACCTTTTACCTATTACTTACCATCTGATGAATGTATTACCGCACGACATATCATGAATACTTCTACCTATTTAGAATTTTTGGATAATTCGTTTTGTTTTTTCAACGTTACTCTATGTATACTATGGTAAATTCAAAAGTCCAGTCAAGTCAAGTCAACGAGTCAGCACAGGTCGAGAAACGTTGGGGTACTTAACGTCGTACGGTCCGGAGGGACAGGTAGTGGTTGAGGGCCTCAAGTGAGTCTGAGTGCAGGTAGTTCAGTCACTACGGTAGGTCGGTAGAGTAGGAACCAGCAGGGGAAGAGGAGGACGGGGGTTAGGGAGAGTCGTAGTCTCAGAAAAGGTTACTCAGTTGAGAAGTGCACTCTCCCGGTTTCATGACCTCGAAGTCGAAATCGTAGTTTTGGACAATATATTGTGATCTTTTATTTCCTTCTCCGAATATCTTTCCTTCTCACGTAGTCTCCAGAATTAATATAAATACTGGAAATTACAGTAACTTTTTTCCTGGACGTATCCATCGGATATTACAATTCTAAACTACCTCCACGGATGTGACCGTAAGTAATGGTCTAAGAGATAAGAATAAGTATACGAACTTGTAAACGTTATTTTTGACGTTTGACTTCATCAGTTTACAGATAACAGGAGATTTGAGTGTTCTCATCATGACACAGGTCATAGACGATTTCGACGTTTTGTTTTGATCCGGTGCAGAAATGGGAACTTGTCAGAGACATCTTTGTCACTGTGGGGACCACGTGGTCGGTCTCTTAAGACTCTGTGAGTACGAGTAACCGAGACTAAAACCCACTGAGTTGTTAAGAGAACACTGGAACTCGATAAGTAAAATGAAACGACGACGATTCAACGAAGTCAGCACAGGCTGAGACGCTAAGGTATCTACCGTCGGGTGGTCCGAGGGGGCAGGGACCCTAAGAAGTCCGTTCTTGTGACCTCACCCAACGGTAAAGGAAGAGGTTACGTACTTTCACTCTTCACTTTCCCTCCAGCGAGTCAGTACAGGCTGAGAAGTACTGGGGTACCTGACGTCGGGTGGTCCGATGAGGCAGGTACCCTAAAAGGTCCGTTCTCATGACCTCACCCCACGGTAACGGAAAAGTAAAATGAAACCAGGAGTTAATAAAGAAGTGGAGAAGAAGTTGATTATGTCGAATTTAATGGAACTTAAATCTCCTCTTGGACTTATAATGTCACTGAGAATTTTTGACATTGTTCCTATCGATGGTACATAACGATGTACAGTCTCTAAGACCCTTCTTGAAATTAATCTTAATCTTCCATGTTACGTAGGCACAGGACAATAATAATTATAGAGATTAGGTATGTAGTCCTTTGACTCTGAATTCAATTTATTGAACAGTTACTGTGTCTGTTTCGGTCCTAAAATTGGGTCTATGCAGACAGTGAAAGACTGAGGTTACGGGCACGTACCAGAATAGGTCTGGGTTCCTGGGAACGATCCAGTCTAGGAGCGATAATCATTCATGAGTAGGATTATTAGACTCATCCCCCGGGTATATTGAATCAGAGGTCTGGCCCTGTACCTCTCATTTTCCCCATGATGGTCATTAAGAGAACCCCGAGTCGACCATTTCTTAGACGGACGTTACACCCTCTGGACCCAAACTAGGGGCCCAACCCTTCTAGGGGACTTCTTCCCTTTCCGATGGGTGAGGTCATAAGACCGGACCTCTTAAGGTACCTACACATATCGAGTACCCCAGTGTTTCTCAGCCTGTACTGACTCGATGAAAGTGAAGTGAAGTGAAGTGCTCATTAATGAGGTCGTATTTGGTCCAGAGTCCTTTTGACCTTGTGTACCGACAGTGTCCGGACTGAGAGATCGTTTGCTCCAGGTCACCCGAAAAATCCCTAAGACAGGTTCGTACCACCTAAAGATCGTCGTTAACTCGTCGAAATCTACGGGTCAGGTGTCCAGACGACGAGACCATCGTAGTCTTCAGAAGGGTTGGGTCGACCGTTTTTATCTGCGACCTTGGGACGGAAGACTCCTGTCGATAACGAGTGTCTCCTGTGTCGTCGACGAGGTTTCAGGTAGGTGTCAACTAGAGAATGACAACAACAAACGACAACAAGTCAACGATTCAGTACAAGCTGAGCAACGTTGGGGTACCTGACGTCGTCCGGTCCGGTTGGACAGGAGGTGATAGAGGACCTCAAACGAGTTTAAGTACAAGTAACTCAGCCACTACGGTAGGTTGGTAGAGTAGGAGACACGGGAAGAGGAAAACGGAAGTAAGCAAGAGTCGTAGTCCCACAAAAGGTTACTCAGCCGAGAAGTGGAATAAGTACAAGACCTCGTGTCAAAGACTAAGGAGGGAACGACTCCGTAAATCTTTTGAGGACAGACGACTCTTCTGAGAGTGAAGACCTTCGGAATCTACATTCTTACCCTACTACAGCGGGAGATCACACTGGTTCCTCCGACCCTCACGTCTGGACCAGTCCTGTCTTAACTTCCGTTCCTTTCGTCAAGAATGGTTCTTTTACACGATTGTACAAAAAGATGAATTAAGAATGTTGTTGATACGTTACAAGTAAGAATGCTATAGGTAAAAATATCTATAATCGAGTATCTCTAACTCATTGAATAAGTTCCAGTAAGTTGATCTTTTACCTAACTTTAAATTTGGGGTTAGACAGATCATAATTTCGGGTAACAGAAAGGAACACAGTAAGACATCCGATCATAAGTTTATAAGTTTTGTATAAATACTTTTGTCATAAATTACAGTCTTTGACTTCAACTCCTATCTAAATAGATAAGGTATTCCGTTGTAGTCTCATCAACTTCTACTACATATACACACGGACCGGCACACACACACACACACACACACACACACACACACACACACACAAGACACAATCCGACCACACCTCGTCCCCCTCTACTCCCATCTTCAAGGAACCACGGAAAAAAATACACTAAGAAAGTGAATATGTAGAAACAATTATAAAAAGATATAGGAAGCATTTTTAAGTCGGAAGGAGTGATTAGGAACAGAGAGTGAAGACTTGGTGAATGGTGAAAGAGACATTATCAAAAGAATCACTTGAATCATAACCCAACCGGTTTTTCTAGCAAGCCCAAAAAAGGTATTGTCAAATGTCTTTTTATGTTTACTTGAAAAACCGGTTAGGTTATAATACCGTTAGTAGTCGTGTAGGTAGATTGAGGAGACAAGGGACGGATACATAATGAATCATTTGATAGACTCTCGGTTTTGACAGAATTGAAATAAAAGGTAAAGTTTAGGGATTTGTAGATAGTGTCACGAAGTGTTTCTTATCTGGGAGTTCCGTAAACGTCTTTAACCCGACGTCATCTACAGTTAGTGACAGGAACTACTCTATAATTAAGGTTCCGTAATTATCGAAGAAGGTTGAACTGTTGTAGGGTGACACAGGAGAATGTCTCACTTAATCGGTGTAATTTACAGATTGACCGACCGTTCTAGTTTCGGGAGGATTGAGTGTAGGTGTATGACCACTTTTATGTCCTGCTACTAGGGACCTCAACCCTTTACCTGATCTCCATACTGTCCGATGTCAGGTACCCCAGCGTTTCTCAGCCTGTGCTGACTCACTGATTCGTGTCGTGTCGCACCAGAGAGAGGAGTAGACTTTGGACCTCCGACTCCCCGTCACGAGGGGGTCCAAATAGCCAGAAGGAAGTAGAGGGGGAGGAGGGGGGAGACATAGACCACATGAGCCAAGATAGCATTGTGGTAAATGGGAGAGTAAGTTAACGAGGGAGGTTGTCTTGAGACGAAAAAGGAAAGGGATTTACCGAAAGTGACTAGGACTGACCACACAGGAGACACAAGTCCCTTTACACTGATTGGAGGACTGGAGATTAAGACGACGTCTGGTCGACAGGAGGTACATAATTGGGACAAATTCGTTCAGAAATTTAAGGACCCGACGAGTCAGTCGTCGTAGTTCTCGTCGTCGTGGTAGACGACCCTCAAATTGGGGACCGAAGGACCAACATTGCCTCCTCCACCTAATCTTTGGGTTCAGAGTTCCCCGGGTCCAGACTCCGTGTATTATAGAATTACGAGGAGACGTTAAGGTCAGTAAGATTTACAACCGTTTCATTCAAAACTATAACTTTTACATTTTAAAATCATGTAAATACAATCAAAGTCGTTTTATATTATCGTTTTCTAATATCGATAAATTAACTAAATTATTACTTATAATATAAGTAATTTATTTTTTAAGTCGGGGTACTTTCGTGTTGGTTTTGTAAAATTTACCGAGATAGTATAAGACACCAAAGTTTTAATATAAATCATTGGACCTCTTTACGAGTTCAATATTACCATTCACCTTTTCTTCATCCTATATTTTTACTTAATTTTGGATCATTGGTAAAACTACAAAAGTAGGTTAAAAAAAAGACGTGTTTATAAGAAATTTTATATTTTTCCCTTGACGACAATCAAATTCTTCGTGAAAACGTACAAGTATCATTATTGTTTAGTTACGTTTACGTAATCGAGACGACATCCATGACGTATAATTGGTCGTATTTGGATGTCCACTCGATTTGGTACAAATAACGAAGGAGGTCCAAGATCTTAAGGAAGAAAAGATGATGGTTAAGAAGTTGTGATAGTTGTAATTTTTTTTTTTTAGTTCGGAAAGTAAAGAGAAGAAGAGAGAAAAAGAAGGGTCTCAGTAGGGTCTAGGAGAAGAAACGTGGACTCAGAGTTTATTCCCCTTGTTTTGTCGTTTAGTTTCGTTTGTAAGGAGGGGTAAAGTAGAAAAGAGGTTCTTGGAGGAGGAACGTAAGGACTTTTATGTGTCCCGTGACAGTGATCTCCTTTTTGACCACCGGGTACTCAGGTGTTAAGGTAATCTTTACTCTCAGGGTGACATCAAAGTCTGTTCTAGTCTTAAAACTTACCATTAACATATTAAGACCGTTTATGTGTTTATTTATAACATACACGAAAATTGTTGACATGACATTTCGTGAGAGTCTGGGAACCGTACTTACGACTTTCCTAAAGAATAAGGAGAGAGGGTGTAAGTAAAAGTCCTGTCTCGTTTTCTGAGACTCTCGAGCATACTGTATTGTAAACAGGGAGGTCTGTCGACTCATAAAAGGTGCCTATCTATTACCGTAAATGAACCTCCTTGAAGAAATTATGCATAAATCTGTCGTCTAAAAATAATTATTTTGTCAAGTCGGTACAGTTTGGTTCTTGGTAAAGATCAGCAAGGTAAACATAAGTCTTTTATTAGTCCAGTCTCCTTATGTGGATCTATTGTAATCTCGTTTTCTCTGCAAGACATAACCGGTCTTTGTTTTAGGTGGACTACACCGAACGTGACCCCTCCTCCAAACGTCTCCTCTCCCTGTTTCGTTATACCCAAGTTAGTTAAGGAACTATTCGAAAGGTAAAAATACTTAGGGGTGTGAACCTAATAAAAAAGTAACGAGTATTAGATAATATCGTTCACACATATATATATCCTCGTCAATTTAAACTCTTTGAAGTCTCCGATTTCACACTCGTCTCAACCGTCTGGTTCTAGTCATAATTTGAAAATCCTATTTTCAAAATCTTACTTTTGAAAATCCTATTTTGTATTTTATTTTGGTACTTTGTCGTGTCGTCTAATAATTACTAAAAACCATACTGAATTATTATTCATAAGAACCCGAAGGGACCACCGAGTCTACTAATTCTTAGACAGACGTTAAGTCCTCTGGACCAAGCTAGAGACTCAACCCTTCTAGGGAACCTCTTCCCTTTCCGATGTGTGAGGTCATAAGACCGGACCTCTTAAGGTACCTGATATATCATGTACTTCAGCGTTTCTCAGCCTGTACTGACTCACTGAAATTGAAGTGTTATTATTACCCGAACATGAATTATTTTACCTCTCCTCTTTCTATCACCAATAATTCAGGATGGTCAGTATGTAGACAATATGTAGACTGACTGGAGAAAGAAAGGTACCAAGGGATTTGGAATCTGGATCAAGGAGGACTGTCCTTAGAAAGTGAATAAGATGGATCCTTTGATTCTCCTCCTTACCCCGCTCACTACCTTTCTAAGTAAATTAAACCTTATATCACTTTAATCCACACAGGTTCTTAAAGGTTTCTCCGTCAGTCTTTATCTCCTGATTGCTATTTCTTTCTGTAATCTCCACCTCTGTCTGTGATCCCTCAGTAGATTCATCTTTACTACCTACCTTATTACTTTTCCTTTCCGTCGTTTATCCCGACTACGAACCTTATTAAGATCCACTCACTCCTCTTTTTGTCCTTGTTTGTCTCTTCTTTATTAAAAAGGACTCAGAAAAAGTTACGAAGACTTCCAAGTGTTACCGACTCTCTTACCTTTAAAAATCTTCGTTACCTACAAATAGTACTCACTTACACTGTCTTTCCGACAGTTCCAGTTCCAGGGACTAGCCTACAAACCCTCAACGGTTTGGTAGAGGTTCGGTCCGAAGTTGTTATGCACTTGACACTTGAAGGTCTATAAGTTCGACCAAAATCTTTTCCGTCTCCTTGGTCTCTAGTTTACCGGTTGTAGGTGACCTAGTACCTTTTTCGTTCTCTCAAGGTCTTTTTGTAGATAAAGACGAAATAACTGATACGGTTTCGGAAACCGACACACCTAGTGTTGTTTGACACCTTTTAAGAAGTTCTCTACCCTTATGGTCTGGTGGACTAGACGGAATTCTTTGGATATACGTTCAGTCCTTCGTTGTCAATCTTGACCTGTACCTTGTTGTCTGACCAAGGTTTATCCTTTACCTCGGGCAGTTCCGAAATATAACAGTGTGACGAATAAATTGAATATACGTCTCATGTAGTACTCTTTACGACCCGACCTCCTTCGTGTTCCACCTTAGTTCTAACGACCCTCTTTATAGTTATTAGAGTCTAAAAGTCCACTGTGGTGGGAATTCCGTCTTTCACTTCTTGATTTCTCGGAGAACCACTTTCACTTTCTCCTCTCACTTTTACAACCGAATTTCGAGTTGTAAGTCTTTTACTTCTAGTACCGTAGACCAGGGTAGTGAAGTACCCTTTATCTACCCCTTTGTCACCTTTGTCACAGTCTGAAATAAAAACTCCCGAGGTTTTAGTGACGTCTACCACTGACGTCGGTACTTTAATTTTCTACGAATGAGGAACTTTCCTTTCAATACTGATTGGATCTGTCGTATAATTTTCGTCTCTGTAATGAAACGGTTGTTTCCAGGTAGATCAGTTCCCACACCAAAAAGGTCATCAGTACATACCTACACTCTCAACCTGATATTTCTTTCGACTCACGACTTCTTAACTACGAAAACTTGGTACCTCAACCTCTTCTGAGAACTCTCAGGGAACCTGACGTTCCTCTAGGTTGGTCAGGTAGGATTTCCTTTAGTCAGAACTTATAGGTAACCTTCCTGACTACGACTTCGACTTTGAGGTTATGAAACCGGTGGACTGTGCTTCTTGACTGAGTGCACTTTTCTGGGACTACGACCCTTTCTGACTTCCATCCTCATCTTCCCCTACTGTCTCTTACTCTACCAATCTACCGTAGTGACTGAGTTATCTGTATTCAGACTCATCTGAGGTCGTCAACCACTACCTGTTCCTCCGGACCGCACGACGTCCCCAACGTTTCTTAACCTATGCTGACTCGATGACTTGACTTGACTTTGGTAGAGACTCGAAGCACTGGGTGATGAGGTGATTGGACTAAAAAGATACCCAGGTCTCCCAGATTTCTCTCTCACTCGTTCCTTTCTTTGTTTGTTATTCTTAAGAGGAAAGGAAGTGACAGTTTAAAGAACTATAGGGAAAGAAAACAGTAGGAAAGTTCTATTCTCCTTAGTTCACTTGTAAGATGTCTTGTTTTCTCCGATACAGGTCAACCCTCAACTTGATGAATAAGTTAATGAGTATATATATTTATTTAACCGGTAATGTAAGGGAAATCAAGGTGAATATAAAATTAAGAAACGTATGAAACTTCTGTAAAAATAATTACTGATACTTGTATTGAGAGACTTACTACTACTTATAACTTCTAAGATACTAAGATTTGCGACCCTCCGGTTTATCAATCACCAGTAAATCTGACAGATGTCTTTGGTATAAAAGAAGATACTACGAAGTTCTTCACCATCATTCTTTTAGAGGTACACCAGTCAAAAATGTATAAAAATTATTAAAATTTAAAATTTCTAAAGGAGTCACCGAGTCACTCATTTCTTAGACGGACTTTACGTCCTCTGTATCCGCTACTCCCAAGTTAGGGACCCAGCCCTTCTAGGAAACCTCCTCCTTTACCGTTGGTTAAGGTCATAAGAACGGACTTTTTAGGGTACCTGTCTCGTCGGACCATCCGATGGTAGGGTTCCCAGTGTTTCTCAACCTGTACTGACTCGCGGATTCGTTATGAAAATTTTGAGGAGATAAATAAAAGAGACCCAGAAATTTTCCTCCTTTTGAGTCTTGTCTCCCACCGATAATTTCTCTCCGAGTTAGTAAGGACCGGGTATATTGTTAAAAGTTTAAAAGTTCCCGACAGTATAAAGATCCAGAAGAAATTACTTAAGTAGATTATTTTTACAAGAACTCCCGTGACTCTTTTCTACTATTTTCGACGACTTGACAGATTTTTACCTTTCAACGTTTTCTTTGGGTTAAAAACCATAGAAGAGTGTAGGGAGTGAATTCAGATGTGTAAAGGATTACCGAGGCACGGCAAAAGAGGGAGTTTTCATACCGACGTTCGACCGGACGTAGTCCTGTCATCTTCGTCGCAAGTGGAAAACGGTAGAAGTGCGACTTCGGTCATAAGTCACAGTGTATCGCACATGTACCACTCAAACAGTCCAGTCTACAGACACCACTACCGGTTTATATAGAAGAACCAAGATTACCTTCCGTAATGATATATTTTGACTTTTGGACCAGTACACCTCCCGTAGGTTCTGAGAAGTCTTTGTTGACGAACCGGTCAACACAACTCCTCTTTGGGTTAGACCTCCGAATTTTCTTCATCGTGTAAGAGTACGACATTCGGAGAGATTGTTTAGAAGGGAGATAGGAGAACCACCCCACCCCCTTCTTGTTTTACCTTCGACAATGGACCTAGCATCCCAGTTACGGACTTAGATTAAAGGACTAGTGTCCCTTCTCTTAAGTGTATCAGTTTTGTATTAGAAAGAAAAAATTTGAACTATGTCTTACTTTTGAAAAATTTGAAGAGACTAAAAAACGATCTATGGCAAGTGTTTGGCAGTTCCCGTATTCGTTTTTCAAACCGTACTCATAGAAGTGAATCTTATTCTGAGAATATTTTCTTTTCTCAAGGGGTAAAGGGGCGAGTTAACACAGACTGAGAAACGAGAGGGCACCTGACATCGGGTAGTCTGAGGAGACAAGTACCTTAAGAGGTCCATTCTTATGACCTCTCCCAACGGTAAAGGAAAAGGTCCCCTAGAAAGACTGGGTCCCCAGTTTGGGTCCAGAGGACGTGACGTCCGTCTAAGAAATGGTTGACTCGGTGTTCCCTTCGGACAGGGGGGTATCTTATAAAATATCTACACCTTTATGATTTCAAAGGTGTCTTTATTTATAGAGTCTCGTCCAAAGAAGTATGATAAAGAAGAGGTATACAAATGATGGAGTAAAACTGTACAGTAGACATCAGATAATTTAAATCTGTTTAGTAGAACCGATACATCAACATTTAATGATTTCTTTCGGTTCGAATATCTTCCCTTCCACACAACAAGAAACCCAAAAGAATAAAAGAGATAAATGTCCACTTTATAACTTATTTCATCAGTTTTATTCTTTTCATAATGTGAATCTTGGAGTAAATTTTCGAACGATAAAATTAAGGTACGGAGAATGTTCTACTATATATACCATTAAAGAAGATATATATTTTTTATACATCCATAGGAATGGTCATTTATTACAATTCTAATGTATTCTAAGTAGATCGTAAGTACGACAATGATATTACTGTGTTTGTATCGGTACATAATCGTTCAAAAAGACTTTGTTCCAGACATGACGTAGCAGAGACACTTAGGTGCCTATCGTGGTTCGCATGTGTATTAATGTTTTTTCCCTATATGAAGAACACGACCAGTAAAGGGAGGAACGAGAGTCTAAATAAGGACAGGAAAGGTCCAAGACGGACATAAAGTCCTAGACGTAAAGTTTTGGTCCCAGAGAATTGTTCACCAAAGACTCTTCCAAACCGTTTTCCCTTCGGAACGACCTAATACACCCTCACCCTTTCTCTTCACCAGTCCATAAAACGGGAGAGGAGGAGACGAAAACCACCGTAGAGACCGTAACCGACACAAGGGAGGTATTGTGGTCAAGGGTACCCTATTAGTAAGGAAATATAAAGTCTAGAGTGTTGTGTCGGTGACTCTCCGAGGTCGAGGGCACTCTACCAAGTAGAACTCGTGACCATCGTGAGAGACGGAACGAATGTGAGGTAAGTTGGTTCACCACTATTGTCGAAGGACGAAGAGGTTTAAAATCTTAACGGAGTTATGAAATAAACCGAAGGATCAAGAAGGTAACGACGACGACGACGATTCAGTGAAGTCAACACAGGCTGAGACACGCTGGGGTACCTGCCGTCGGGTGGTCCAAGGGGGTAGGGACCCTAAGAGTTCCGTTCTTATGACCTCACCCAACGGTAAAGGAAGAGGTTACGTACTTTCAAGAAGGTAATGGACATCTGTTAGGGGACGTGATTTAAAGAACAAACGTCACCGGTTTCACCAAAGATAAAAAGACTTACCAAGGAATGACTATTTCGAGAACCCTGGTCCTTACCACCGTATTTTGACTATCGGTTGTACGTCGAGACTCTAACCCAATAGACAAATTCGTCCTTATGTCACTTCTGGAGGATTATCCGCTATTTACTTGTGATCATTCGTCACCGTAGTGTTAATGAATGATTCGACACCAAAGAACTCTGTATCATATTCCAATTCTGTTTCGAAACCAGTTCATTGACTACGTGAAATGACGATACTATTATTAATATTAGTCATTCTTAACAATCTACCATATCTACGAAGACTAACGGGACTTCTCATATGTGTTTCTTTTTCTAGTCGGATTACGGATTTTGAAAATTGTATTTTGGACTCCGAAGGATCGGTGTAAGGTAACAGGACATCGGGATCCCGTCTGTACCGACTATTATACCGACTATTATATCTAACTTTTCAACGTTGTGACGGATTTACATATCCTGATAGTCCATAAAATACGATTCTATTCCCGAGACCTACGTTTCCTCATAAAGTGACTCTGAAACCTACCATTGTAGACTCACCTCTACTTAGACGTTTGAGACTTGAGAGGTTGAGGGACCTAGGAGGGTCGATCGTCATCATCATCATTAGTTAAAGAGTTAAACTGTAGGGTGAGTTCCGTTGGTCTGAAGTGAACGTATTTTGGAAATGTACTGCAGTGAACACCGTCAACGGACTCTTCTCCGAATGAGGAGTGTCTTGTACAAGACTGGCGGGTAGGAACAGAAGTCAGAGTATTGTTTTCAAGAAAGGGTTGGTTCGGGTCTCCCTTTTCACGTCCTGGGCGAGGTCTTCTGTCGTTTATGTGGTTTTCCCTACGTCTTAAAACAGTCACACGTAACTTTCTTTAGACCTTCTATACAAATCCTTGTACAGAATTAGGTAAGTCCAACGATATTGTTTTATGGTGTCTGACCATCGAATATTTACTATTTTTAAAGAGTGTCAAGACCTTTGACCTTTGTGATCTAGTTTCATGGTCATACTAGTGGAAGACCACTCCGGGGAGAAGGATCAGGTACGCGAGTCTACGGGCCAGTACAAGCTAAGAAACGATGACGTACCTGATACCGGGCGATCCGAGGAGACAGGTACCCTAAAAGGTCTGTTCTTACGACCTCACCCAACGACGAAGGAGGAGGTCCCTAGAAGGGCTGTCTCTCTAGATTGGGAGTAGAGAGGACGTAACCGTCCACCTAGGAAAGGATCACGGTGGACTCTTCGGAGAAAGGATCATATATCGACCACGGAAGAACGACACAGTAGGGTACCACTCCTCTGTTCCCTAGAGAGACCTCAGAAAATATATTACTGTGTAATTAGGGTGAGTACTCTGTAGATTGGAGTTCCAAATTCGGGGAAGGTTTCCGTGATGGAGGATTAGTGCTTGGAACTCCCAATCCTGACTTTGTACTTAAGATCCCACTATGGTAGTAAGTCTAGTATCGTCTTATATAAGATTCCGATAGAGCTTCTTACTGTAAGTCTAAATTAGTGCCACCTACATAACTGTACCCATGTGGACGGACCCTAAGTCCTAATTTACACAAGTAACTTTGTGGTCTCCTACCTTGATTGGTGAGACAATCTAATCATTTTTATTACGGTTTTTGCACACTTCATCTCTACCGTCTGGAATGAACCGTATAACTCCTTGTTGCGAGAGTCTGTCTTTACATTATACTCGGTGCAGTAAAGATCGAAAGATCATGGGTATAGACTTAGCCTATAAAAAAATTTGATAGTTCATGAGTTATTGGTGTACTCCTGTCGATGGTGTGCTCCTTCGTGCCCGTATTCGTTTCCGTCGACCTCTTAGGATCCCTACTCTTAAACCTTACCCAAGTATTACACGCTTGACGGATCGGTGACGGTTTGTAAGGGAGTGGAGCTTTCCGAGTCCTCTGTCAGAAAACGGTGTTATAATTCTTTATTAGGCACTGCCCTTGTACCGACACATTACCTGAACGGCCGGCAATGCTTCGTCGTAGTCCAACACCAACAATAAGCTTCAATTCGAATCTACACCTCTTCCTGGAGATGCTTCTGCCGTCTCATCCTTCGTGGTCCTTAGACAGAGGGGTGGATCTCTTGGTAATGTGACCGTATTAGCCAGACTACCTTGAGAGACTCTTGAGACCTCAGATGACTTCTGCACTTTGAAGGTCCTCTTCCGAACCTTCCATTTTGACACTAAGTAAAACCAGGTACAGTCGAGAATCGATCATCGTCGAGGGGTGGTTGGGGGGTTAGGGGCGGAGTCGGTGTACCGTGCGTCGTCGACACGTGACAGGGACCTCGTCGGTCGTGTGTCGAACGTTCTCCGTCCCACTCGTTTTTCTTGGGTCAAGAGGTTTATGACCCGTGAACACGTCGTGGGTTAACGACGAAGACTAGTGTTTTCCACGTCTCTTTGTCCGTCGGTCACGGGAAGGGGAGTGACAACGTTCCGGGAGGCGGAGACCGAGTTTTCTGAAGGTCTTTTGAATTTCCCGATCACGGGAAAGGGGGACGACTGTAGGGTCGTGTCTGACACGTCTCCTTGTGTGGTGTTCTTTTGTTGAAAGGGTTTCTTAAGATTCTGGACCCGATTGTAATACTGGTCCTTGACCTCTATGTGTACCTGAAACCTTCACCCCCGGACTCTCTGGACTTAATCTCGTACATTCCTTGCTAAATAACTGTGCACCGTAAGAGGTCACTGAGTTCTCAATTAGAATTATCTCTAGACCTCCGTCAGGATTATACGAAGACCGTACTGAGGGATTTTGGACCACACCGTCCAAGACAAGGAACCCTTCGTATCCTGGTTCCCGCATCGACCCAATGTCAGATGTGGTTCGTGGTGCCCCTTGAGACTTCTCAACGACCCCACACCTGATTCTATCCGAAGATACGGGTGTACAACGGGTCCACAACCTTACATCCGACGGGGGTTCTTCCCCAGTGCATCCCTCGTCCCCACATGATGCGTTGTCCTCCTTCGTATAGACCTGGGGTTCCCTAAGTGACCCCTCGAGAACCAAGAGAGTACGGTCCCTACTCGATCGTTTAAGTCAGTGGTTACGGGGTTATTCGTGTCTTATGGAGTAACCCTACTTCCAGACGTAGTGGGGGTTCAATCCCTTCGTTGGATCTGGGTGACTACGTCACCACGTTTCGATCCTACACCTTACGTACCACCTCCTACTGTAATAAACATCGGCATCGGTGTAGTTTACAAAGAGTGAAAGACATGGTGGTGTGGGGTAAAGAGATAATAACATATCCTGTGGGCGTCCGTCCTTGGACGAATCACCTAAACTACCCACGTGTTTGTACCTGCCTTCTTCCTTACTTGTGGGTCCCTCATTGGAAACGGAGTACCCTCTACCCTCAGGTATTCGTTTAGGAGAGGAACGGGTAGGGAGTACTTCTGTTAAAACTCCACGTAAGGTATGTCCAAAAATCTCCCAAGTACCGTCCAAATAGGGGTCTACGAGTGTCTCCACTATCCGAGTTATTGTGTGGGAACTGTACCGAAAGGAGTAAAGGATAAAGTAAGAAGGGTCACGGGATGAGACGAAAGGATCCTAGTGAAGTTATTTTATGGACGTATGTTCGGGGACAAGACCACAGACGAAAAACTCTCTTGGTAAAGTGCTCTAAATGAAAGAATATAAGTAAAATGGTTGCTACTACTACAAAAGGACTCTAGTGTACCACCTTATATTATTCGAGTGGACGACTTGCAGAACTAACGTAGACGTACAGAAGAATTATTCCGTCACAGGACTATAGGCCAGGGAAATTCTAGGTGAAGTCTCCACTCACTGATGAAAACGTTCTGGATGTTTTCCGACCGGTTGTAGTGCCGGAGACATTTCTCTCCCAGGAGTCCCAGTCATTGTCCGAGTGTGACCCAGGAAACCATCCTTTCTAGTTAGTCATCCGTGACTCGAAAGTCGGATCCCTAAACAAGAACCGTTAGACAGGGTTCATTAGACAGTTATAGAAAGGATCTGTGAACAATTTGACCTGTCAAGTCAAATAAAAAAAGGTGAGAGAAGTTCTTATTAGAACAGAGCCTCTTCTTTTACGGTTAGGTGAAGTCATACGACCGGACCCTTTAGGAAACCTGTCTTCTCGGACCGTCCGATGTCAAATACTCCATCGTTTCGGCCTGTGTTGATGTGCTGATTTGTTTAAGAGCAAGGAAAGGTTACGACAGAGGAACAATTAGAAGAAAAAATGTAAATAATGATCGATGACGTCATCGAAAACAAAACTTAAAATGATTATTTACCCTTTTCTTGAACCGAAATAATAGGAAAAATTATAGGATATTGAAAACTCATGATTTTAAACGTAAATTTATTTTTTTCCTTATTAGAATAGAGTTAGTATGGTACGGAATCATCATAAAAAGATGACTTATAGATATTAAAAGTCTTAAGGATTAATAAAGTGACACACGGAAAGGGAGGGGAGGAGGTTCTAAGATTCCAAATTCTGTGGAAATTAATGTTGTGAAGTAAGAATCAGTATTTATCTTCTCCTAGACCTTACATTTAAGAACCTCCTACCCCTCGGACAGGTAGAAATACGGCGTGTTTCGTAGATCAAGTATCGTCTCTGAACAAATAACTTACTTAAATGACATGTAAAACCGTCCAGACGGACAACTCTAACCAGGTATGACCATTGAGTCGTATAGACCGACTATCAACAGAACAGTCAGTCTTACCCGATCTAATACAAAATTATTGTTTGTAAATAAGTTCCTGCTGGGACACTGAACCGTCAACAAAAGTGAATGTGATGTACAGGATACGACCAGTCGTCTCCTCGAGACAAGTAGTTTCGATGTTCCTGGATCCTACTTTCCGGACTAGAGTTGTATATAAAGATACTAGTAGTTCCGTTCTTTTCCCTTATGGATACTGTTTAACATGTGACCGATAATTTCGGGGTAAGTCTCCAGTGTACAGGGAGACAAGTCTAAAGAAGTCGGTTTAATTCAGAGTATCGATGTTAATAGAATGTTTAGAAAAGATTTGTTTCACAACGAATTCCTCATGACATGAAACGAGATCCTTTTTACAATGTATTATACTTAAACATTAAACACGGACTGGGACCGAGGGTTGAAGTGAAATCTTCTCTGCACGACTAGAATCTCGTCTGGGAATGTGATGTGTGTAGTTGTCATTTTTTGGTTCTGTTTCCATACGTCAACGTTTTACCGGTAAATAACGGATGTCCCCTTCCTGCCCTCCCTCTCTTCCCCTTCATGTGTCCACGTTCCTTTGTTCGTATATAAATCGGGATATGTAGTACACACTCGTCATGGGTTAGAGGTTTTACCTTTTTTCATAAAACAGTAGACTGTATCATCAATTCCAAGAATTCGTGGAGGGAGGACTCGACGGTGTTCTAAATTTTCCGTCCTGACGAAACAAATCAGTTACAAGTGTAATTACTTTTTTATGATGGTGGGTTGACACAGGAAAACGTGTGTGTAAAACATGTCACAGATAACACTTTTTGTAGAGTCGACTCGTCAAACCAGTTCTAAGTCTGGAGTACTTGACAAATTGACATTATTTATCTTTTTATTTCGTCGACCACTAAAACAGTCTCTCTTACCCAAGGGATTCTCGTCTTGGAGAAAGAGACCCCTACTGTCTCACAATTTACGAATCTTGTGGTGTCTCGGTCAGATAATCTGTAATTTGTGATCATTCGATGTTAAGTACCGCGAAGTAATTTGGATTAAAAAATTTTTTTCCTTCCTTTAGAGTCTAAAATTTGACTAATAATCTTGTGTCATTGTTTGACTAAATCACGAACCGAAAAAGAATCCTGTTTTCGTTTCATTTGTGTGTTGAATTTTGTCTTCTTAGGTAAAACCTTATCATAGTCATCTTTGATTGGTCATAAATCCTTTTTTTTTTTTTTTAGTGGTTTTGAAGAACGAGTCAAAATTTGAGTACACGAAACGAGAGGTTGGTAATTTAATCAATATTTTTGTGAAATCTCCGGTGACTTACTGTTTTTACATACGTTTTGTTACTTAATAATTAAATTACGGTTCATTCCTTTTATTTACTTGGGAAGAGATAAGTTTATCATTTAACTCACCTTCTCATTCAGTAGAGTACCTGTTAATCAACCGTGAACAAAATACCAACTTTCTTTAGTGTTATCTTTTTTTATATATATTTAATTGTGCCACTTGAACTGGTTGTGAGACCGGGAAAGTCTCTCTTTTCCATGTATGTGTGAGAGTTTTTTTTTTTCTTTCTTTCTTTTTTAGTAGAGGGAGGAATGGTGGGGTAAGGTGAGTGTCTGTTGTTTTGGGTTTCGACTTTGTAAGTAAGGGGGAGTTTTATATGGTTCATGAGGTTACTTGAGATAAGGAGGTGAAGAGGATCTACTTTCTTAACGAACGTAAACCTGTTGACATACTTACGGGTATCACGTGAAGAGTCACGACGACCACAAATTCTTTAAACGGTGAGTGTTGTGACTTGTGAAGGTCTAGGTCACACGTCATTGTGTCGGTAGGTTTGGGGATGGGTGGGGGGCTGGGTGGGGGCGGGGTTTGAACCGTCTCGTGGCGAGTCCTTAAAGTTTCC
The DNA here is from genome assembly GCA_006410555.1 of Capra ibex. NCBI lineage: Eukaryota > Metazoa > Chordata > Mammalia > Artiodactyla > Bovidae > Capra > Capra ibex. The sequence goes on from SJYO01041852.1 coordinate 78,227,934, forward strand.
ATTCCTTTATATAAAATTCGTTCAATTCGTGTCTCTTTTTCCTGTCATGTCAAAGACTTATTTATGTGTGGGTCTGGTGACGTAGCGAATGACGTAGTTCTAGATTTGTTCATCGCTCTTTGATTCGGACAAGTCATTCTTCGTTTCGGTAACAAACTGTGTAGTTACGACTCGGTTAACACTCAATTGATTAATTTGTTTACACTATGTATATTGGTAACTATTTAACTTTCCTTTATGTCAGTATATAGTCATTAATCTTTAATTATGTTTTGACTTCTCTCGTTATTTCCTGGTGAAAACTCTCCCGATGGTACTAAGAATACGAAATCCCACCTTTCACTGTCTGTATGTTTATCCCTGTAATAGAGTTAAACCCCTCTGAAAATTGTTTTTGATGATCATCCTCCGTAGTTTGATACGGAAGGCTTTCGACTTATATAGGTTACGATGACACGGTTCTCTCAGTATAGTGAACCACAAACGTATATGAGAAGTATTACACCAAACAAAGACTACTGTGTTGAAGAGTAAAGTCATGTTACGATGATTTAAAAATGGTGACGTTTCTTTTACGTCTTTACAGTAAAGAATACGAAACTTTCATTTTTAATGATTTTTGTAAGGTAAAGAAGCCACAGTATTACAAACAACTTGTTTTGAAGTTGTACGAACAAAAGGAAACCAAGGTTCTTATTGGGTTCAGATTGGTTTGTTTGAATACGGTTTTCTTCACTGATTGATCCGATTACTTCGAACGAAAGGGACCTTAGAGGGATAAAGAATATCTTAAACACTAACAAATTGTCTCTTTGAAGGTGTTTCTTCCATAAACCAATTTTTGTTCTTTGTTCGTACAAATGAATGATGAAAGGACTTTTCTTAACGGAAAAAAAAAAGGAAATACATCTAGAACGAGTTTTGTAGGACATCATGTTTCTTGAACAAAGAAAATTCGAGTTTCCATCTGTGTGTTATTTGTACATAGTACAACATTTTAGGTTCTACGAAAACCGTGGTACAAGGACTTGTCTAATGTTAAAACCATTTATCCGGTCCCATTCTACATGATTAAATGAACACAACCTTAAGTTTAAATCACTAGTACTACGGCAATTTTTTTTTTAATGTTAGTGAGTTTCGTTGGCATTCATATTTTCAAGAGGAGACAGATGTTTAAGTTTTGAAATTAACTTCAAGGACCGAATCTTTTTATGAGATTAAAGGGATCAATTAAATACTTGGATATTAAGTGTCTCAAGATCTTTGTCCTATGTTAAGTCTTCCTTTTTCAATTTAGAAGGTGTGTAATCTTTCCACTAAAAAAAAAATTTTCCCTCTCCTGTCCACCTTCTCTTTCTGATGGAATGTTACACTCTTCAGTGTGAAGACAGTTTGACAATTCATATATACTCACGATAAAACTTTTACACGTTATTTCGGAAACGGACGATACTTTGACAATAAGAATACCAGACGGTTTACATAGTCTTTGACTACTACGACAAACACTGACTTCGATGAGAGTCAGTCATGTAAAATATTTCACTAATTTTAGGGAGTCCTTGAGTCTTATATTCCGGAATCTTTGTTTCTTTCAGTCAGGACCCTGTGTCAACTGAAAATAACGATCTTTTAGATCGGAACCTAATCCTTACGGTTTGGTATACGGAGACCAAGAGAGCTTCTTGTGTAAATTGGATAAAAAAGGAACACGAAAGAGATAAGGAACGAAAAACTAAATTTTCATATCAACCGTGATCACTAAAAATCTTCGAGAATCTTTACGTTTATGTTTGAATTAAAAAGTGGGTGAATTTCATATATGAATCCTCTATGTTAAAATTTTACCTTGTGACATACAAACGGGTACAAGGTCAAAATTACGCAGTGTAGGAGTCAGGATTATGTTGGGTGGTGTCTTAGTTCACTATACTCGGAAGTCATAGAAAGTCGAAAGAGGGAACGAAGAGAAACTAAATTATATATTGAAATTGTACCAACTTATATATTGAAAATAGTTTCTTATCCCTGTTCATTCTTTACTTCGAAATATAAAGACGTTTGATATTGTGATTTTGTGTCACCGAAGAAATTATGTAAGTGTGTCTTACGAATAATCATTTTAATTTATAGACGGATACTGGTAGTCTTTTCATTAAACTTTTCTTTCTCGAACCTTTTTCCGTTTACCCTCCCTCCTTTTCGACCAGAGTCTTGGGTAACACGGTATGGACTGAATTGTACACTATAAGTTTGCTTGCCAGTGTACGGAATGTAGTTTCTTTACTTTGTTTTTATAAGTCGATGTAACATGTTTTAAAAAAAAATGTATTTTGTAGTATTTAGAACTTGTCTAAATGATATAGACTTAAGATTTTTCAACGGATATCTTACCACGACCCTAAGACAAGAGACGAACGAAAATCCGTCACGACAACGAATTTTCAACTGTGGTCCGTGTTATAAAATTTTGTTTCAGTTGTTCGTTCCTCGTCATTCACCTAGACTCGGAAAGAGTCTACAGTCAGGACTCCTACGACGTTCTAAAGGGGTAGTTTTATACATTTCGATACTCCGCCTATGACTACGGACTCTCTCACCCACTGCACTGTACGTGAACATACTGACAACATTACCGTTTGTCACGTCAAAAGGGAGGGAGTTTGTTGTGACAAAAACTATTTAAATTTCTTGTGAGGTCAAGAATCTGTCTATAGTCTTTAGTATAAATTGTCAAATTTTTTTATTTTGTAAAAGTGTTAGATTTTTACGGGTTTAAAAGAAATTGGAAGTCTATTTTATACGTCGTCAGGGTACCGTATTTCGAATAATTGAATAAGACTCTTGGTCTTTCATATACTCGTATTTATAAAATGAAAGCAACTTATATGTGGCAATACAGTAAGTGGAGAAGGAAAACCGAAGAGTACGGTTCCAAGGTTTACCGTACGCAAAGGTTGTTCTGTTATGACTCCCCTCGTCGTAAAGACTAGTAGACTTAACCGTCGAGTTTTGTCTATGGTGAGGAAAATGTTTCCCTTGTTTCCCACTTCCCACACACTTTAAACCCGTCACCCGAGTTCCCTTTGGCACGTGTACTCTAAACCCAATGGTACGGGGTTCACACAAACGGTGGGTTTTGTATTGTGTTAATGGATGAAGTTGTCCCGATGATGGTTGTAAATGATTTTGGTGTAATTTTTATGTGTCCTATTACTTACCAAACTTTCTCACGTAAACCTTCGTCTCTCTTGGGTTAATGTGTGGAAGGACGTTGTCTCACGGAGCTAGTATGTGTTTTATTTGAATTCGACAAATGTTACAAAGGGTTAAAAAAAAAATAAAAAGGGAGATGTAAATTGATAATTTTTTCAAAAAAAATAATTATTTACCCGAGGAGACACCAAGTATATGTTAGTATTCACTTGAAATTTAAGGTAAAATATGTTTGTAGAGTTTTTTATAACCCTCACTTCATACCATTCTTTATAACGAGTGTAACGATTAATTGTACGCATATACTCTTCTCCTTTTACATAATCAATCACGTATATGGAGGTCTCGTCTTTTGGGTGGGTTTTGTTCTCTATTTTTATTCTGTATGTCATCGACTAATGTTTTTTTCCATTACAGGTGTTTTAATTCAAAAAGTACGATAAGATGAAAGGTCATGATACGAAGTCCATTAGTTAAACGTACCGATCTACAACTTACGAACTCCATATATTCTTCCCTATGGACGTGTGACTCCTTTTAGACAGTAGAATTCCCAACAAATAACACAAACAAATAAGACCATAGAACTGTAAAAATTTTCTTATAAAATAAATGTAGTTTGAAGTGAGTTGATGTTACTGTAAGGTTAATATTATCTACTGTTTGGTGCGGAGGTAGTGATCCGTGAAAATTTTCCCTCAAATCCGAAATGTCTTGGGAAGACTACGTTAGGATATAGACTATAGTGTAGTAGGGTGGTGGGAACAGGGTGATTTTAATGGGAAGTCCCCTTTATAATAGAATACATCGGACTAATTAAATGATGCCTTCTTTAATCATATTTTACTGGTTTCCTTTACGTAGTAAATTCTGATTATTTTGTCGGATTCTACAGTCGAAAGTTTCTCCTCTGTTTAACATATATAAATTTTGATTAATTTATTAAATTTAAACTGGACATGAAATATATAATCACTCTGTGTTTATATCCGATAAAAGAAAATTTTAAAGTAAGTGTATTACCTTTTAAAGAACAAATAATTTTTATAGTGTAAAACTCTGATCTTTGTCATTTCACGTACTTTTCAAATTTTATATTTAAAGTCTTTTGAGAAATATCGTCGTTTTTTCGTCTTATTTCTTTTTGAATTTTTGTGTCTGTGTTGGAAAAGGACAATGACACGGTATTAATTGTAGTTCATCGGTTGGTTAAAAAGGGGGTCTTTTGCCATAACGCAAGTGACAGAGAGCTCAGTGTCTAAAAGGTGACCGGGGAGGACCCGCTTTTTTCCTAAGGTTGCATAGATTTCTCGTATAGTTATCAACCCTTATTTGGTCATCGAAGAATTAAGTTGGGACTGTCTGTTGTCTTTGTTTCTAATTTTCGTATATTACCGGTAAACCGTTGATCTCAGTCCTTTTTACTAAGTTCCAAAAGTTGATGAAGGACAAGAGAGAGAGGGGGTTTAGGAAAGGTAACAGTGGAGTTTTTCGGTTTTGGTTGTCGGTGAACTGGATGAAACCCTTTGTACTCTTTATAGACATATCGAAAGGTGGAGATTTTGAAACTAGTCCCGGAAAAGTAAGTCATCAATGAAGAAAATTGTATACGGGTGTTGTCGTTTTTACTTTGTCTAGTATATTATAGACAAAAAGGTCGTGTTGGTCCGTCTTTTCCCACCTACCTTTATTAAGTTTTTTTTATGACCTGTTATTAAAATCCCCGTAGGATCTGTCCGGTTTAAGACAAAAGTTCCACACGCCGTCATCTTTAATGGGCAACAAAAGGATATTTATTTGACCTCTCTGTCCGAATCTTAATTATAAAGATCATTCCAATATTATCCCCTTGTTTTATGTCTTACTAAGGAGTTTTTAGTTTTGTTTTGTTTTTTTAGTTGGTCGCGAACGGATTGTTTAACACACGACAATTTACGAACTAAAAATTTCGTATGACACGTTAGTAGAAATTAAGGAGTTAAGAAGAGTAATACCGATCAAATGCATGTCTAGATCGTTTATATTCACGAAACAATTACACGTTTACTGACCCCTCGGTTTTTAGTCAAACAATACCTTTTGCTTAAGTTCTTTCAAAGGACGTTCCGTATGGTAGTAAGTCAAATTTTAGAGTGTAAATATCAGAAATTTTTGACGGAAATTGTTTTTACTTTTTACCAACCGAGTGAACTTTTGTAAGTTTTGTTTCATAAACAAAACCTTTTTGTTTATGTAAACAACAACCCGGAACTTAACCACTAAATAGTTAATACTTACGACTGAGGATTATATTATACTTCTGTCAGATTGAATTTTTGTACAATTTAGTTTTTAAACCTTTGTCATTATGAAACCAAGGTCGGGATCACGGTTTACTATGGTTATACGTGTTTTAACATGTTTTAGAATATCGTTTGTGTATTACTTTCCTTGGACTTCTTCGTCGAATTCCTACCGGTATGAAGTGAGGATGTATGAAACTAAATGTTGACATGTCCAGGTATCGTTGTCTAGGGGCAGAACCGCCCCATCATGAGGTGATGGAGGCCAATCCGTTCACTTGTGGTAACTGTTCTCCGTCCTCACCTCCCACCTCAAGTTCAACACAATTGTCACTCTTCACCAGACTTCCCTACACTCCCACACCTGTGGGTCACTACAACAAGAGTTGGTCGGTAACTCCTAGATTTCCGGGGTCCTGTGGTTCGTGCAAGTATACTCAGAACCTTATCTTTTACATCAGTTAGTGCGGGACTTTTCTCTAACCCCCAACCTTTTTCTCTTTTTGTATACGAATCTATTTTTCTTTTTGGGTTCTATATATTTTCTTGTTAAGTATTAAACGTTTACTGTTTATGGACTCATTGGACATAAAGACCATGGACGACAGAAGTGTTACCCAGTTTATTTCGAGTTTAGAACTTAATCTTAATACACTTTATTTTCATCGATCTCATGGATCTCATGGATCCATGTGTCATGGATCGTCTTGGTGTTGTGGAACGTGTACACGAGTAGATTTCGTCTAATTACTTTATTCAGCACAGACTGAGAACACTAGAGTACCTCCCATCGTACGATCTGAGGAGAGACAGGTACCCTAAAAGGTCCGTTCTTATGACCTCACCAAACGGTAAAGAAAGAGGTCCTCTAGAAGGGTTGGGTCCCTAGTTTTGGCCCAGGAGACGTGACGTCCGTCTAAGAAATGGCTGACTCGATGTCCCTTCTGGAGTGCACACGTGTTACCATTCGTTTGACTCTTCGATTTATTCGGATGGTTTAATACAGATTCGGAGAGGTCTTAACCGAACGAACCCGGTCACTTTAGAGTAAATAGTCATATTTGTAATACCTTTGACGTGACTGAGAAGAACAAGGTTATTCGTCTTTTATTTCTATAAATATGTATATGTCAATTAATTTTCGATACTGTTTTTAAGAAAATTACTTTTGATCGTAATGAAAGTCAATAAACATGTAGTTGGGTTGTGTAGACTTACTTCGGTAACATTTCGTACATAGGTCTGACGATTAAGATCGAGTCGAAAGGGTCTAAAGTATGTACATATGTTTTATAACGTATATAAATTAGTAAGATTAGACAAGAAATCAAATCTTATGAGTAAAAGTGTTTAGGGCCACATGACATTTAAGACCTAAGGAACGACGTATTTTTATGGAGTCGTTTTTTGTAAGTCGTCTCTGGATACATGCAAAAGTCAACATGTAGAATCTTAATCTACTAAACGAAATAGATTTGACATTCAAAGTTTTGTTCACACAAACCAAAACGGGACCCAACACGTATACGTTCTTCCATTTCAGTTGAAAGAAGGACGGGTGTCGTTGTCTCGGACTTGGGTTCGTACCTCTCTGAAAGTGTGAACCTTCATGAACAAAATAAATATTTATGATATATATCACTCAAGGTCGATTATATAATCTCATAGTGTCACTTTACCCGATGGTTTTCTTTTTCTTGAATTACTTTTTTTTAATATGACACTTTAAAAGACTTGTTAATAGAATCAAACGATTAAACCTGTGTTGGTTCTGGTTTTGTTGGCTTATCAAGAAAACTCCCTCTCCCGAAATAAGTTGTTATTCATATGAAATTGGGATGGAATGGTGTTTAATTCTTTGGATGAACTTAGGTCCCCTCATGCGAGACGGTAGTTACAAGGTTCAGGTTTGTCATTTCTTTACTGTAATCATGTTTCATAAAAATAGGGAAGGAAAACTGATTACGGATCAAAACGTCACGGTAAAATCTTTTTCCAGTTGTTCTCAGTGTCACCGAAAGGAAAGGAAATACTCTGGTGGAAAATGAAGTCGTTTGTGTAAATTTTGTAAATACAAAATGTGTTTATTTTGTAAAAGTTGATGAAGACAACTTATTTTGGAGGATATAGAATAGTAAAATAATATTTCACAGTAATACGTGTAATCAATGATCCCGATCTCTTAGGAAACATTTATGTCTGGGGTTATTTATACAATTCGTAAGATCTTTCATCTACATAAAATTGACCTCTGTAGTGAACATTGATAAAAGAACCAAACTTTGTAGGTCTCATTTTCGAGAATAGTATTCGGAATCTTTCTAGTTCAGACTATCGACCTTATAAATATGTATACATCCATGTAAACATGTGACATAGTATAAGTGTTTATTCCAATGTCTGATTGTTAAGAGTTGGAAAAGACTAAGTTTGAGAAAAAATTTTCTGTGATTCCGCCCTTTTATCAGAAACATAATCATTTCTGACGTCCATTTAGATCTTACCACATACTCTTTTTTCATTTTTCGTTTTTACCAAATACTCGATCGTTACACAATTCGAAACAAAATATTTCTTACACTCTTTTAATATGTGATATTTAAAGTATTACATTGTTTCTAAATGATAAACTGTATTGTCCATTTTTCAGAAGGGAGAAAAGTAATTTGCCAAGTCTGTGTGGGAACCTGACTACGTTCCTCCCTACCCACCATTTTCGTCGTCAGTCAAAATTAGTCGCCAACTCAGTTGACTAACCCACAGTACGTGACTTGCAAACATAAGGGGGGTTTAAGTACACTTTTAAGATTAGGGATTCATATTCCTCCACCTCGCAAACCGTCTACTGATCCAGTGTTTCTACTTTAAGAGTACTTACCCTAACTTCACTTCACTTTCAGTGAGTCAGTACAGGCTGAGAAACGCTGGGGTACCTGATACGTCAGGTGCCTTAAGAGGTCCGGTCTTATAACCTCACCCATTCGGAAAGGGAAGAGGTCCCCTAGAAGGGTTGGGTCCCTAGTTTGGGTCCAGAGAGCATAACGTCCGCTTAAGAAGTGGTCGATTCGGTGGTCCCTTCGGGTACTTACCCTAATCACGAGATATTTTTCCTCAGGGTCTCTCGAGAGAGAAGTGGTACACTCCTACGTTACTCTTTTGTCGACGGACGTTGGGTCTCTTGTTCGGAGTGATCTTGGACTAGTACAACCGTGGACTAGAATTTGAAGGTCGGAAGTCTTTACATCTTCATTTCAAACAACAAAATATTCGGTGTGTCATATACCATAAGACAGTACCGTTGGATTTGAGTGAGTCTATGGACCAGATGTTCATATTAAGAGGATTGACGAAGTTCACTGAGGTTTAATGAAGGTCTAATTTACTGAGTCAAGGTTCATGGTGAAAAGATGTAAAGATTAAATAAGTTCTTGGTTCTTTCATCTGTTTACGATCCAGTTTTACTTGTTTTAAATTGACAAGAGGTGACTACGTTACCGTCCTATGATCTGAACCTAGACATAAATTGTGATTCGTGTACTGTAAAAATATAAACTGCAATGGATAGGAAAAGATGGTTGACGGAAGTTTTCACCATGTAGTGGTCAATGTAGTTTAAGAAACATACTTTGACTTCAAATAACAGACGATGAATGAGGTTTTAATTAAGAGAGATCAGTCCATACGGGAATCAAAAAGAGAGACTAGTAAGAAGAAAAGGTGAGATAAGGTGGGAGGGCAGATAGATGATCGGTCTCTAGTATAAATAGAAGGGTAAGTGCGGAGAGAGTGTGTACGAATATCAAGACAGGAAAGAGTAGGACAGTATATATACGTTTGTAGTGAGAGACTCGATACGTGAAAACTAAGAAATCGATATGAAGACATTTGTCATATTTACCAAGTTGTTCTAAAAAATTAAGTTATGATTATGTAATCTAGAAAACTTCTTTATAGTTCTTTTCTAAAATTTTGATGAGTCTACTAACTCCTTCTACCGAATTTAATTGTAAGATCTAAAATAAAGGGATTAAAAATGAAATACCTGTTCCTTTTTCATTGGAAATACTTTCGGATCAATTCCCTCTTTACTAAATTCAGAAAAATTCATGTGTGTATGGTTTTGTTGTGATTCTCAACATCTTGGTGACTTATAAATGGAATGCCTCGGAAAACATCCATAAGACCCAACACGACCGTCTCTACATAATATATGGTGACATATCCTAAATTGGATATATAAATTGACACATAGTAATTCAGGTCTCCAAAAGGAAATCCGAATGTGTCCTCGTCACCTCACTATCTCAGTCGACCTGTAAAGTAGGGTTGAGTTCACAAGTTACCATACTACAACCCTCGAACTTTACATGATGTTACTCTCATGGACATGGTGTCTTTAGACGTTTGTGATGTTTAAACCCAAAAAAAGAGTCTTTCGACCAACAATTTATAAGTAGTCGTGTAATGACGTATACTCACTAGACTTGTTTTAGTTAATAGAGACGTATCATAATGGATGAGATTGTCAATTTTGTGATTTTAATCTAAGCTGGATATTCGTTAAACAAAGGTAAAGAACTAATGTTTTTGACTACTTATTGTAGTCGTGTATTTAAAGGACAAAAGAAGGATGATAGACAAAGAACCTTTGTCCGATTGTTCGTGACTTTACCTTTTTCCAATGACCTCTACACGGTCTCGGGTTAAGTATTTAAAGGAAACCACAAAATAATTTAAGGGAAATCCGAAGAATGAGGATTGATAAAAGGTTGTAGACGTGAAAACCTATCATATTCTGAAATCCTATCTAAGGACTTTACTGTTTTTCAGTTTGTTTCCATGTTCTCTTCTCGATGTTCGTCTGTCTTACTAGTCTTTTAAACGTTTACGTTTCCCTAATTGATGTCTTTTGGGTGATAGTTAGTTACAAAGTTTTCTTGTTGACTAGGATATTTCGACTAGGAGAATTAAAAAAAAGAATAAAACGTTTTTTTAGAAAGAACAAGAAAATGATTTGATCTCACCACCAGGTGACGGACCATTAGATAATCATACTGGTGCACCGATATTTTATTTGGGATTCATGTTGGAAAGATTGGTGTAGAGGGGGTTTTTTGGACCTTTTAAAATTCTATTCATAGTTACCTTTCCTGATTCTTTTAAAACTCCCTTATGAGATGTTAAGTAAGTTCTACTCAAATCCAAATAGTTCAACGAATGATAAACCTAGGAATGACTTTCAGTCCCTACCATACCAAATAATAATAATATAATTATTTGTGTTTCATGAAAACTTGTCATGGACCGTGTATGTGTCATAAAACCTTTAAAGACGATAATAGTATCAATAAACTTTAAACTTCTTTACTCAAAAGTTTCTCCTAAGAGTCAAGGTGTTATTGTCGGTGTTTTGGATTGTTTGGAGGAATGTATAAATCCACATGTGAATCGGTTCTGTAAATCTCTTACATTTTTGAGGATTTTTAATATGTTAATTTGCATTCATTGTATAGAGGTCGAGAAAGAACAGTGTACAAACACAAACTGTATTAAAGATACGGTCGGGTCTCCGAAGTGAGTGAAACTTTAGTTTCCACATTAACCACATTCCGTAGTTCAATAAAAGTATCCGCGAGAAGTCAACCTTCGGTACACACTAAGAGGGAAGACTCGAAGGTAAGAAGGGTAACGTCGACTTCAAGTATTCTGTAAGTAACATGGAATCAAGGAACTTCAGAAACACCAACAGTCGATGAGGAGGTAACGAATTTATAAGGTGTTGTGGACCGTCTTATTTCTTTCTTCTTTGTGATGGTAAATCGTAAATCTGGAATGTCTTCTGAAGTGTCTGTTTTAGACGACGGGTCATGTACATGGGTTCAAGTCTCACCTAAATAATGTGACTTGTAAATAAAAATGAATACTTTAACGGAAGAAATCCAATTACAACGATGACGACGATTCAGCGAAGTCAACACAGGCTGAGACACGCTGGGGTGTTTGCCGTCGGGTGGTGCGAGGGGGCAGGGACCGTAAGAGGTCCGTTCTTGTGACCTCACCCAACGGTAAAGGAAGAGGTTACGTACTTTCACTTTTCACTTTCACTTCAGCGAGTCAGCACAGGCTGAGGGTCGTTGGGGTACCTGACGTCGGATGGGCCGAGGAGGTAGGTACCCTAGACGGTCCGTTCTCATGACCTCACCCAACGGTAACGGAAGAGGTTCGTCGGAGAGGGTAAAGAGGGACAACAACCGAAGGAGAGGTAAAGACAGGACTGGTCAAGCCTGGGGAGAGGGTCCGCGGTGTGGGAAGATATAGGAGAATCTGTTAGGGGAATCTGTGGAGGGATACATGTGGAATTTGTCAAACGGGGCTTGAGTAAAAAAGACGATTTGGACGAGAAGGGGAGGAAACGATTGGGTCATTACCCGGGTGGTACACGAGTCTCTGGGTTCGGGGTTCGGACCCTCAGTAAAACTGAGGAGAAGGGAGTGGGGGTGGGGAGAAGACAGTCAATAGACTGGGGCAAGTAGTAGAGTGAAGGATTTATAGGGACAATTACAATCCTTTAGTTTATAGTAGTTAAAGTATACCAAGTTAGTTTGACTTCCCATAAATAAACGGATAAAGTCTCGTTTTATAGACCTAGTGGGACATTGTCTTGTCGAAGACAAAAGAATTACCGAGAAGTTCTACTTGTACTAAGGGTCCCAGATCCCGTCGTAAGTGATCCTTTCAGAACTGGGATATACAAACATCTTATAGTAAGGTTTCGTTGGAGAGAAATCATAAAGTGGTAAGAGAGGTCAGTCAATTGTTAAAGATTTGATGTAATATTTTTAAAAATTTAGTAAGTGTTGTTTTTATCTGAAAACGTAGAAGTTGTGACGTTACAGATCGAAGTCCTTCCGTTGTAGTTAGAAACAAAGTCCGATGTCACTCTGAAAAGTCAGTGTGATTCATTCTGCAATATACGACCTCCATCTAGTGAACCAGTTTTTATAACCTACACAGATTTTTCGATTTCTCTCATCTTCGTAAGTTTTTGTCTTATGGTGGAGGTGACCCATTCATTTGTACCTTTTTTTATGGCGTTAGAAAGACTACTACTACTAATCAATTGCGACAGTGTGTAGAGAAAGATAAACACTCAGTCCTTTCCGTCATTGTATGTATTTCTTTTTTACTACTCGTGTTGTAGTCATGACACTTATCGACTTTTCCCCGATAATAAATAGATCGTCAATAATGTACGAGAATGTGACGACATTCTCGGGATGTGTAAATTTGGAATGTTTGTTGAGGTACTTCACCTATTTTACTAATAGGGAAATAAATTTTTACTCCTTGAATTCAGTATGTAACGTATGTAGGATTCTCCCTCTTGGTCCTAGGTCGGGACTCTCAGACCGAACTCGGTTGAGTGAGACGACACTACCGTTTACTGTCAGTTTACTCTACCCTCTTTGGACACGTCCTCCCGTTGTCTCCTCCTGTACCCATTCCACAGTTTCCCCGGTCCTCGACCTCTGTTTGAAAACAGTTACCTACTAAAGTCGTAAATAAACGATTCCTCTCTTTCGTTTCCATAAAAGATGTACACTCTGAAAACAAATATAATGCCAAAATTCACAAACCCAATAAAATGTAAATAATAATTCACCAACAAAATTTGTTAAATTTCATCGAATGACTTATATATGTTTTAAATCTTATACAAAGCCATTGTCGTTTTGTTGTTATTACAAAATGTAAACTTAAAATTATAGATTCACGTCTTGACTAAAACAAAAATTGTTTCTAGATTTTATTAAATTCAATCCTGTATTTCTCCAATTTTCCTCGAGTTCTACATTACACTTTAGGATTCTATTAAGACTAGTAAGAAGACAGTGGATCATAGTCTTAATTTCCTAAAATTACTTGAGTGAGTTTCCAATGGTTACAATAATTTGATCTATCGATATACACGACTTGTAAAAGATCAACGGAGAGTCCAGTGGGAAGAGGTGACGTGAGAAACTGTGTCCTCCGACTGGAACTGAATGTAGTTGACGTTTGGGGAGGGGTGAGAACCTAAACCAGTCACCTGTCGTCACCACTCTCTAGTCTCCTGTCTTCGTCTCTCTCCGATTCTATATATGAGGGGACCGAGGGAAGAACAACCAAACGGTCGCTGACTAACGTAGGGTCAAGTTTAGGCACCGAGGATAATGTACCGGGAGAGGAGTATTGATGACAAAGGTTCAAGACTATCGTCGAGGGTGGGGAAAGGGATTAAGGGGGACCTCGTCCCATGACACAGTAAGTAACAAAACACAGGGAATTGGAAACCTTTATCGAATCGACTTATTTGAGAAGAGTTAATGGGGTATAGGATAAGGAGCCTAAGAATGTCTATGTGAGAACTTAAATCTTCTCTTTAAGAGACGAGTTTTCAATTCTCGGTCGACTGGAAAGTTGATCTTCATTTTCGTTTCAACTTGCGTTTCTCATTTAGTACAATAGTTATGGACTTAGACCGTTACTCAATTCTAGACGTGTATCGTGGTCGCCCTACCTTAATCCTAGACGCCAACCCGACGGTCCGGACGAACTCCGAAAGAGGTCTTACAAAAATTGGAGACTCTGTTTGTAGTACCAGACTTACTCAAAGTGTAGTCTTATGAGACCCAGGGTTACGTACACCCGTAAACGGTGATATTCGTCGACAAACAGACGTCGTACTTATCCGAAGTATGGATTTAAATTCGTAATCCCTTTTGTTTCCATTCTAATATGAAATAATATTTTATCGTCATAGAATTTTTCTCAAAAAGGGGGTTTGGGTATTAGTGAAGAAATGAGAAAAGGTAATTAAAGATAAAGGGGGGAAATTTTGTATTTTGTCAAGAATCTTCGATTTCACGACTCTAAGACTATTAGGGTTATACCCCCATCTGTTAGACATCGGGTATCGAGTAGTGGACACAAACATGTGGGACACACTCGACTTCGACCAAAATGTAAAAAATTCCCAACTTGTTTTCCTCTGACACTGTCTCTGACATACACAGGGTGTCTTGGATTTGATAATTAATTGATGGACCAGGAAATATCTTTTTCAAACGGTTTAGGACGAGAGATAGGTTCAATCCTAGATAGGGTAGTATATTGGTCATAAACTAATATGACCAAACTAAACGAACTAAACGACTCAAATCACATTTTTTCATCAAATTTATAGACAGTGCATTTATAGTGTTATTGGATCACTTCGTCCAAAAATCAATAGACTTAGTGGATTTGGAATTAAATTTAGGAAGGGTGACGGGTCATAAGTAAGTGAAACGTAAAAGACTCGTGTAGTCACTGTTTCAGTCATCAATTTACGTTCTTGTACTATAATTAGATGTGTTTTATTTCCTTCCTTCACTTAAACGATACTTAGACGATGGTTTTAGAAGTATGGTATGTGAGTCTTCTTCATTAAAATTTTTACTCTTAATCCTTCATACGAGAGTTTCAAACCGTACCGAAAGTCTACACCGAAACAATGCACTACGACCCTCCCTAACCCCCGTCCTCCTCTTCCCCTGCTGTCTCCTACTCTACCGACCTACCGTAGTGGTTGAGCTACCTGCACTCAAACTCACTTGAGGCCCTCAACCACTACCTGTCCTTCCGGACCGCAACGACGTTAAGCACCCCAGCGTTTCTCAGCCTGTACTGACTCGTTGACTTGACTTGACTTGGAAATAATGATTATTGAATTGGTAAGACCATAAGTCCGAGTAAACCTGTTACTCTATAAGTTGATGTTTTAAAGACTCCAATAAAAAAGGGGCTTTTATGACAAAATATTAAGACGGTTTTATTTATAATTGTACGACCCGTTCCTATTGTGTAATTTTTAAACGGGGAACTTTCTCTGCTATTCGTACAAACCTCCCTTTTTGACTTTTAAGTTGAGTCAATTCTATGTGACTGTCTCTTTCTATAGGTATTTTAAAAATTCCGTATTTTGAGTTATACGTACCCCACATACACACACACGTGTGAGTCAACACAGACTGAGAAACGTTGGGGTACTTGACAGTGGGTGGTCCGAGGAGACAGGTACCTTAAAAGGTACGTTCTTATCACCTCCCTCAACGGTAAAGGAAGAGGTCCCCTAGAAAAGTTGGGTCTGTGACTTGGGTGTAGAGAATACAAAGGACATAACCGTCCATCTAAGTAATGGTCGACTCGGTGGTCCCTTTGGTTATATGTACCATACTACGGTAACCCGAAGGGACCACCGAGTCTCCAATTTCGCAGACGGACGTTACACCCTCTGGGCCCAAGTCAGAGACCCAGCCCGTCTAGGGGACCTCTTCCTTAACCGTTGGGCGAGGTCATAAGAACGGACCCTTTAGGGTACCTGCGTCCTCGGACCACCGGATGTCAGGTGCCTCAGCGTTTCTCAGCCTGTGCTGACTCGCTGAAGTGAAAGTGAAAGTATGTGTACATGTGATCATTACACATTTATTACTCATTCTCAATGAGGATCTCACATACTTATTCTACCCTGCGAGTACAAAATGAGATATATGAGACCATGACAACCTTATGATCTATGTATGTTTTAATTGAAAAGATAACTTTAAAGACATTGTCTAAAGAATTTTTAAAAAGATAACTTTTATATTTGAGACGTCTTTCTGACCTAAAAGAGTCAGATAATAAAACCATTTCAATTCAAAGGTAGAATGGTTCGATATTAATAGAAATTACAACGCATTTGTTCATTGACTTCATAGAAAATATACACTATCTTTGTCAGTAAAATTTCGTTAAGACAGTATTCTGTTTTTTGGACGTCGGGTTTAAGAGATTCGATAGTAGAAAAGGATCTTCAAAATATCACAGTAAACACCGACATCTAATTTATAAGTGATATAATTTATAATTTTTGAACGGGGAAATTTCTCCGGTATTCGTGGAAGATATTATAATTTAAGGAGGAGATCCTCATACTCTCTATAAAGTCTTATACTTTCACAGTTGACATATTAAATGTTAATGAGAAGATGTCTAATTTTCCCCTCATTTTGAGGTTTTCTTTAAGTTACAAGTGTAATGGTCTTTTTTGCATGGTTTGAAAACTCTTCTTACTCTGACCTTTCCTGTATTTTCATTCATGTTCATTCTCCGATTTTTTCTTCTTCCTTAAAATTTAGTATATAGTTTCTGACTAGTAGAAACTACTGTCTATTTGACTTTTTGTCACTCTTTTCCTCCATACTGTTTATATGTACCAGACTTATTAAGTTTAGTTATGAATTCCGTTTTTTGAAAAGAAGATGTCCATCATTCATTTCTTTTTGTAAAATTTATTTTCGGGACTACCCCAGAACTGTGCAAGAGGGACCAAAATGGACTTTATGCCATTCCATTCGTTACTTTACGAGTTTCCGTCCGTCATCCTTCCCCTCCTTTTTCCAGACCTATACGTTTCATGTATTACTCAAAGACTGAAACTTCCTTCGATATTTATAGATTTTATCTTTTCTTTTCATGGTCCATCTTTTTTCTAGGGCGAGAATGGGACTGTTACTGACTCTATATTGTTTCTTTAATTTTCTTTTACACGGTTCATGAATTGGAATTTCTGTTTTCTAAAGTGTCAGTTCTTCGATTTTTATGTCGATTTTTCAGTAGTATTAAAAGTTTAAGTCGAATTTTGTTAAGAATAAAGTTTATTGGAAAACCTTAATTACCGTATAATTTCTGAAAGGAAAAATGTTTCATGGACCGTTCATTATAGGGTTCTGTATTTACTGTTTAATCCTGATAAAAGGAGGGGTAGAGGAAATTGAAAGGAGTTTTCTACTCTTTTATTGATACGTTATTTATGGTCGTACTGTGCGACGTGAACTCTACCACAAATAAAAATCATCCTTCTAAAATTTAGTATGAGTGGACGAGGTTTATCAAGAAACACCTGGAGATTATGGTGTCGCTGTGGCTATAATAGAAAACAGTAGTGAGACAAGTCGTATCGAAGCCTAGGTAGACTTAATCGGTAACGGTGAACCAATTTAAGGTGGCATACGAAGACGTGGTTACATTTAGATTTTCCAGTGTTACGTAATCATAATACCATAGTCCATACTCTTCTCGTGTTCTATATCTGTTGATGAGTGATAGAATCAGTAAAAGATCGACGGTTGCCCAGAATACTATGCCAGCTACTCTCCTTTTTTCAGACTAATGACATCTTTGGAAGAACCTTCACGGTGGATCGTTTCTACCACACATACACACATGAGGAAATGGGAAAAGGTAGAGATGGGTACACCATTCTCTGTCCTTCCGTTTTGTGTCGGGTAATGCTTACCTCTTCGTCGAACCTGACGGGACACACTCTTTTAATGAGAAGAGGATAAAGAAATTCACCGTCAACCCTAAAAGACCATAAGTTTCCATTTGTGTTGGAATTGACTCAGTCGTTCAATTATTCTGTCTTCTCTTTTTTTTAGATGGATGGGACAACCGTCAAAATAAGAGTGGCGTAGTTCTTTAGACAGTTCTTTTACGTCCCTGTGTGGGAATAGGGTCGATTCCGCTTCGGTTAAAAAGGTAGACCGAAGATGATCTTTCAACCGTAACCCACTTATATTCACTTGTCTTCCTTACTAAGATATTCTACTCCCTACCGAAAGAGACCCTAATGTTGAACACGTAGACATGATTGTCATAAAAGAAAGGAATCACGGTTTCATCTATAACATCCTAAATTGTCTTAACTCAGGTCGTGACGGTAAATTATCGTCCTACTGAAATCAGTTCGGTAAATTGGAGACAATCAGTTCAAAATGATCCAAACATTTCGTAAATATTTGTCGGTTTTAGATGGTTTATATGACAGACAGAAAGTGATCTAAAATTCTCCTCTTTTTCTGTAGAGATGAAGATATTTTCCCGGGATGGGGTAGTAGGAGGATCGAAACTTTCACTTCGGGCGTGTGTAAGTAAGTTTTTATGATTGTGACACGACACAACGTCCTGTGACACGATCTACTTTATTATGAGGCGAGGGCTGAGGTTCATACTTACAGAGTCTACCCGACTCTTCTTATATTCCAACCCAGTACACGGATGAGGGTTCGGTCTCACTAATTTCCTCACCTCAAAGGTGGGAGATTTCTCCACTATAAATTTGACCTTGTACTTACTACTCTTTAATGGTTCCACTTCTTACCTTCACTCTCCAAGACCCGATCGTTTCTTGAAACATACAAATACCCAATCTTTTCTTACCTTCCCATACTTTACTACAACCTCTAATTCTCCTTCTCTTCACTGACTTCATCTAAGATTCGTTCCTATGTTATCATAAACTAAATATAAAAAATTCTAGTAACGTCGAGGTGACATCTGTTACTTAACGTCCTCGGTTTCAAACCCTTGACACTCTACTTAGTCTTTCAAAGAGTCGAACAAACCTACTGACTATTACTACCGAATCCCATTCCGTTCTCTTTATTTCTCTTCGTCCGTCTATGTTTTATCCAAGATGTCTATATTACCTAATAGGAGTTATAGTCCTGAAAATTTTTGCAGAAATTCGTCATCTTAAAGAAAGAGTTTGTTAAGAAGTATTCTAATAGTATATATCTATTTTCGTCATAATATAGACTTATTTAGTTAGTAATTTTTACTTAGACAAAACTACAAATATTTTTAAACTTTAGTTCTCCCATCTCTACTATTAATATCAGAAGATAGTCAGAGTCATGGGTCAAATAAAGAGAGAAGACAAAACCAATGTGTCATAATTATTTTTGGGACTAAGTGTGTTTGTGTGTCTATGTTCACCATTTATTGACCGAAACTTGAGTCTTTAAGTCTTCAGACGTTGTTCAGTTGATTCGTCACATAGTCTTGTACAATAACTAAGGTTTCACCATTTTAAACCATAAACCTTTAAACTCACAATAAAATTTTAATGAATTAAACCTAAATTGAAAACTTTATAAAACATTTATAAATGTCTCAAGAATTCCGAATAAATATCCTTAGATCCCAGGACGTCCTTTCAGACTTTAACGACAAATTGTCGAATTATGACATTATAAAAAGAAGATGGTCTCAGTCCTATAATAAACCATCCCCACGACCTCACTCTGATAGATTAATATCTTGACAGAAATGATTTTAAACAAAGGGACATAGAAAGAAGTTAGTTTCAATTTAGATCTGGTAAAGAAATTTCCTTGTGTCTTAAAGAAAAGGTAAACTGTGATGAAATTTATATTAAGGGTTTAGAAGAGGTCTTTTATTTAGTTAAGAAACGTACTATATACCACATTTTGTCAACAAGTAAACTTTTTGAGTTCAAATTTGAGTTTCCACGTCATAGATCTTGACCTCTATTTACTTGATGACAGAAGAAGTAGAACCTGACGACGACAATCACGATTCAGCGAAGTCAGGACAGGCTGAGACACGCTGGGGTGTCTGCTGTCGGGTGGTTCCGAGGGGGCAGGGACCCTAAGAGGTCCGTTCTTGTGACCTCACCCAACGGTAAAGGAAGAGGTTACTTACTTTCACTTTTCACTTTGACTTCAGCGAGTCAGCACAGACTGAGAATCGCTGGGGTACCTGACGTCGGATGGTCCGAGGAGGCAGGTACCCTAAAAGGTCCGTTCTCATGACCTCACCCCACGGTAACGGAAGAGACCCCTTTCGGTATAATTAATATTCGATTTATTTATTATTATATAGAGGTGTTGAAAAACCATAAAATCAAGAATTTGGTCCAGAGAAGTGAAGGTATAAATATCAACGAATTTTTGTTTTTTCACTTTTTTTTTAATAAAATAATTCATTGTATGTCTCTAACCCTTTCCTCTTTTTTTATTTCTTTTTCAGTTCAGTGAACGTTGGGTTGTGGGGGTAGTTCTAGAGTTGTATAAAGGGGTCTGAAAAGAGAGTTCGTACACACACGTAAAAAATATGTTAATCTTATTATGAGCTTCAAAACGAATAATTATTATGAGATTCATTATGAGATTATATCTGTCCTTGTAAAGGGATATTTTATGGTATTCGAAGTAAGGGAGATTCTAGTCCTTGTTCTTTTCCCACAGGTGAGAGTGGTGATAATGAGTTGTGTCAAAACTTTCAGGATCGACACCATTAATCTTTTATTTTTATTTATTTTCCTTATGTCTAGCCTTTTCTTCATTTTGAGAGTGACAAACGTCTACTGTACTATGATATGTATCTTTTGGGTTTTCTTTGATAATCTTTTAATGATCTCGATTAGTCATTTAAATCGTTTCAGTATCCTATATTCCAGTTATGTGTCTTTCACGAACGTAAAGATTTATGATTGTTGATTTTTAGTCTTTCTCTTTAATTCCTTAGTTAGGGTATATTGTAACGTTGTTTTTCTTACTTTATAGATTCTTATTTGGATGAATTCCTCTGTTTTCTGGATATGTACCTTTTAACATTCTGTGAGTACTTTCTTTAGTTTCTGCTGTATTTGTCTACCTCTCTATAAGGTACAAGGACCCATCCTTCTTAGTTATAACACTTTTAGTGATATGATGGTTTCCGTTAGATGTCTAAGTTACATTAGGGATAGTTTAATGGTTACCGTAAAAAGTGTCTTGATCTTGTTTTTAAAGTGTTAAGTATACCTTTTTGTTTTTCTGGGACTTATCGGTTTCGTCAGAACTCTTTATTCTTACCTCGAGCTCCTTAGTTCGAAGGACTGAAATCTGGTATGATATTTCGATGTCAGTAGTTCTGTCATACCATGCCCGTGTTTTTTTCTTTATGTCTGGTTACCTTGTTCTGTCTCTTGGTTTTCTATTTGGGTGTGTGAATACCCATGGAAGAAAAACTGTTTCCTCCGTTCTTATATGTTACCCCGTTTCTGTCGGAGAAGTTATTCCCCACGACCCTTTTGCTGTTCGATGTACATTTTTTTACTTTAATCTTGTTAAGGATTACGGTGTCTGTTTCTATTTCACCTAATTCCTGGATTTACATTCTGGTTTTTGATATGCGTCTTGTGAGCTACTGTATTTAGTTTCGTTCTAGGAGATACTGGGTGCAGGATCTCATTCCCTTTCTTTTTGTTTTCATTTGTTCACCCTGGACTAATTTGAATTTTTGAAAACGTGACGTTTCCTGTGATATTCGTTCCACTTTTCGGTCAGGAGTCTTACCCTCTTTCATTATAGTTTACTTTGTTGACTGTTTCCTAATTAAAGGTTTTATATATTCGTCGAGTATGTTGAGTAACGGTCTTTTTGTTTGTTGGGTTAGTGTTTTATCCCTTTTCTGGATTTATCTGTAAAGAGGTTTCTTCTGTATGTCTACCGATTGTTTGTGTACTTTTTCTACGAGTTGTAGTGAGTAAAAATCTCTTTACGTTTAGTTTTGATATTACTCCATAGTGGAGTGTGCCCAGTCTTACCGGTAGTAGTTTTTCAGATGTTTGTTATTTACGACCTCTCCCACACGACTTTTCCCTTGTGTTTGACTATGTCGGTGATACCTTTTACCATACTTCTTAGGAATTTTTCGATCCTTATTTTAGTGGTATACTGGGTCGTTTGGGTGAGGATCCGTATATGAGACTCCTTTGGTTTTGATTTTCTCTGTGTACATGGGGTTTCAAGTGACGTCGTGATAAATGTTATCGATCTTGTACCTTCGTTGGATCTACAGGTAGTTGTCTACTTACCTATTTCTTCGACACCAGGTATTTATGTTACCTTATGATGAGTTGGTATTTTTCCTTGTGTAAACTCAGTCAAGATTACTCCACCTACTTGGGTCTCGGATAATATGACTCACTTCATTCAACCTTTCTCTTTATATTTATGACGTATGACTGTGTATATATACCTTAGATTTTTCCACCGTGACTACTTAAATAAAATCCCGTCGTTACCTCTTTGTCTGTATCTTTTGTCTGGATACCTGTACCCCCGTCGCCTCCTCCCTCTTCTACTCTATATACCTCTCTCATTGTACCTTTAAATGTTATGGTATATATTTTGTCTATCGGTTACCCTTAAACGACACACTGAGTCCCTTGAGTTTGTCCCCGAGACACTGTCCGACTTCCCACCCTACCCTCCCTCTACCTTCCCTCCAGGTCCTCCCTCCCCTGGACCCATATAGCTACCGACTAAGGACAACTACATACTGTCTTTTTAGTGTTTTAAGACATTTCGTTAATCGTATGTTAATTTATTTATGTATATATATAAACGAAGTTGTTGGTTAAAAATACCAACGTAATATCAGGTGATTTATTTAAGTGGTACTAACTTGATAAGACAATCCGTAAATTCCATGAAGACTATACTCGATAATATTAATTACTCTAATCAATATCATTATCTAAGTAATCACTTCATTATTCAACAAAATGTATATTTGTAAAAAGACACTAGAGTTTATTAAAAGAGAAAAGGAGAAAGAAAATTATTAACTTCTTGACGTCTGAAATAAAGACAACTCAAGACGAGTAATCAAGTGGGAAAGTCTATAATTCCCGTGAAAATTTGTTGTAAGATCAAAAGGTTTCCTAATTTTATAGGAACGGTCGAAAAACAAAAAAATATTTAGAATATACATACGTATACAGAAGTATATTACTTATACTTACGTATACAGAATATATTAGTTTTAAGACTTGTCACGTCTTGTTTAAATTTTGTTATCATTCGGTAGATAATAACTCCTAGATGAGACATAGTTCTGGACACTTTAATGAAGTATAATAATCAGGATTTTGAAACAATTTTGAAACGTTTCACACCTGTGCTTCTCTACGACGGACCTACGGAGTAGTCAGGAAGTCCTTAACGAGGTCAACGCCTCCCGACGGAGTGGTTTCAGGTTCATGAAGACCCTCACCGTGTAATGTCTAGTTTTTGTTTTCTATTTCCAGACCCCTAAAACCAAGGAGGACCTAGTTGAGAGTGTCCGGTAAAGTCGAGGTTTCGATGTCCACCCCAGTTGACTCCGACAGATTACACGTTGTGTCAAGATGAAAGAGACAAGTAAAGAAGAAAGGGGGTAAGGTGTCGAAAACTAGGGATTATTTGAGGACTTGTGGTTTGATTACACCCTCAGAACAAAGACCTCTTGAGTTAACACTGTCTGTTATGATGACCCAACCGGTTTTTCAAGTAAACTCATTATAGAACACCTTTTTCGGTTTGAAAAACCAGTTTGGTTACGAGTAATGGTGATTTTTCTACTCCTTTTGACTCCGAACGTTTACTCCACCAAATAAGTAGAGGTTATATGATCTTGACGAGGATATGAGGTTACGAGTGATATCTACTGAGTACGGTAGATGAAGAGATTAGTGTGAAGCCGTTCTATAAAATTATGGTGCCCTATATTAATATAACTAAACCTTTGGATTGATCAATTCCGTCAAATCACTAAACGAACCGAAGGGTTCGAGGAGAAGAACCAAAGGGTTAGAGGAGGAATGAAGCAGAATCAGAAAAGTCAAACTTTTCTTAAGAGGAGTTGTCTCTGGTACTTTCGTTTTATCTTGAACGTTCTGAGATCAAAAAAAGGAACTAGTAATGAATCACTAACGTGTTACGTGTACCCATATCACGTCTACAATAAATTTTATAAGAGGAACAACGGAATCGTGCAAGTAGGTTAAAAGGGAAAAAAGAATTAAACGTACCACTTCTTCTATCCAAGTATTCGAGAAAAAAAAAAAGAAATTATGTACGAACCAATAACTCAAAAAATAACCCCTTTTTTTTATGAAGAAAATTTTACTTAGGACTTGTTAATGGACCAAGTAATTGACGGAGTTTAATGGGGAAGTCAAAAGAAGGAGTAACCATACGAAATAATGACACAACGGGATAAGGACTGTATTTGTAGGGTTAGGAGAACTCCATAGATGAAAGATTACAGAAACCAAAGTTTTTCAAGTCTTTTTATTTTAGTCAAAAGGATTTATGTCGTGTACAGTAATATTGGTTTGTGAGGGGAAAAATCACGAATCTCTATGTCTTTGCCAGTCTTACTATGAGAGTTAGAATAATAAAGTCAAAGTGGTTGTCGACTTCTTAGTTTCTCTATCGACTCTTGACTCCTTGGTGTCTTTTAAGGAAAAAAGGCGTTTTAAGGAAAAAAAGGTCACTCTTAATTTATTCCCGTATCTATACGAAGAACCCGATATTCTTGAAAAGTCCCTGAGACGAAAATCTTTTATTCTAAAGGTCGTGGTCATCTCGATCTATTAGAGGATGTTCAGTAGAACAAAGACACAAATAAAATATGATATAAATATTATGTAGATATTATATCATTCTTTGTCAAATGGATATAAGATAAGGTATGACGTTCTTATTATGAAGAATGAAAGAGGGGAGAGTGGAGTTGGTTTATTGGAGATGAGACGAAGAGGAAAGATACTTGGTACTGGGAAAGATTAGCGTAATTTGAGTGAGAATTTGGATTTGGTTTATCTTTAAAAATAAAATATACGTCATATTCTACGATATTTTACACAAGAACCCAGGGAAGTTTTATTAGTACCCTCAAAGTTTTTTATTAGACGATCTTTTCCATTCGAATCCCTCACTCTATTTATCCCTTCTTTTCACCTATAAGTGGTAAGATCTATATAAACATGTTGAGAAAATTGGTGACTTTCATAAAAGTGTAAAAACCAGTAAAATAGGGGTATTTTTTTGGAGACTTCAGTCCGTCTTGTCAATAATAATTGTAGGTATGACCTTTCCATTACTTTGACCGTATTTCGTTACAAGGTCTAATTTATTTACCCTTTCGATTGTGACCTTTGAATGTTGGAGGCTAAAATTTCAAGATTTACGTTGGTGGTGGATACTGTCTGTTTTAATCATTGACTCTTTGATCATTCTGTCCTAATAGTCTTATCCAGTAAACCCCTGCTATGATATATTAGATATTTACTTACGGGAGAAGAGTCGGTGTTTTGTTGGACAATATTTTTCGTTCCGTTTTGTTGCTGGACCAGAATGGACCATAGAGACTCCGTCTCTCGTCTCCGTTATATTGTTCCTGATTCGTGGTGCTGTTGGATCAGCGGTTGGGATGACCTTCTCTGACGGAGCAGTGTCACGTTACCAGTGCAACAAGATTTTGACGACAAAAGTAGAAAGGGAAAGAGTGACTAAACTTCGTTTCATACTAATATAGTCTTGACGATTTGAGTCCTTGTCGTTCATACAGATCATAGATCCGGACGAAAGTCGAGGTAAAAAAACTGTAAAAACTAAAGAAGTTCAGCACGTGACCTGAGGTTCTGAGGTAAAGATGATTGACAAATCAGATGTCCTGTTTTATACCGTTTCTCTTTGAAAAGCTGAAATTTTTTAAATGGATAAAATTCAAAAGGTTTGTGTCTCTCTGTTTTATGTACGGAGATACGTATACACACAAAATGTTTTATAAAGTTTCACTTTTCTTAAGTGTCGTAAAATTTATTAAGTTCAGACAAAAGTTTGTCAACAGATTTCAAAGGATTTATTGTCAATATTGACAATCAAGTTTTAGAATTAATGGAGATTATTTGATGCTTCCGTAAAATCTAAAGGGAGAGTTTTGACACTTTCCTTACTTTTTACTATTATAGTAGGAAGTCTTTCTTTGTTACCGTTTACCTTTTTGCTCGACTACAATGTAGAGTAGTGTAGAGTAGTCACAATAGTCATTAAAAAAATTTAATACTACAAAGTTCCTTTAAACACACACTTATGTCCATTGTTTATACTTTAAGTTCCATTAAAGAGGTTTACTCTATTGGAAAATTCTCCATGTTCACTATAGTCTTCGACTTTACTCGGATTTGTTGTTCCTGGATCACATGTCGTGTCCCTTGATATGAGATATAAAAGATTATTGGATATACTCTTTTCTTAAACTTTTTCCTATATATATACATTTTTTCTTAGTGAGACGATGTATGGATTTTGATTGTGTTGTGACTTTTAGTTGATATAAAGTTAAAATTTTTATATGTTTAACATATGTATATTTTCTTCAGATTTCTCAGTCAAATCATGTCACCAATTTTCGTGAACGACACTTCGGTCCATGAAAGGTACAGAACCAAAGGAGTAGACATTCTTGCTCCCTTGTCAACATAAGGATTGAGACTCCTAACGAAATTTTTAATTCTATCAGTCACACTTATTTTCTTTTTCCCACTGTACGTTTATGATGTTTCATTACCGATAACAATCCGATTTTAGACAAAATTTTTTTTTTCTATAGTGTAGTTGGGTGATCTTCTCATATGTCGTATAAGACTGGAGTTTATGATGTCCCGACATCAATAATTTGTTTAATAATTTGTTTACTTTTTAGAGATAATTTTTAAGTGTCTTTTCTATACTTTCATCCCTGTTTATTTACTCTTCACTGAGTTTGTCGAAAGTTTAAGTGAATTAAATAATGAGTTTTGTTCTTCAGTACGACCATTATGTATCCGGATATAATTATCTCTGTAACTTTACGAAACAATATTGTCCTTTTATCAGTGTTCACAAATACACGGATAAGATAATCATCTACTAAAGAATAGATTACATAGTTTGGGTTCAATAATTGATATGTTATGGTGGAGATAGAGTGAGGTATGTAAGGTCAGAAGACTTCCGACCTCCACGAAAGTTTAACAGATGACATTTTGACCGTCGGAAATACTCCGTTTTTATATGAAGAGAGAAAAGGAGTTCTTCTATTGGTTTTCTTAGACGGAGATTGGTAGATCAGTGAGTCAGTCGATCAGTTTTCTATCGTAAGATACTTTATGCTGGTACACGTCGTTGTACCTACCTGAGTCTGGAGTAGTGTGATTCAGTTCAGTCAGTTTTTCTCTTACTTTTTATGGTATACTATAGTGAATATACACCTTAGATTTTACACTGTTTTTGTTTGGATAGATACTTTGTCTTTGTCTGGATATCTGTGTCCCTTCTCTAGACACCAACGGTTCACCTTTTCCCTCCCCTCCACCTCCCACCTACCTGACCCTCAAACCCCAATCGTCTACGTTTGATTACCTATTTGTTGTTCCAGGATGACATGTCATGTCCCTTGATATAAGTCATAGAACACTATTTGGTGTTACTTTTTCTTATAATTTTTCCTTACATATATACATATTACCTTAGTGAAATGACATATCGTTTTTAATTGTGTAACATTTAGTTGATATAAAGTTATTTTACTATTTTCTTGCTTTCTCTCATTATATTATTGAGAAGTATTAAGGTTTGGTTTTTTTTTCTTTGTCTTTGTCTGTATCGGAAGATTCGAACAATGTCAAAACTTGGGAGTTCAGTCTTTACGTTAAGGATTTAAGTTACGTGTCTCGTAGTATTTGGATCATTCTCTCTTTATGATTTTAACGTTTCCTAATGTCTTTCTCTTTATACTGTTATTATTTTTATAAAGACCCTGTGATTCATGGAGAGGTAGGTAATGGAGAAAATTAAGAACATTGATGGAGACTTATATATGAAAAAAGGTAAAATTTGAGTTCTTATAATTTCGTGTTTCCGGAGATGTTCTAACAGGTGTATAAGATTATTCGTCAGTATTATCCAAATAGAAACTGGTATGAAAGTAGTTGATGTAATATCGGGACTTTTTTTGTTTTTCCAGTACAAAAGACAAAAGGTAAAGTCCAGTACTGGTGAAAGGTAACAAAACAGAGTTAGTTAGGAAATTGAGGGATGGAGACATTCGAGACACGAAGAGAAGTGGAAGGGAATAGATAGCTCCGTATAGAGATTGTATATATATAGTATGATATGACACTGTGTATATATGGTATGATATGACATTGTGTATATATGATATGATATGATATGACATTGTGTATATATGGTATGATGTGACATTGTGTATATATGATATGATATGATATGATATGACATTGTGTATATATGGTATGATATGAGGAAGGAAAAGGATGACTTCGAGACTCACCTTAGTCTTTGGTACATAATAACCCAGATATCACTGATCGTGTCGTGAGTAGTATTTCGTTTACGAGTCATTTGTAAATCACTTATTCTTTCACTGATTCGAAAGGACAACTGAGTCTGTCATTTCTTAAGTGGACGTTACGTCCTCTGGGTCCAAGTTAAGGACCCAATCCTTCTAAGGGACCTCTTCCCTTGTCGATGGGTGATGTCATAAGAACGGACCTCTTAAGGTACCTGTCTCCTCGGACCGTCCGACGTTAGGTACTCCAGGTATCTCAACCTGTATTGACTCGCTGAAAAGTATTTTGTCCTTTATTTGTATGTGTTATAATTGACCTTTTCTACTTTTCAACTATTTGCTTACTAAGACGTTTCCCGGTTGATTTTCGACCGAATTTTGAGTTGTAAGTTTTTTGATTCTAGTACCGTAGACCAGGGTAGTGAAGTACCGTTTCTCTTCCCCTTTTTCACCTTCTTCACTGTCTAAAATAAAATGACCCGAGGTTTTAGTGACTCCTACCACTGACGTCGGTACTTTAATTTTGTGTGAACCGAGGAACTTTTTTCGATATTATTTGGATCTGTCACGTAATTTTTCGTCTCTGTAGTGGAAAGACTGTTTCCGGACAGATCAGTTTCGATACCAAAAAGGTCATCAGTACATACCTACACTGTCGACTTGGTATTTCTTCCGACTCACGATGTCTTAACTACGAAAGCTTAACACCACGACCTCTTCTGAGAAAACTCAGGGAACCTGACGTTCCTCTAGTTTGGTCAGTTAGGATTTCCTTTAGTTGGGACTTATAAGTAACCTTCCTGACTACGACTTCGACTTCGAGGTTATGAACCGGTGGACTACGATTCTCCACTGAGTGACCTTTTCTGGGACTACGACCCTTTCTGACTCCCGTCCTCCTCTTCATCCACTCCACTGTCTACTGTACCAACCTACCGTAGTGACTGAGTTACCTGTACTCAAACTCGTTTGAGGTCTTCTATCACTTCCTGTCCCTTCGGACCGTACGACATCAAGTATCCGAGTGTTTCTCAGTATGTGTCATTGTTGTTTTATTTTTTTTAGTGATTTTCTTTGAAGTCTATTGAATCAAGGTTAGAATTTCTCATGATGAAAGAAAAAATGTGGTTTTGTTTATAAAATGAAGTACCTTTATATATATTTTAATACTATTTAGTATAAATTCATATATGAGGAAAATTATAAAAATCACGTTAAACCATTTTTTCGTATTTCTTATACTATTTGTAAGATTAAAGGTTATGTGTGGGATTCTTTATTTTAGAATGGTTATCAAAATTGACAAGAAATCGAAAAACAGATAAAATCCCAGTTTGGTTTCTGTTAAAGTTTACACACCATGCGAAACAAAGGCATTGAGTGAAAAGACAAAACTTCTTATAACGTGTTGGCAGGTGTACGAAAGAGAGGACGAGTCTGTACTAAAACCGTGCACTGAAACCTCTTTTTTTAGGTAGTATAGGTGCGAGGAAGTTACGACCGTCTTTCTCTCACTTCATAACGAGACAAAGGTGAAGGACTCTACCTTCTATGTAATAGTGGCTGTACTATCTTCTTTTGATTCTACATTTTGACACGTTGTGACACTCACTTCACGCTGATTCAATTTGTGAAGTGAATTGTTTGTAATCGATTGATGGAACGGAATAACTATCGTCGATGGTAAACTGTTACCGTCGAGACATTTCGGATTTTCTTATTTTTTTAGTATACTAAAAGAGTCCAAATGTGTCCATCAATCAACCAGGGTTTAGAGAACTGAAGGTTAAAGCTCAAGTAGTCCCTTCGGACTGTACGACGTCAGACACGTCAGTGTTTCTCACCCTGTGTTGAATCACTGACTTGTTGTTGATGACATGAAGTGAAGGAGTTGACCATTAACTTGTTTTAACTTTATGTTTTATACTTTCAACCAGTATAATGTCTAATTCGTCATCCCTTAACTTTTAAAATGTAATCCTCCATTAAAAAATTTTTATAAAACATAAAGAGTTAACACCACCTTTCCTTACTATTCAGTTTTGACTCTTCAAATTCTAGATAGTTGTTTTTTTAGGATGAATTTCCTTAAAAATCAATGGACTTATGGTTATTAGGTTACTAGACACAATTAAACCGTCAATAATTCAATCTGATTAAATAATGAACTGGGTATTGTATGAAAATTCTTTAGAAAGTTTTACTTTATTAGTTCGTACTTCTATTACTAAATACACACGGTTACAAATATTTTTGCACTATAACATTGTTACTTTTGTTTGTCGGAATTACAGGTTGTCGTCCCTTTTACGATTTAGTTAATCATATATAAGTATATTAACCGAAACTCTTTAAAGTCATTACGTATTTTACATATAATTTACGTTATTCGTTCTTTGTTTTATGTAATTATCACACTAGAGATAAAACTTTTGTATGGATATTTATTTATCCGTTCACTTACAAAATTTTTCTTATATTCTTTATGAGGTCTTCAAAATTGGGACCTCAATTTCGTTGAAAGAAACCCCATGTCCTAATCTACAAAATGAGATAATAATAAATATAAGAAAAGTATAAAACTTGAAGAGACCTTACTTGTGAAATATTGTATCAAATATTGTATATTGTATATACATTGAAATATTGTATATTGTATTGAAAATATTATTGAAAATTTTAATACTACGAAGATACGAAGTATGATATGAAATGATTCCTTCTCACACTCCGACAATAATGATATTTATGACTTAGTTTTCCTTCTTTTAATTTATTGTATTCGGATACGAATAAACAGAGGTACACACGATTCGTCGAAGTCAACACAGTCTAAGAAACGTTAGGATACCTGACATCGGACGATCCGAGGAGACAGGTGTCGTAAGAGGTTCGTTCTTATGACCTCGTCCGACGGTAAGGGAGGAGGTCCCCTGGAAGGACTGGGTGTCTAGCTTGGGCACAGAGGACAGAGGACGTGACCGTAAACCCAAGAAATGGTGATCGCGGTGGACCATTCGGGTATAACCGGAGGAGGAGGGGAGTAAAACACAGTCAAGAGTCACAAATTTTCTTTTAAATCGGAAACTTCTGAAGATGATGAAGGAATAAAAGGTCTCAGTTTACTTAGTACCTATTATTGTGTTTATATTCATTTATTATTTCGATGAGATTGTGTGTTTTTAAAGAATAATTTCATTACTGAAATAAGAATTCGATACGTCTTTTCCTCCACACTTTAATATTGTGAATTTTAAAATTTCATGGAATTTCGTAAATTATACGGAACTTTTGACGATTCTTTTTTACATGATTTTTGATTTTTGAAGAACCGGTAAGTAATCGACTCGTAACTTTTCGTCATTTTGTGATAAAGTTAGTTTTCCACGAAACAGTCAATTTAAGTTATTTCATAGATTTAAAGACTCCAACGAAAATTTTTATTCCGTTTTTACGTACTAAATATCATGTTATAAAAATATACATATAGTGACTCCTTGTTACCATCTGTTCATTAAAAAAAAATGTCTAGGGTAATATTTAATTTAAATATAAAGAATTTCTAAGTTAGAAGTCATCAGAAGAGAAAGTCGTTATGGTTACTAAACAAGTATTGTGCTTAATTGTACTTCTTGCACCACTTTAATAAAAGTGAATTCGTTAGTCATTTACTCATATTCAAATACCGAATATGTTTTGACAAAGTGACACCTTTATAGGAAAAAAGAATTCTTCTCTCTTTTATTAAGGAAACCCAAAAAGAAGTTTGTGTTTTAGAGAGGGTTTTCATTCTAGAAAACATTAAAAAATCTAAGTGGAAATTCAATGTCTGTTAAGTTAGAGATATCACAATGGACTTCTGATTACTATAGACGCAGTGTCAATTGTTAAAGAAGGTATTAAGGGAAAAAGGACATAAGGGTCAAATTACGGGTCCTACCCGTTATCGGTATATCGACGGCCCACCGTATAAATAGTGTATTGTGTAACATTGTGTATTGGCACTTACTACGATTCTTCACCCTCTTTTTTTGTTCTGTTTTCCCTCTTTTAATCCGTTGGAAAAGATTTCGTCATAGTGTACATGTGGATGTGTTAGTATGTACGGTGTGTTTGTATTGAGTTTATAGTGGTGACACTTTTCGGAACCCGTTCTAAGACAATTTGATATATTTTTTGAAGTGGTCTCAGGTAGGTGGTATGGTTTCAAGAAAATGGTCTTAGTCTGAATATCGAGTATAGACTCTAACAAAAATTCCCATAAAATTATTTATTTTTAAGTTCAAAATCCCTTAAGTGACCAACGAGTCACCAATCCTGAGACGTGAAGGTGACGACCCTCGTGTCCGAGTTAGGGACCAGTCCATTGATTCTAGGACGGTCAGTACGCCACACCGGTTTTTATTAGATTAAAATTTAGTTATGATTGAAAAACTGTGTATTAAACGACTCGTTTTGAAAAGAGATATTTACTTATTTCCTTTAATGTTTTCATTTAAAATTAAAAAAAGAGAAATTTTCCGAAAGTAATGGAAAGTAATTGTTTTATAAGTATGAATCATGAAAAAACTCAGAGAATGAAGAGAGTGACGATTCGGTCTTCTTGTGTCTGATTGTTTCAAATCAATATTCTCTTTGGAAAAATTGGTTTAGTTTACGAGTAAAAATTTAAAAATTTAAAAATTAAGAGTAAAATTTTAAGGGAATTTGACATTTCCCTGACACACGTACGAGTCAACGATTCAGTACAGACTGAGAAACGCTGGGGTACCTGACATCGGGCGGTCGGAGGAGACAGGCACCCTAAAGGGTCCGTTCTTATGACGTCACCCGACGGTAAAAGATGAGGTCTTCTAGCAGGACTGGGTGTCTAGTTTGGGCGTAGAGGACGTAACCGTCCACCCAAGAAATGGTGACTCCGTGGTTCCTTCGGTCATTTTCCTGATGTTCATTTGATTGTCCTTTTGTGTCGAACATAGGTGACGACGAGTTTTCACACGAGATCGTTCGTCGTCGTAGTCAATAGTGGAACCTTGAGTCTTTACGTCTTTAAAGACCGAAGTGTTTCTGAATGACTTAACCTTAGACGTTAAATTGTTTTAGGATTCCACTAAGATACGTCTTCGTGTGGTCAAACTTTTAGGGACTAAAAATAGTGATTAAAAGATAGGATAGATAGGTAATCTTAGTACAATATCTTGAAATTTTTTTTTTTTACAAATAGTGAGGTCTGATTAAATCATACAATCCTAAACCCGTAATTATAAAATTTTTTCGTAGGGTCCATTAATGTTACCCGTCCATACCTACTCTTAGTTACCATTCCTTATGTTCTTTACTTCATTGCGAGTTGACTTCAACTAAGTCACAGTCTACTATCCTTCTATAATACTCTTTGAATCAGGTCTCCAGAGGACCCCTAGACTGACCACCAGTAATACATATGACCATGGAGAAAGTGGTAGATCCTAATTAAGAATGTATCAAATTAATGGTAATATCAAAACCCCGATATTTAGTGGGAAAATTGTTAACTTGCAGGGGTTTTAATTCATAGTCGTAAACCAATGAAGTATAATTTTGTCATTTTAAAAGTAGAAGTTTTATTTTAATCCATAGTATTTTTGATACTGAACATTCTCCTTATAATTATTGTTGAATAAAATTCGTCTTAAGGTTTGATATTTTACAGATTATTTGTCATTCTTCTGATATTTACAGTTTAATAGTAACCAGACGTGTTTTTCTATTTCCAAATATAAAAGATGTAAATGACGTCAAGTTCTTTACGACTTAGGACATTAATTTGACGAGTTTAGAAGAGGGATATGGTAAAGATATGGGGACGGGACCATAGTATAAGACAAAGGTTATATCATTTAAACTAAGTCATATTTAATAGGGGGATGTTCTCAATAGTCAGATGGGTGATTTCTTTCTATTTAGATTCATCAAACTTTAAAAAGTCTTCTTTTAAGTAATGAGGAGTAAAAAGAATTTAGTGGTTTGGAATACACTTCTACGGTAAACCTTTCGAGATAATATTCTTCATTAAAAGTTTGGTTCTCGGGTAGTAACACTTTCTATACTCTAAGAACATGTATTCGGAGTCCTACCTGAAATTGAGATGGGTAGTCATAAAGATTTGAGTAGATTTGAGTCCCCTCCATTTTGCTTCCGGATTAAACTTCCAATTAAAGTAGTGTTTCGGGTTTACTGTAAAGTTCACATAGACTTTTTTCAGTTCTTTCTTATTCTTTTTGATAAAATGGACTACCGTCTTAAACCAGAGCAAGAAAATTACATTAGGTACCGGAGCCTCCTTCGACGAGACCTACTTGACCTTTTTTTTATAAAAAAATTTTACATTAAAGGACATAAAGATTTTAATCATAATAAATGATTAAATATTACAGTTTAGTCGAAGACAAAAGAGAAGTCGATATTATCGGGTACACACATGCACGATTCAGTGAAGTCAGGAGGGTTTAGAAACACTGTGATACCTGACATCGGGTGGTCTGAAGAGACAGGTACCCTAAAAGGTCCGTTCTTATGACCTCACCCAACGGTACGGGAGGAGGTCCCCTGGAAGGGCTGGGTTCCTGACTTGGCAACAGAGAATTCAGAGGACGTGACGTCCCCCAAGAAATGGTGATCGTGGTGGACCCTTTAGGTATACCAGAATTTTTAGATCATGACTTTATATTACTTCTAAATTTTCGACTTCCTTCAACTACTTCTCAATACGTCTTTTGTGTTTTGATTGTAGACTTTTCTTGTGTTTCTTTAAGTAATTACCGTAAATATAAATGTGCCATAAATAAAAATTTTCATGGATAAATTTAGGAATTCATTCTCCACATACAGAATTAATATGTACATTTGACATGACTGAGTCAGAACAAGGGTCGCCCTTTTACTTTCGATACACTTCAAAGTTGTGTGACTACTTGTTTTAATGAGTTTATAAAAATTTTGTCTTTTTTTTTACGTACGTATTATTATTTTTGATGACTTAAAAGATTATCCCGAAAGTAAAGGATTAAAATTAGAAAGAAAATATTACAACTATGTTTCGGTCTCTAATCTTACTGCGATATGTATATCTTTTTTCCTTCCGTGACCAATTTGTAATTAACGAGTCTATACTGACAGTTATGATTACCTTGATTTAAGATGGTTTGATAGTCCACTTTCTTTTACGTGATTCAATTCTAAATTGATGGAGAAAAAAGGAGAGGGAAAATTTGTGTTAACGTTAATGTCCTGTCAAACTAAGTTCAAACGTCTAAATGGGTCACTTAATCACCGATTCTTTACATAGGGTAAATTCGTCTTTGTGAGGTAGTAGTGGGTCGGTGTCTTTAAAAGTTGGTTCATAGGTTCTAGAAATTTTTTCACAATAAAATGATTGGTAAAATCACAAGGTTTACAGATCGATTTCCTACGGATAAAATCGTCGGTATAACAAGTGTTTCACTTTACTTACAATAAAACGTATCAGACATAGAACGGTTCTTTCATTACTTCCAGTAGTATTCTATTGTTTGGTAGGTCGACCAAGTTGTGTGACTTAGGACCTTTTATTGGAACGGAGGATCCTCACGGCACGGTCTTGATACCGTTGAGAGAGATTTTGTCTTCAAGTAATATCTTTATATTACCTCTCATTTGTTTCTTGAGGAGTCGACGACCCTAGGAATAATTGTTTATCAATTTTTGAGTCTTTCGTACTTTTAATAGTTTTATTTTCACTACAGTTGTAAGGCTGCGAAGGGTATAGAATTATGTCGGTTTAAATTGTCACATTCATTTTGTATATGATAAGGGGGTTTTATTGACTTCTTGTTTTCGTATCCTTTTCTATGACATAGAGTGGTCATTCATTGGTCCTTTTTGAATTTTTACTCTATCGTACAGAAATAGATCCAACTGTTTTTTAAAATTCAAATTATTATAGGTCCCAACCACTTTCACTATTCTTTATCTATGAACGTGTATGTTGACCGCCCTTATGTTTGACCATGTCGATAGACCTACCTGTTTACCCGTGGTAGAAAATTTTAAATTTTGTAAGTACAGGGACACTGGATCGTTAAGATAAAGAACCCCAGTCGGGATAGACGAATTTCGTCGTTTGTATAAGTAATACGGTTACAAATTTTCTTTTTTCTATGTACGTACGATTTCACCTTTCCGTACATTCTGTAAGACGACCCACTCCCTTTTCGTCTTTTATATATTACTATTTTATATAAAATAATTATTAATCTATTATTATATCATCCTATATAAAATAATCTTTTTTAAATTTTGTGTATACGTTTCATTATGTTACGTTCTTTTAAAGATGACCAAATTAAAAATATATATTTACAGATCTTTACAGATATTCCTATGTGTGGGTTGAAGATTCACACGAATGAATGTGTCTTCCCTGACCTTAATTTCCATCACCAGTTTCCTTTAAGACCAGAATTGGTCTTAAAATTATAAAGAAAGTTTCTCTTATTATATAAGTATACATTGTATATAAATGAATTGTAACTGAAAAAAGTTTCTATTTTAACGTACCGGTTACTAAACTGTTTCCTAGTCAGTCAAATCAGCGACAGTGTAGACTGAGAAACGTTGGGGTACCTGACGTAGTACGGTCCGAAGGGACAGGTAGTGGTTCAGGGTCTCGAATGAGTTTGAGGTTTGCTATCCTGATATAAATATATTCGGTTGTTAGTTTATTTCTGACAAATTATCGATTTAGACATTCCAGGATCGTGTCATGGTCTTACACCTAGTTTTGACTTGTGATGAGAGTAGTACTTGTCTTCTCTGTCGTCAATTGTAGAAAGTTGTAGTATGGATTTTTACACTAGACTTTGTTAAGAGGGTAAAAATAGAAGGTGTGTACGGTGTGATTCACGATCTGTCGGGACTTCGGTACTCCTTATCTGGACCTCCCTCTGCCCCTCTTCCCCACTCTTTTCACACTAAAAGGTGTGGAGTGTCACTAGTTGTCGTGACCCGGACCTAAGGGTGTCACTCCCACGGTCGACTCGGACTTCTCGGTTATTTTGGGTGTACGATTTGGATTTGACCCGTCAACGGACGATGACTACAAAAATTTTCCAGTACTCAAAGGATTGTATCATAATTTTTTATAGGTCCCGTGTCCACTTTTGGTGACCAGTATGGTTTCTGGTCCTTTTAGTGTTAAATAAACTCTTTTCTGATGGTTGTCTGTTATTGTGTCTCCACTAAGTCGACAACTTTAATAGACTGCCTTGTAAAATTTCGTCAGTTGTATTTTGACGAAGTATTTCATTAATGGTTAAGAGAACTTTGTCTATTTTTTTATCTTTTGGGGTCGTTTTTTCACCTTTCACTTTCATCGAGTCAACACAGTTAAGAAACGCTGAGGTACCTGTTAAGAGGTCCGGTCTTATGATATCACCCATCGGAAAGGGAGGAAGTCCCCTAGAAGGGTTGTGTCCCTAGCTTGGGGCCAGAGAGCGTAACGTCCGTCTAAGAAATAGTCGACTCGGTGTTCCCTTCGGGTGTTATCTTCGCCTGCCCGTGTTATTATATCTGTTGGTTTGTATTGTAATAACTTAAACTCTTGTTTAGTTCTCTTAAATGAGTTGTTCTTCTTCTTTTGTCTTTTTTTTTTTTTACTTCTTTCGAAATTCTTGGACACCCCAGGAGGTTTCTAGATTCTAAGTATTTTAGTTTCAAGTCTTTCTCTTCTCTGTCTTACATCTGAATTTTTTATAAGTGTCTCTATTACTAGGTTTTAGGGGTTTAAATTGTTTGTTGTATTTAGATGTGTAAGTTCTACATGTTTGAAGTTTTTTTTATTTGGGTTTCTTAGTCTGTGGTTGTGGTAGTATTACTTTGACCATTTTTGATTTCTGTTTCTTAGAGTTTTTGTGGTCTTTTTACTGTGTAGTGGATTTTCCTTTGTTGTCCAAAGAAAGATTTTTGGTACCACGGTCTCCTTCACTATGTTATAAAAAAGTTCTCGATTTTCTTTTGTTGACAGTTGGAGTTTAAGACACCGGTTGTCTTGAACGGAAGTATTTAGTTCCTTTTTATTTCTACAATAGTTTCCTTTTGATTTTCTGAAGTAACGGTCGTCTGACCGGGAATTCCTTACCGATTTCCTTCGAGGAATTCTACCTTTCTTTTACAATTGTCGTCTTCTTTACCTTGTAGTTTTGCCTTTCTTGTTCCTTTCTCACTTTCCTATTTGCATTGTCTAATTGGAAGAGACGTACTCGAAGAATATAACGTAGATTACCGACTTCGTTTTTAACGTTGTATATACACCATGAGTCATCTCCTGTATGACCTCTGTCAATATAAACGGACGTCAGGTACCCCAGCGATTCTCAGCCTGTGCTGACTCGTTGGAGTGAAACTGAAAAGTGAAAGTGCGTGACCTCCTCCTTTACCGTTGGGTGAGGTCACAAGATCGGACCTCTTAGGGTCCCTGCCACCTCGGACCACCCGACGGTAGATACCCCAACGTGTCTCAGCCTGTACTGACTTCACGGAATCGTCGTCGTCGTCGTTCCGTTTCCCTGTGTTTACCTTCATCCCGTAGTTATTAACCGAATTTTACTCTTCTGTGATAATAGTTATCTGACACAATTCATACATATAACACTATAGATTTTTCAGTAGTAATTCTTTTGATATGTTCTGTCATAGGAGATTTTGTCGTATTTATTTTGTTCTACCATAGGATTTTTACAAATTTATCGGGCATTCTTTGGTTCTTTACTGTTTATTTCCTCTTTGTTTCCTTTGTCTGATGTTTATTGTTTTACTGACTAAAGTTCAGGATGTATAGTTAAGAATGAAATTTATATTTGTCAGATTATTTATATGTTTAATTTACTCACCTTTACAAGGGAACCATAAAGAACTTCTCTAGAGATCAGAAAGGGTAAGACAACAAAAGGAGATAAAGAAACGTGACTAGCGACTCCTTCCGAAAGAATAGAGAGGAACGATAAGAAACCTTGAGAAACGATCTGTACCTTGTTGTCTGACCAAGGTTTATCCTTCTCCTCATGTAGTTTCGACATATAACAGTGAGACAAATAAATTGAATATACGTCTCATGTAGTACTCTTTGTGACCCGACCTTCTTCGTGTTCGACCTTAGTTCTAACGACCCTCTTTATAGTTATTGGAGTCTGTACGTCTACTGTGGTGGGAATACTGTCCTTCATTTCTCCTTGATTTTACGGAGAACTTTCACTTTCTCCTCTCACTTTTTCAACCGAATTTCGAGTTGTAAGTCTTTTGCTTCTAGTACCGTAGACCAGGGTAGTGAAGTACCCTTTATCTACCCCTTTGTCACCTTTGTCAGAGTCTGAAATAAAAATCCCCGAGGTTTTAGTGACGTCTACCACTAACGTCGGTACTTTAATTTTCTGCGAATGAGAAACCTTCTTTTCAATACTGCTTGGATCTGTCGTATAATTTTTCGTCTCTAACTTCCGTCCTCCTCTTCCCCTGCTGTCTCCTACTCTACCAACCTGCCGTAGTGACTGAGTTACCTCTACTCAGACTCATCTGAGGTCCTCAACCACTACCTGTCCCTCCGGACCACACGACACCAGGTACCCCAACGTTTCTAAGTCTGTGCTGACTCACTGACTTGACTTGACTTGACTTTTACTTGTAACAAGGATTTGGTTTTCTCCTCCAACGTGTGTTCTTTTTCTATAGGATTTTCTTTGACTTCATTGTTTTTGAATGTCAGTCCCCATCCCCTCCGACGTTTTTTATTTACTTTTATTTTTATTTTTAGTTCCTTTTAACCTTCAACAGTTTGTCCTCTACCGTTCTCATTTGCAACTGTAAAATCCTGAGTCGTTTGATTTTACCTGACCTTACCCACTTAAATTGAGTCTACTGGTAATATAGATGATGACACCCGTTCTTAGGGAATCTTCTTTACCTCATCGGTAGTATCAGTTGTTCTCGGGCTTTTCCTCATGAACCTTCGTTAGAGTTTTTGCTGTCTTACTAGAGACAAGCAAAGGTTCCGTTTGGTAAGTCATAGTGCCATTAGGTTCAGATACGGGGCTGGTCATTACGACTTCTTCGACTTCAACTTACCAAGATTCTTTTGGATGTTCGGGAAACTCTTGATTGTGGGTTTTTTCTACAGGACAAGTAATATCCCCTGACCTTATGTTTTCATCCTTCAGTTCTTTCTGGACCTCATTGTCCATCTAAACAGAGGCCTCATGTCTTACTTCGTCCCGTTTCCGATTATCTAAAAACGATTTTCTTGAGTGATCAGTATCGTTTGTGGGAGAAGGTTGTTATGTTCTCTTCTGAGATGTGTACCTGTAGTGGTCTACCAGTTATGGTTTTAGTCTGACTAGTATAAGATACGTCGGTTTCTACCTCTTCGAGATATGTCAGTCGTTTTTGTTCTGGTCCTCGACTGATACCGAGTATGGTACTTGAGGAATAACTGTTTAAGTCTGAATTTAACTTCTTTCATCCCTTTTGGTGATCTGGTAAGTCCATACTGGATTTAGTTTAGGGGATGTTAATATGTCGTTTTCACTCTTTGTCTAAGTTCCCTAATCTAGACTATCTGTGTCACGGACTACTTGATACCTGCCTCCAAGTACTGTAACATGTTCTCTGTTCCTAGTTCTGGTAAGGGTTCTTTCTCTTTACGTTTTTTCGTTTTACCAACAGACTCTTCCGGAATGTTTATCGACACTTTTCTTCTCTTCGATTTTCGTTTCCTCTTTTCCTTTCTATATGGGTAAACTTACGTCTCAAGGTTTCTTATCGTTCCTCTCTATTCTTTCCGAAGGAGTCACTAGTCACGTTTCTTTGTCTCCTTTTGTTGTCTTACCCTTTCTGATCTCTATCACCCAGTCTACCATTTCGTAGACAGACGTTACGTCCTCTGGACCCAAGTTAGGGACCCAACCCTTCTAGGGGATCTCTTCCTTTACCATCGGGTGAGGTCATAAGAACGGACCTTTTAGGGTACCTGGCGCCTCGGACCATCCGATGGCAACTACCCCAGTGTTTCGTAGCCTGTGCTGACTCGCTGAAGTGAAAGTGAAAGTTCCCTTGTAAAGTACGTTTCTACCCGAGTTATTTCCTGTCTTTACCATCCCTGGATTGTCTTCGTCTTCTATAATTCTTCTCCACCGTTCTTATATTTCTTCATGACATGTTTTTCCCAGAAGTACTGGGTCTATTGGTGTTTTCATACTAGTGAGTGGATCTCTGTCTATAGGTCCTTACGCTTCAGTTCACCTGGAATCCTTCGTAGTGATACTTGTTTCGATCATCTCCACTACCTTAAGGTCAACTCGATAAAGTTTAGGATTTTCTACTACGACACTTTCACGACGTGAGTCATACGGTCGTTTAGACCTTTTGAGTTGTCACGGGTCTCCTGACCTTTTCCAGTCAAAAGTAATGTTAGGGATTCTTTCCGTTACGGTTTCTTACGAGTTTGATGACGTGTTAACGTGAGTAGAGTGTGTGATCAATTCATTACGTGTTTTAAGAGGTTCAGTCCGAAGTTGTCATGCACTTGACACTTGAAGGTCTACAAGTTCGACCAAAATCTTCTCCGTCTCCTTGGTCTCTAGTTTAACGGTTGTAGGCGACCTAATGACTTTTTCGTTCTCTCAAGGTCTTTTTATAGATAAAGACGAAATAACTGATACGGTTTCGGAAACTGACACACCTAGTGTTGTTTGACACCTTTTAAGGTTTTCTCTACTCTTATCGTCTGGTGGAATGGACGGAGAATTCTTTAGACATACGTCCAGTCTTTCGTTGTCAATCTTGACATGTACCTTATTGTCTGACCAACGTTTAGTCCTTTCCTCATTCAGTTCCGACATATGACAGTGGGACGAATAAATTGAATATACGTCTCATGTAGTACTCTTTGCGACCCGACCTTCTTCGTGTTCGACCTTAGTTCTGACGGCCCTCTTTATAGTTATTGGAGTCTATACGTCTACTGTGGTGGGAATGCGTCTTTCGCTTCTTGATTTCGCGGAGAACTACTTTCACTTTCTCCTCTGACTATTTCAACCGAATTTTGAGTTGTAAGTCTTTTGATTCTAGTACCGTAGACCCGGGTAGTGTAATACGGTTTATCTACTCCTTTGTCACTGTCTGAAATAAAAACACCCGAGGTTTTAGTGACGTCTACCACCTGACGCCTGTACTTTAATTTTCAACGAATGAGTAACCTTCTTTTCAATACTGGTTGGATCTGTCGTATAAGTTTTCGTCTCTGTAATGAAACGGTTGTTTCCAGGTAGATCAGTTCCCATACCAAAAAGATCATCAGTACATGCCTGCACTCTCAACCTGATATTTCTTTCGACTCACGGTTTCTTAACTACGAAAACTTGACACCACAACCTCTTCTGAGAGTTCTCAGGGGACCTGTCGTTCCTCTAGGTTGGTCAGGTAGGATTTCCTTTAGTCAGGACCCACAGTGACCTTCCTGACTACAACTTCGGCTTTGAGGTTATGAAAACGGTGGACTACGTTAAACTACGTTTCTCAACTGAGTAAACTTTTC
The DNA here is from genome assembly GCA_006410555.1 of Capra ibex. Classification (NCBI taxonomy): domain Eukaryota; kingdom Metazoa; phylum Chordata; class Mammalia; order Artiodactyla; family Bovidae; genus Capra; species Capra ibex. Next base: position 78,271,074 of record SJYO01041852.1, read on the forward strand.
TGGGGCTACGACACTCCCTAACCCCCGTCCTCCTCTTCCCCTGCTGGCTCCTACTCTACCAACCTACCGTAGTGACTGAGTTACCTGTACTCAAACTCTTTTGAGACCCTCAACAACTACCTGTCCCTCCGGACCGAACGACGACAGGGACCCCAGCGTCTCAGTCTGTGTTGACTCAGTGACTTGACTTTTCAAATTTTTTTTTTTCCTTCTTCTTCTTTTACGTGATAACATTTATATGACTAAGAAACGTTTTGTTTGATGTCATCTAAGAACTTGTTTTTGTCCTATCACTGGGCCTGGGGACGTGTCAGTTGTGGAAGTGTATATTGGAATGTCGGGACCCATAGGAGCCAAGGTGTTGTGTATAAGTTGGTTTAAATCTAGGATGTCATGATAAGTAACTTTTCATTAGACGTAGATTCACCTGGACACGTCAAGTTTGGACACAACGAGTTGTCAGATAACGTAGGGGGGTTTTTAGGGATGTGAATGTCAACCCCCTCACCTCTTTAAACTTTCCGACAAAGATCGTTAAAATTACTTTGATATTCCGTTTTATTCGTACCCCGGTTTTATTCGGTTCTGAAATATTAGTTTAGTTCTCCCTTCTAAATGAGATGACGTAGAGTTTTGTAAAATGTTTCGATGGTATTTATTGTTGGAATATAACGTTATTTCTGATTGTTTTCCATTGTTTTTTGTCTCCAAGATCTTTATCTAGGTATGTTTACAACTACCAAGTACTGTTTTCCCGTGTTTTTTATCATTACTTTCCTGTCGGAAAAGTTATTTACCGATACCCAATTAAATTATATGTTTAAACCTTTTCAATGTTTTTAACTTAGGACACAATGTGTTTGTAGTTAAGGCGCTTCGAATATCGAGATTTACAACGTTCACTTTTTGTCTCGAAGATCTATTATTGTGTCTTATGTAGGTGCTCGAACTCCATCCCTTTTTAAGAAATTCTCCTGTGTTTTCGTCATAGTATGATTTTTCTAGTTATTTCGTTTCATACAATTTGAAGACGACTAGTAGTTGTCTGTTTAATTCTCTCATTTTTGGTTATTATCGTACCCTTTTCTATAAACGTTGTATACATCGTTGTTTGTCGAATATATATTTTGTGTTCTTTTTGAGAAATTTTTAGTGTATGTGTGTGTGGTCTATACGGTATACCGACCCAGTTGTCCGATATAAGTATGTCTATTCTGTGTATGATAAAGTTTTTTTCTTCTTTTATTGTTTGTGTACGAAACATATGTTGGATTTTTGGTGTATAAGAAGTATGATTTTCCTGAAGAAATTATTTAGACTACAGAGAGAGGTAGTTAGTTAAAACAGAAAAATCGGTTTTTTTAAAATTTATTGTAAACTAAAGGGGAATAACATTTTAAAAGTATACATCTACCCACAGAAGATACTGTCTTAAATTTTCTCATGACGTTTTTATAACACTACTACCGGAGATACGAACTTAGATCTAAAGAGATCGTGACAAAGTCCTAAGACATAAAATCTTTCCGTAATAAGGTTCTTTTTATAAACTTAAATCGTCGTAGAGGTAATAAAATGGACATAAAACTCACAAATTCGTTTTTTTTTTTTTTAAGTCAGTTTTATGAATTTTCGAAAGAATATAATTTCTAAAAAGTAAACCTTATGTTGATATAATTAGTCTATTTACACTACATGAATTAATTTTAGAACGACCGTATTAAAGGTGTTTCCACTCACTTAGTTTGTTTAGTAAAGTAAGTACTTTTTACACATGGTGCACAAGGTTCATTAGATATAGGTTAAGTTTGTTGACTATTGATCCATAGAAACACCAATTGTCGTTCTGGTAGAACCCAAGTGTCGAAAACTGTAATCAGTCGTTGTATAAATTCAATTAATGAAATAAGAGAGTTAAAGTCTTACGGTCATTTTTAAGGGTAGAGGATCTAAGGAACCTTCTAAACTGTTCTATTACAATTGATTACGAGGATTATATAACGAACCATTTATATTTCGTGACTAACACACGTTTTTTCTGACAGGGTGATGTTATGATTACGACCCTATATGATTACGGTCCTTGAAGGTAGTATATTCGTCAAAATTTTTGACTAGTCTACGAGAATTCGTTGTACCCTATGAATCGATTGTCATTATAGACAACTCAAATGACGAAACATTAATTGTAAATGGACGTTCTAACAGTTCGTACTTCAAGTCATCGAAAGCCCAAGGTAGACCCAGGACCATATTTAACTCTTATAGGACACTATTTCCTAACGGATTTCTTGTCTTTTTATTTTAAACAATTCTCAATGTTAACCTTCTGTTTTGTTTGTATGTACCATTTTGTTTTAAGATTAAAAGATTTCACTTAAAATGACATGAGTCAGACAATGTATTTAACTTTCTTCAGTATACTTAATTTATAAGACCACTCTGTCAATATTTCTTTTTGAAGTTTTCTAGATCAATCTAAAGTGACAAATATGACGTATAGATATTAAACCCACACAGTTTTAGTGTATATATGTATGTATGTGTGTGTTTATATGTATAATTAGAACCAGTTAAGACTTCATTATAGTGTTTAACCGTGAAACTTCATTGGGGTATCCAAGGTGTATATAGAAACTTCCGTTATAAGATTTACTTTCTTTTTGTCGGAACACACTCTTTCTTACTTACTATAATAATTTTTCCTCTCAGAAGGATCAATCTTATAATATGTACCTCTTTTCCTTCTAGGAAGTTCACTTTTCTTTTGAATAGCAATGGTTCTACTCAATCACTTTATATCTTCCTTTATTAAAAAAATTACTGTCACTAGTCCCTATAGACTTATGATATTGTTTTGTTCGATGACAATTGTCGGATTTACAAATGAATTCCTTATTTCTGTCATAAACAATTCTATTCGTACGTTTTTGTCATTTGTCTAAACTTTTTTGTTTTTCATATCTTGAAGGTCTTTACTTCAATGTTGATAATTTTGTTTGTTTTAGAAGTTATGTTGTATGTGGTTGTGTTTAGATTTTAATTTACTGTGACTAGTTAAATCACCAATGTTTCTTGTACCTCTTGGACCTTGAGAGTCTTCAACGTCCTGTGACCACCTTCACATTTTATTATGTTGGTACCGCTTTTGGACCACTCGCCAAAGGTTGACTGAACTTTCACCTTTTCCTTTGAAAGACCCAACTACCTTTACAAGATGTAGAACTCGATCCATCACCAATGTGTCTACACAAAAACAGTTTTAATCGGTTCGTCGTAGGAATTCATAAATCCATAAAATGATATACGTTAGTCCGAAGGGACCACCGAGTCACGATTTCTTAAGTGGACGTCCTCTGGTTCAAGTTAGGGATCCAACCCTTCTAGGGGACCTCCTCCCATATCGATGGGTGAGGTCCTAAGAACGGACCTCATAGGGTACCTGTCTTCTCGGATCGATCGATACCAGGTGTCCCAGTGTCTCAACCTGTGTTGACTTCGTTGACTCACATGTACGTTCGTGCGTGACGTACATTAGTATTGATTATTTCATGATCCCCACCCCTGGTACTTACTCCCTGAAAGGACCCTCAGGTCGTCAATTCTTAGGTGTGAAGGTGAAGTCCCCGCGTCCAATCTAGGGACGGATCCCTTGATTCTAGGGTATACGACACACCGCGACGGGTTCATACAATCAACGAGTCAGTACAGGTTGAGAAACACTGTGGTCCCTGACACCGTGCGGTCCTACGAGAGACGGGTACCTTAAGAGGTCCGTTATTGTGACACTCACCCAACAGTAAAGGAAGAGGTCCCCTAGAAAGGTTAGGTCCCTGACTTGGGTCCAGAGGACGTGACGTCCGACCAAGAAATGGTAGACTCGGTGGTCCCTTCGGGTTTTTTGTTGTTTTTGTTTTACTTTGTTTTGTTCTTTGGCACTTACTCAATCCATCATCTAATGTGGTCGACTTTTATTTTGTTTACTTGTCCTTTTGATATGGGTTTCTTTAATGGGTCTTACGTGGTGACTCGTAGTTTTTCTACATTTCGTGTTCTGTTATTTTTATACCCTGAGTCTCGTTCTTTAGAATTACGTGGTTATTTAACCTCGAGACCCATCTAGTCATGAAACAAAAGACGAGGTTATACATTTCTCTAACCTTCAACTAAGAACGGCTCTCAATTCTCTGAAGAAGGACCTCCTCTCCCTCCTTCAATAGTAACCGTTTACAAAAATTTAAACATCCACCGGTTCTAGTTCCTTTGAGGACCTCGTTTATCGTCTGATTGGTTTTCCAAATTTTCTTTTACGACCTTTACTCTACATTTATACCCGAGACTTTTCGGGTCTGTATAAGGACCCTGAGATCTTCTATTTTACATATACCTCTGGATACGAGTACAAATCCTTTTTTGGATTTTTGTCGGATTCGAGAGTGGAGACAGACTGGGACTCCAATACGTTACTTTCTTCACTTCCTGTTTCGGCTTAATATTTGAAAGACCGACTAATGACTAGCATACGGGGGTTTGTGTGTGACTCGGTGAACCGGTTCTCACCCTCTGAATGATCACTGTCCGTAAATAGTTTTAGAGACCAGTTCGTGATCGACTGGTATTTGACTTATTTCCGGAATTACCGGTGTATACTATTTCGTGTGTTTTAATCAAGACTCTTTAGTGATTTCGTTGTTTGTTGTATGTGTTGTTCGTCGTTGTTGTCTGTTGGGGCCCTTCCCCTTTCTCAGATTAAAGTTTCAACGGTGTAATAAAATTTTCAGGTTAAGAATTGGTTTTTGGATACTTTGTGTGTCTCTTTGTTCTCTCATACAGGATTTGTGTCCCTTCTCTAGGTAGTTATTTTTGACAGGGATTCTTGTTATTTTTGACATGGGTTCCTAAATGATCTTTTTTGAAACTTTAGATGATAAAATTATACGAATTTCTCGACTTCTTTTGGTACGGATTTCTTAATTTCATACTCTTACTGTAGAGTGGTTTATTTCTTATGGGATTTTATTTGTCTTTAATATTTTCCTTGTTTTATCTTTAATATTTTAAAAAAACTTTTAGTGATCTTCCCGAGTTCTCGTCATGACCTACCCATCTTCTTTTCTAGACACTGGAACTTCTCTTCAATAAACTTTAATGTGTCAGACTCCTTTTCTTCTTTTTCCTTACTTCTTTTTAATTGTCTCTAGTCTCTACATAGTCTGTTGTTCATATGGTTGAATATATGTTACCTCAGGGTCTTCTCCTCCTCTCTTTTCTTGTCCTTTTTTTGATTTTCTTTATTACCAGCTTTCGTAGCGTATAAATTACTTTTTGTAATTGTCTTCTCCGGTTTATTTAAGGTTCATTTTATTTTACATTCTCTCCGGGACCTGTTTAACATTATTTTGACGTTTCAGTTTCTTAGATTCTGTCAGCACTGTGTACCACATGGCTCGGAGTTTTATTCTAATTGTCGACTAAAGAGTAGTCTTTGATATCTTCGGTTTTCCGTCATCTTATTGTGTAAGGTTCATGATTTCCTTTTTATTTACTTGGTAGTTAGATCCTTAAGATATAGATCGTTTTTATAGGAAGTTTTTATTTCCCCAGTCTTTCTATAAGGGTTTATTTGTTTTGGACTCAAAGAGTGATCGTATGATTCGGGAGTCGTTTATGATTTGTCTAAGACAATCGACTTGACTTTCTTTTGTCTTGTCATTGAACTTAGGTATACTTTTTAGTCTCATGGTCATTTCCATAAGGTGTGTCATTGTATATTTTCTGTCACATTTAAATTAAAAGATTGAAAAAGGGAGGATAAATTATATTCTCTATTTACGTGTGTCGTTATTAATATTTAGATACAACTATCCGTGTGTTGTATTTTTCTACCATAAACATTACTATCGTCGTATTTTCTCTTCACTTACCTCTATGTCTACGTTTCAAGAAAATACAATGACTTTAATTTAACGATGATTAGGTTTAATTTAGTGACATTTGATTCTACAATTGACATTAGAAATTCCATTAGTGATTCTTTTATTGAGTTTTATTATGTCGTTTTCTTTGTTTCCTTAATTTAACCATGTAACCCTTTGTAGGTAGATCTTTTCTTCCGTAATTAACTCCTTTTCACCTTGTTTTTCTTGTATTGTGTATGTCTTTTGTTTATCGTTTTATTGGCTGTACTTAGGGTGAAATAGTCGTTTGTGTAATCTACATTCACCTAATTTGAGTCTAATTTTTGGTCTCTTGACGTCTTACTGATTATTTTGTTCTGAATATACGACAGATTTTTTCCGTGTGATATTCCTGTTTTTATCTGACTTTCATTAGAAAATGTCTTTCTCTATGTGGGATGTTTGTCATTGGTTTTCTCGTCTTCACCGATGTAACTCGATTCCTATTGGAGTTACAGATCATAATTACTTTTTGACTTAATCATCAATTCTTGAAAAGTTGTTTTTTTTAAAGTCCGGGTATATAAAAATGACCTTCTCAGTAGGGTATTCCATTCTTTCGTTATTATGTTTACCTTTGATAAGTTCTACAGACTCATTGTGAAAAGTTAAGTTAAATGTTTCAGTCGTCATAGGACCATAGTTCGGTCTGTTTTCGTGACGTTTTTTATATGATGTCTTACAGAATAATAGTATTTACATATTTAGAAGTTGTTTTATGATCGTTATGTCATAAAGTTGTTATATAATTTTTGTCTTGTGTAATACCAGTTCACCATAAATTTTACCCTGTTCTTCCACTCAAGATAGATAACTGTCTTCCGACTAATAATGACTTTTGGTGGTTACATTAAGTCGTTTATTTCATTTCTTCTTTTCAGTACGTGTAGAGTTGTCGACGTCTCTTTCTTAAACTGATTTAAGTTGGACATGATTACTGTTTTTAGGAGTCGTTTTCACTTCATTATCTTTTCACTTTTCACTTTCAGTACAGGCCGAGAAACGGAGGGTACCTGAGATGTCAGGCACCTTAAGAGGTCCGGTCTTATGACCTCACTCATCGGATAGGGGAGAGGTCTCCTAGAAAGGTTGGGTCCCTAGTTTGGGTCCGGAGAACGTAACGTCTTCCTAAGAAATGGTCAACTCGGTGTTCCTTTCGGGTTTCATTGTCTTCCCTTTAAATAAATTGGACTTTTTCGTAGATGGTCTTTCAACGTCGATAATTATTACATTAAGTGTTACTTTCTGACTTGTGAAAAAGAGGTATTTTAACTCTTACCTCGTTGCTACACGTCACAGTGGTAAAGATAAATTATAACAGGAACCGTCACACTATTTCGTTTTTTTTTTTTTTGTGTGTGTGTCTTTCTTTACTTTTCTAGACATGAGTGTCTAATTTTCCAACATTTTCAAGGATCTTCATTATTCGAATGTTTACAAAGTTCCCTGTTCCAGTTATATGTAAATTTATTTGACGTAAAATTAATATATTTTGTAGTCACTTATTGACCTGTAAATTTTCCGTTGTAGTAAATGTTATTGTAGTTTATTAGTCGTTTAGGTCGTTTTTATATATTTAGATCGTTTTATAAAGGTTCTAGATGTACGACTTTTGATGCTTTGTAACTTCCTTATTTCTTTTGAACGTATTTACTTCTCCATGTGTCATAAGTATCTAACCTTCTGAGTTATAATTCACAATTCTAATTCTATAAATAAGAAGCAGGTTTGACTAGATGTATACGTTATGTTAAGGTTAATTTTAAGGTCGTCCTATAAAACGTTTTAAATATTCGACTAAGATTTTAAATGTACCTTTACGTTTCGTAAATATACACAGTCACGTTAAAACTTTTTATTGATGTCTCAACCTCTTGAGTATGATATATTAGAGTCTCGAATAGTATTTGGATGTCATTAGTTTGTAAAACCATAACCGTTTCTAGTCACCTGTCCTATTATATAGATTGTCATCTGGGTGTATAGAAACCCAGTTTATTATAGAAACAGCTTCGACGTTCTTTTGTACATCTTTCATATTGGAAAAGTTATTTGTCGACCTTACTGACCCACACGTATGTATTTGCTTGTTTGAAACGTGGTATATGTGTTTTTAATTACGTTTTGTCTGGTGTCTGGATATGCATTTTGGATTGATATTTTAAAGATTTTCTTTTAGAAGTACATGAACCTATTCCATTTATTATGTAGAATCCATGCTGTGGTTTCTGTTAGGTATCTACTTTTGTTCACTATTTATCCTGACGTTGTTTTACCTTTTAACGAAAAATTTTCAAAGATTAGTTCCTTTATTTGTATGTTCGGTATCTGACCTTTTTTGTAGACATTTTGTATGAAATTTTTCCTGAACTTAGATCTTGTAAATTACTTGAGAGTTTTAGAGTCATTAATCTTTTATAGTTAATCTGTTTTCAACGGTATTAATGAGTAGTCTCTTTTCTGTTTAAATTTGGTGTTACTCTATAATGATATGGGATGATCCTACTTTTTTTTATCTTGTATGACTATTATGGTTTTTCACGACTGTTCTTCCGTGCCGGTTTATTTTATCAGAGTATATAAACCGTCCTTATGTTTTACTTTTTAGGTGATATGAAGTAATAGTCGGTCTATTTGTCAGACCGTCAAAGAATTACTGCAAATTGTATGTAAATGGTATGGTGGACCGTCAAGGTGAGGATAGATAAATGGGTTGCTTTTCTCTTTGAATGAAATGTATCTTTAGATATGTTTACAAATGTCACGAAAATAGGCATTAGTTGGTATTGACCTTTGTTGGGTTTACAGGAAGTTGAACACTTGTCTATTGCAAATCATCATATAGGTGTGTCAGTCTTTGATGAATCGTTGTCTTTACGTGATAGTTTTATGTGTTGTGACTTCTTGGAGTTTATGTAATTCGATGTACTCTCTTAGGACTGAGTTTTCAAATGTGTGATACAAAGGTATATACTGTAAAGACCTTTTCATGAACGGTTCCCGACTACTATCATCCTCTTCCACAACTGAAGTTGATTGCGTTTACTTAAGACCTGTTATGTTCTTGTTAGAATAGAGAGTTGACATGACCACCAATACGTTGACGTATGTAGATAGTTGTAAATGGTTTACACTTACAGACAGTTGTTTCTCCAGTAAAAGTGAGGTTTATCAAATCATTTTTCAACTATTTTTAAATTAAAAAAGTTTTGATATAAGTTCTAGGTTAAAGTTCTCACTGGTGATTCTTAAGTCTTTATTTTACATGTTTAGGGTTTGGTTGTCTTCATATGTCCAATTCTTTACTTGTTCCCCCCTTTTTTCAGACAAAATCTTTCCGTTTTTCTCTTTTTAGTGTGGTTCTTACCTTCGTTTAACATCCTACCGTTGTTGTGTTCTTATAGTTGTTGACCTTATCTCAATTCCATTGACCAAACTTGGGTGTGTAATTTTTGTTTTTTTCAGTCTGATCTAATTCTTGTTTCTGGTTACTATATGATAAACATTCTCTGTAGATAGATTCGTATTCATGTATCTTTCCAACTTTTATTTGTTTACTTTTTTTCTATGTAAGTTTGTTAAAGGTTTTCTTTTGAACGTATCGATAATATAATCTATTGTTTCTGATATTCTACTTTTGTGATTGTTTTCCGAGTCTGTATGATAGTCCAAGTTAAATGGACTTCCATCTCGTTAAGAAACCGGTGTTTGAGTGACCTTTTCTTGTTGGTTGAGTGACCTTTTCTGGGACTACGACCCTTTCTGACTTCCGTTTTCCTCTTCTGCCTCTGTCTCCTACTCTACCAACCTATCCTAGTGATTAAGTTACCTATACTTAAACTCGTTTGAGGCCTTTTATCACTTCTTGTCCCTTTCGACCGTACGATGTCAGGTACCCCAGTGTTTTTCAGTCTGTGCTGGATTGTTGACTTGTTGTCCTCTTTATATGTCCGTATCTACCATATGGATTATTTTATTAGAGTTTCCGATATTTCGTTTTCGACTGTTTTGACGTTCCCCTTTTACTTGTTTAGGTCTTAAATTTACCTTTACAATCGTATATGTTGAATTAATAAGTTTTTCGTTTGTCGGATTTTAAATGTTTCTATGTCTTTTAGACTCCTTGTGGTTGTTTAAACTATATTACCTCTTTATATATATCTGTACTCGGATTGTTAATCTCTTTGTTATGAGAAAAGTCTACGTCATTTTGTAAATATTTTTAACTAGTGTATGTTCCGGTATTTCGTTCTTAGTTTTCTACAGTTTCTTGACTAAGTATGTCCGATGGAGTTGACGGATATTACGTTAATTCAAATTTCGATTGTTTTTATCTTTCGATTAGATTTCAGTGTGTACGTACCTTTAAAATTTATTGACTACTCAGTTTCTTCCATATTATTAGATATAATTATTATTTCAAAGGGTCCTCCGTATTTACCATTTCTTGGACGGACGGTTACGTCCTCTGTACTCTCTGTGTCCAACTTAGGGACTCAAACTTTCTAGGGGACCTCCTCCCGTAACGATGAATGAGGTCATAAGAACGGACCTCTTAGGGTACCTTTCTCCTCGGACCTTCCGATGTCAGGTATCCCAGTGTCTCTCAACCCGTGTTGACTTCTCTTAATCGTCCGTGTGTACGTATTATCATGAATCCGGTTTTGTTACTCTTACAAAGTATAGTTTTCGTATCCTACGGTTTTTTGACGGTTCATTTAAATATCAGAATTGTTTTTTTTCATACTAGAATTTATGAAAATAAATAAAAGTTTATTCCTTGAGATTCATACTTATTCGGTATATAGGTTGAATTTTTCCTTTTTTTAACATTATGACTATTTACCTTGTTATCTTATTTCTTTTTGTTTTTGTTTGGTCAAAAATTTTTTATTTTTCGTTGTGACTAAGTGACTTTTCTTGTATTGACTGTTTGGGGACCCCTTTATTTAATCTTTTTTTCTGTCTTCTGTGTTTATTAGAATGATTACTTCTTTCCCTATTATATTTGTCTCGGATTTTTATATAGATCTCTTATAGTACTTGTGAAAATACGTTTGTTTAGACTTTTGAAATTTTTCGATTTTTTAAAGTCATAATGTCTATACCAGGTCGTTTTGACTGAGTACTTGTTAATCTTCCTGAACTGCCAAGAATATTGATGTTTATGTAACTCTACTATCAAAGTGGTCCGTTACTATCAAATACCGGAACAAGGTGTTTTTAAAGTTCTTTACCTAATTAATGTATGATATGTTTGAGAAACTCTTTTAATTTATTCTTGTCATTTTATGTCCAGATAGAATAAGCAATTGTCTGTTCTTTTGAGAGAAATTTTTTAACAACCCTTTCCGTCGGGTAGTCACAGGGACACAAGGCAAGGAGTAAGAAGCTCTCACATTGACTAACATTCCAAATAGACAGAGTACTATACCTCGTCCAAGACATCGATTTATCCGTTGATAATTATTTATCCAGTTCCGTCGGTCTCGTGATGAAGGTACATTGAGAAACGTGGAGACCCCTTCGTCCTGATCAAAAAACATCAATCGATATAAACAACGAACGAACGTTCCACGACCTGGAAACCTGAACCTAATGAGTTGACGGTACGTTTGACACACATGTGTTACACACAGACCTGGGTAGAACATCGAAGTTACTATTACAAGAAACAGAGACTGGGTTCTCAGAGTACAGAAGATGGTGATAGGTACTTTGTTATTAACCGATTGAATTATCGAACAAGTTTGCTGGTATGTTGACTTGAGTAAAGTGTACGATCGTTCCAGTACGAGTTTAGGAAGTTCGATACGAAGTTGTCATGCACTTGGTTCTTAAAGGTCTACATATTAGAACTAAATCTTTTCCGTCTCCTTGGTCTCAAGTTTCACGGTTATAAGGATCTTTACGTTCCCTTAAGATTTTTTTTAGACGAAGTAACTGATGCGATCTCAGAAAGACACCTAGCGTTTTTTGACACCTTTTGAACATTTCTGTACTCTTATGGTCTGGTGGAATGGACAGAGGACTCTTTGGACATATGTCCTGTTCTTCGTTGTCAATCATGGTCTGTACCTTGTTGTCTGACCGAGTTCTAATCCCTTCCTCACACAGTTTCAACATATAACAGTAGGACGAATAAATTGAATATACGTCTCATGAAGTACCCTTTACACCCCGATCCTCTAAGTGTTCGACCTTCGTTCTAACGGTCCTCTTTATAGTTGTTAGAGTCTATACGTCTGTTATGGTAAGGTTACAGTGTTTCACTTCTCCTTGATTTCTCGGACAACTACTTTCAGTTTCTCCTCTCGCTGTTTCGACCGAATTTTGAGTTGTAAGTCTTTTGATTCTAGTACCGTGGACCAGAGTAGTGAAGGACCGTTTATCTACCCCTTTTTCATTCTTGTCACTGTTTAAAATAAAAGAACCCGAGGTTTTAGTGTCGTCTGTCACTGACGTCGGTACTTTAATTTTCTACGAGGGACCTTCTTTTCAATACTGTTTGTCGTATAATTTTTCGGTCTCTGTAGTAAGACGGTTGTTTCCAGGTATATCAGTTTCTGTAATAAAAGGGTTGTCAGTACGTACAAACACTCTCGGACTGGTATTTCTTCCGACTCGTGGTTTCTTAACTACGAAAACTTGACACCACGATCTCTTCTGAGAACTCTCAGGGAACCTGTCGTTCCTCTAGTTTGGTCAGTTTAGAATTTCCTTTAGTTGGGACTTATGTGTGACTTCCTGAGTACAACTTTGAGGTTTTGAAACCGGTAGACAACACTTCTCAGCTGAGTAACCTTTTCTGAGACTACGACCTTCTCTAACTCCCGTTCTCCACTTCCCTCACTGTCCCCTACTATACCAACCTACCGTAGAGACTGAGTTAGCTATACTCATACTCGTTTGAGACCCTCTATTACTTCCTGTCCCTTCGGTCCACACGACGTCAAGTACCTCAGTGTTTCTCAGTGTGTGATGAATCACTGATTTGTTGTTACGAGAGACTATCTAATAGAAAGTGAATAACTAAATGTCTGCGAGTAATCTATTATGTCTTCATGGAACGGAGGATATACTCACTGTTGATCTAAAAATTTTTCGGTGAACATTTTTCCATGACTCTTACAATCTATTTGCCCATACATCAATAAGTAATATAATAAAAGAAATTTTACAATGAGAAAAATATAATACTATATAAATCACTTAAATTTTCAAGTGTATCATTTTCTTAGAAGTTGACAGTGTGAGGAAAAATAAAGTTCCCACTACTCGTTAAGCACCCTCTTTCCATCTTTAAAAGTCAATAACTTCAGTCTTTAAAAAATAATAAACCCCTGTATTTACAAATTACGAACTCCTTGAGAAACCGGGCATACAGTGTCTTTCATAACGAAATGGAATCCTGTACTTAAAGTTTAATAAATTTTGAATGTGGAAAAGAAAGTATTTTGATTATGTCAAACTTAAACAGAAAATTCACTGAATTGTCTTGTAAAGGTCGAATGACCTGACCGGTACATACATCAAAAATTTAACCGGAAGAAGTATAGGATGGAGGATTTTATGGGTTGGGTGGTGAGTATAAGTTCAGAGTTTTGTCTTAAAGATTTTTAATTGAACCACTCGGTCCTACTAGTTTTAGTAATAGTTTTACAGTCATAGATACGAAGTCTCCTTCTGTCCTTTACCTTCTTTCCGTGAGGAAAAAGATCAAACTTCTGTTTTACCTTAGAGTCTCCGTTAGGTAAAAGTAACAAAGAAAATTTATATAGTGTTGTGATAAGATTTATGCAGTAAGGTGGGGAGGGGGAAAAAATCTGTGTTTTATGATGATACACCAATAATTTTGACTACTACTTAATAAAGTTCAAAATGGAGGGATTCTTATATATCGATGGTAAGTAATCCCTGTGAAATAAGGAAGTTAAGGAAGTATTTTGGTTGGGACAAAAAATGGTAGAATTTCAAAACTTTCTTCCAACCTTCCCGAGACTAAAAGAAAGTAAAGATTTTCCAGGAATGAGAAGGTATGACTAATGGACTTGTATTTTATCGCGACGGTCTTTTTGTTTAGAAGTGTCTTCTCCTTTCCCGACGTATATCCGTAAATGGTATCTTGTTTGACTTCAAATGACTTTTCCTTAAATAAACTCTCGTGTCTCTTTTGATTCAACGTAGATCATTTCGTCTTGACCACGGACTGAACTTTCAGATTTGCCTCTAAAATTGTTTACACTTAGTAGTCGTCTGTTTAGAGATTTTGGTTTCCGGCTGGTTTCTAATATCAAACCTTCTGATTGTAAAATTGGTTAGTTTTTTCTTCGTTCCTGATTCCTCTGTTGTCTATAAGTCCTACTAAGTAAGTCAACTATGTGTCATATTTAAAAGACTCTTGTGCAGAGATGTGCTCTATTGTACGTTATCTCAACTCTTTGTCTTCTATATATTATAAACGGAAAAATCCTTACAATGTGTCATATTTCCCATTCAGGTTAACCCAACTTATCGTTTAATAAGTAAACAGTAATTGTACGAGACGTAGTTATACTCTTTCTCCTTTTGTCGAGAAGACTAATAAGAACTTTCATTCTTTGTTACCAATAGGAACCTCTGTTTTTTATATGTTAATAATATTAGTCATACTTTAACACTCAAGGTATAAAACACTTTAGATTTTGATATGTTTTACTATTGGTAAGTATGAATAATTCTCCTTGTCTTCGGGGGTGAAGTTGAGATCGACCTATTAACAAAGTTGATATTCTTATTCTAAATTGTATGTCTTTTATTCCACTTTAAGTGTGGAACCCACTTAGGAGTTCTTTTATAAAATCTATTCATAGGGGGACAGACAAATGAAGAATGTACTAAATTTTTTTTTTTTTTTCCGTCATTTTAGGATGTTTCTTTGATTTTAGTGTTCAATCTGGTAAGTATATTACTGGGTTAAATGTTTCCCAATTAACATATTCCGTCTCTTCCGTTACCGTGGGGTGAGGTCATGAGAGCGGACCTTTTAGGATATCTACCTCCTCGGACCATCCGACGTCGGGTACCCCAACACTTTTCAGCCTGTGCTGACTCGCTGAAGTGAAAGTGGAAAGTGAAAGTACGTGACCTCTTCCTATACCGTTGGGTGAGGTCACAAGAACGGACCTCTTAGGGTCCCTGCCCCCTCGGGCCACCCGACGGCAGAGACCCCAGCGTGTCTCAACCTGTGCTGACTTCACTGAATCGTCGTTAACATATTCCTTCGGATTATGGTGAAAGAAGTAAAGTAAGTAAAGTTGTTTATTGTAGTCGTTAGGATGGTGAGAATAAGCTCGAACAAAGAATTACGAGGTAACATACTGAACTCGTTTGTGTTTGTCTTGTACAAGTACTCTGAATCGTCAGAAACTTCTTCCTTTTATTTTGTATGTTTTCATATATAAAATATTCCGAAACTAATTACAAGTAAGGAATAATCGTGTTTTTTACAAATTGGTTATGTCATTTAGACGTAAATCAGGAGACGTAAGTTTTATTCGGGAAGAAGGATACGATACGATTCTCTTTTTATGTGTTTTGTTCATAAATACACTAAACTCATACTGAAAGTAGGGTTTGACTCTACTATGGTAGTCTCCTACCTAATTATACGAATATATATTTGTTGACGAGAATGATACACACCGAGTAAAGATGACGATACGAAAAGGGAATATATTATACGATTACGATAGATGAGATAGTTTTAGTCTGTAAGACTGACTCCAATATTAAATAATACAATGTAGTGACAAAAATTTAAAAAAATTTACCCTTTTTTTTGATATCGCGATTCACAATTGAATTTTATAGAGGAGATTCTTTTAAGTCTCCAAATGTCTTTTAATTTTTATTTTAATTTTTTAAAAGGAAGGTATGTTCGAACATTTTTACTACCCTCGAACAAATTTAGGACTTCGAGTTAGACTATGTCTTCTTGGTGAAAAGAGAATTCTCCTTGTATATCAATATCAGAGTTTTAATATGATTTTGGACTGGATTAACATTGGTTTTACCGGAAATTTTCCAATTTTGTTGAAGTTATGACTCACAGTTACGATAGTAAATCTTTTCTTTTTAGTGAGTGGAAAGTTTGGATCTCAAACATCGACCTTCTCGGCTGGTTCAAGTATTCCGTTTTGGGCATTGTCTAACAATAAATTTTCGTTAAGGGACAAAATTTCTTTTCTTTTCTTTTTTTTTTGATAAAATTGTATAGTTTGAAATAATTGTGTGGGTGTCAACGATAAGAATTGGACGGAAAATTCTATGGTACTCACTATAGATGTTAGTTCCGTAATAAAGAGATATAAGTAGGGTTTTACAACATTGATGGTGTAAATAATTCACAAAGATACTTAAATGAGTAAGAGTTTGTGTTTAATTTCTATATCCTTAACACATAGTGAGAGTTTAGGTGAGGGAAAAGAACGAGTGGGTTTTAAGGAGAGTCTATGTTTAGTTCTCTCTGTCTATAAAATACATAAGTTTCTGTCGTCTATAGGAGCTTGGATCGGAGGAGTTAGTGTCTTTTTTTTTTTTAAACAAATTTATTTGAAGTCCTAAGTGATGTGTCATCGGTCATTGGGTAAGTTTAAAATGTCGTAATGTTGATATTAGTGAAGCTCTATGTTGTTAGTGACTGTCTTTTATATTTGTAATTTTTATTTATCCTATCATATTTGTCCTACCGTGTGTACTTCTAGACTTAAATACTGACACTTTAAACCCCGTCTAATATCTCTTTTATTTACCGGTCACAATAATTAATTACTGATTTTCCATATTTTAGTCTGTGGATTCTTCATATTTTTTTATTGTTTTTGTATATCATTTCCCTACCACTTTTTTGTTCTAAAAATTTTAAAATTTGAATTTGTACTATCGTTAAAAAATTGTAATGATGAGTTGTCATTTTTCCGTCCTTTCGTTAGGACTAAAAGTAACCAAGGGGGTACGGAGTTACTCATTTCTTAGGTAGACGTTACGTCCTCTGTATCCTCTACACCCAAGTTAAGGACCTAGCCTTTCTAGGGGACCTCCTCCTTTATCTTTGGGTAAGGTTATAAGAGCGGGTCTCTTAAGATGCCTGTCTCCTTGGACCGTCCAATGTCAGGTGCCTCAGTGTCTCAGCCTGTACTCACTCACTGATTCGTGTGGTGTATGTTCGAGAGTTCTACGGATATTTTAAAAGAGGATACTTCTTTAAGAATTTCTTAGGACAAAAACAAACACAATCAGTGAGTAAGTACAGGTTAAGAAACTCTGGGGGTACCTGACATCGGGTGGTCTGAGGAGTCGGAACCTTAAAAGGTCCTTTCTTATGATCTCACCCAACGGTAAGGGAAGAGGTCCCCTAGAAGGACTGGGTTCCTAGTTTGGGTCCAGAGGGTGTAACGTCCGTCTAAGGTAGACTGGGTGGTCCCAAAGAATTTCTTAGGACTTTCTGATCTTTATTTAGGTAAATAATAGTCCAAAAATTCCAAAGGAATTCCTCAGCAGGGTAGTGAAGTACCCTTTATCTACCCCTTTGTCACCTTTGTCACAGTCTAAAATAAAACCCCCCGAGGTTTTAGTGACGTCTACCAGTGACGTCGGTACTTTAATTTTCTGCAAATGAGGAACCTTCTTTTCAATACTGGTTGGATCTATCGTATAACTTTTCATCTTTGTAATGAAACGGTTGTTTCCAGGTAGATCAGTTCCGATGTCAAAAAGGTCACCAGTACATACCTACACTCTCAACCTGATATTTCTTTCGACTCGCGGCTTCTTAACTACGAAAACTTCACACCACAACCTCTTCTGAGAACTCCCAGGAAACCTGACGTTCCTCTAGGTAGGTCAGGTAAGACTTCCTCTAGGGGACTTCCCTAAAGAAACCTTCCTTACTACGATTTCGACTTTGAGGTCATGAAACCGGTGGAGTACTCTTCTCGACTGAGTAACCTTTTCTGAGACTACGACCCTCCCTAACCCCCGTCCTCCTCTTCGCCTGCTGTCTCCTACTCTACCGACCTACCGTAGTGACTGAGCTACCTGCACTCAGACTCACTTGAGGTCCTCAACCACTACCTGTCCCTCCGGACCACACGACGCTAAGTACCCCAGTTTTTGTCGACCTGTACTGACTTGCTGACTTGATTGATTGATTCCTCAACATTACACATTCATATGGAACGAGCATTTTATACAAGGATTTTCGAAATGATCATTCGTTTAGTATAAAAGGGTTAATAAAGACTAATCAGATCTGATCAGACCGGGGTTTATGAAGACTACTCTAAACAGTGGACTCACATTTCGTTCTTATTTCATAAAATCGGATAGGGTGGAGTTCAGACAGTTTTCTTTAACCATTATGTACGGGTAAAGGTCGGTCTTTTGAGGTTTAAATTTCCTTCCTTCCTTTTCTTCGTAAGATACCTACGGTTGAGTTCATGATACGAGTCCGTTAAATATAGTAAATTAGAGGTGTATGTATACCTTTCGGATGAATGACATTCTACTCATCGGAGGGCATTTATAAACGTAAACCATTTAAATGTCAAAATTTGTCAACTCAGTGTAAATGTAAAAGAGTGGACTCTCTGTGGTACAAAGGATCAAGACGACCATTTGAAGACTCAAATAACCTACTGTCTAGGTCCATTTGGTCTAATACTTCGAACCGTTATAGTCCACCTTACGCTGATTCCATTAACAGTAAATCCACGTCGCGACAGTTCACACAGTTACTGGTTTCACTACATGAATTCGAGGCGTGAGATGGATTTTCCGTTCTATACCTAAGTAGTTTGAGATCCCGGTTCCGTTTTTGACTCGATACTCGTGGTTTTTCACCCTCTTTTCGGGTATTTACGTATGTCTATGAGACTGACACTGTAAAATTAAAATGTAATTTACGAAAACTGAAGAAGGTTTATGTTGACCAGGAAGAAATTAAGGTACGTTGAAGACAGACTGTTGGTAAGAAAGAGTACTTAGATGGTACATAATTTTATTCGACGTTGTATTGTTCCTCTGGGAACCTGATTCCCACTAGTGTACAGAGTTCCTCTTTCGTACCCCGAGTGGACTCGAAAACGTCATCTTACGAACACTTCAAAAAAATTCAGTACCATGATTGAAGAGTGTATGAAGTACTTTTAATTGTCATGTTCCGATTAGATGTGGATCCCAAACTTAATCAGAAGTATGAAATTTGTCTGTTCTCATTAACGATACTAAATCTTGATTAGAATCTAATCGGTGGTCCTTTTAGTAAAACGAGGGTTTCCTCTATAGAAGGAGTCGAAAGAGTATAAAGTTAATATGTAATTATTTAGACCAAATTCTAAGACGTAATTCACGTTGTGTGAGGTCCTTTACCAGTGTGTAATTCGAAATGGTTACTCAGTCGTAGGCTGTCGATCCCATCTTGTGTACAACCTTTTTCTTCTGAGCCAAGTCTCAGGATTAAAGATGGTAAACAATCGGTATAATTCGTATTCGTTTAGTGTCTCAAAGTTGAAGACATTTTGTACGATAATAGAATTGTTATTTGAATATACTTCTCTGAAAATTTTGAAAAATGGTTTCACTTTACCATTTTCTAAGACTAATTTTCTCGTCACCTTCCATGTCTCCCGTTTTTTTGGAATTATCCCTTCACAACGAAAAGCACACCGATAGTTCGTCAACTGAGTTTAAATCTAGAAGACAGGTCCCAAGAAAGATAGTGTCCAAGGAACTGGAACAGATATTAGTCCGAAATTCATAATTGATCCTAAAATGTAAAATTATCCTTTGTTTCAAAAGTTCACTATCTCCAAGATTATTTATTTTGTGAATTCAAAAATGGATCCCCATTGGTTCCCTAATAGTTGGTCTCTGTTGTGACCCTGAGGTCGTTAGACCTTTGTAAAATCGAACAGTTTTGGTCTCCTCACGATGGTGATAGATCACCCATCTCCGGTCCTTACGACGACTTGTAGCTGGACGTGTGTTGGTGAAGGTTGTTGTTTCTTGACAGATGGTCCTTCACAGTTGTCACGGTTCAACTCTTTAGGACCCAATTGGATCATCCTAAACGAGTATAAGTAATAAAATTTTAATGGTTAGTAGATAGGTGGGTCAATAAATGGAAAATAGCTTCTATGTGTATCAAGGACGGTTTGAGATTACACCCAAATAAATTGAGAAGGTTACTTTCGTATGACTCCTTTTTTAAAATAAGATACATATCAGACATAATATAGCTAAGTATTTTCTTTTTGACATGAATATGAAAATAAAAATTATTCAAAAATTGAAACATTATTAACATCTAAATGTCTTTTCAATGGTCCTGTTGTGTCAAGGATATATGGGGAGTCGGTCAAAAGGGATGATGATCGTATAATATAACCTCTTCCGTTACCGTGGGGTGAGGTCAGAACGGACCTTTTAGGGTACCTACCTCCTCGGACCATCCGACGTCAGATACTCCAGTGATTCTCAACCTGTGCTGACTCGCTGAAGTGAAAGTGGAAAGTGAAAGTGCGTAACGTCTTCCTTTACCGTTGGGTGAGGTCACAAGAACGGACCTCTTAGGGTCCCTACCTCCTCGGACCACCCGACGGCAGATACCCCAGAGTGTCTCAGCCTGTGCTGATTTCGCTGAATCGTCGTCGTCGTATAATATGATGGTGACATGGTAAACATTTTCCAAAGGATCACCGAGTCATCATTTCTTGTGCGGACGGTTACATCCTCTGACCCAAGTTAGGGACCCACCTCTTCTAGGGGACTTCCTCCTTTACCGTTGGGTAAGGTCAAAAGAACAGACCCTTTAGGGATGGACCCTTTTCGGACCGTCCGATGTCGGGTACCCCAGTGTTTCTCAGTTTGTGTTGAATCGTTGATTTCCTTGTTTTGGGCCCAGAGGACGTAACGTCCGTCTAAGAAATGGTAGACTCGGTGGCCCCTTCGGGAATTTCACTTTCTTAATCAATGAGTCAGTACGGGTGGAGAAACACTGGGGTGACCGACATCCGACGGTCCGAGGAGACAGGTACCTTAAGAGGTCCGGTCTTGTGACCTCGGTCAAGGGAAAAGGTCCTTTAGAAGAACTGGGTCTCTCGCTTGGACCCAGAGGACCTAACGTCCATCTGACAAATGGTAGACTCGGTGGTCCCTTCGGGTTTTTCGTTGCAAACAGTTTTGATCCTTTGATTCTAACGATGAAAGTATAATTGATTAAATGTCTGAAATAAACTTAAAGTGGTCAAAAATGTGGAAAAACAATACTCTAAACTAGGTTCTATGGTAAAACGTAAATCGACGGTACAGAGAAATCAGAAGAGAACAGATCCTGTCAAAGAGTAAGAAAGGAACAAAAGTCCTAGGACTGTTAGTGAGATACCTTGCAGGAAGTCAAACAGACTACAAAAAGAGTGATAATCTGACTCCAATACTCAAAAGTCTTTAGTCTAAGATAAAATTGTTTAGGATTTGTACATTTCAGTGCATTGTGTCAATAGTGAAATATCTTATTTGTCTATCGAAAATCCTAAGGATGAGACGGTTGTTACCCTACTATCCTACTACCGTTTCTATAGTTGAACGTTTTTACTAATGAGACACTATCTTTTCGTTTTAGATAACATAGTTTCTTCGTCCAAAATGAATCTTTGACGTGAGGGTTACGGAAGTCAAGATCTACGGTGGACACCGGGTGCCATAATTAGAGTTTTCTTTGTTACCCTTGTTTCTGTAAATCAGTGTCTATTTTGTCATTCAACTTGTGATCATTCATGGAGTCGTAGAACATAAAAAAGTTAATTAAGTAAATTAAGTTTTACATATCGTTACTGTTTTTACATTATGAGTTGAGAACAAGTAATAACGCTAGTACACGTACACTTCACACTTCAGCGAGTCAGCACAGGTTGAGAAACGCTGGGGTACCTGACATCGGATGGTCCAAGGAGGTAGGTACCCTAAAAAGGTCGGTTCTTATGACCTTACCCAACGGTAAAAGAAGAGGTCCTCTAGAAGGGTTGGGTCCCTGACTTGGGCCCAGAGGACGTAACATCCGTCTGTGAAATGACAGACTCGGTGTATAGGGTCTAATTTACAAAGTCTAAAGTGAGTGGGCTCTAAAGATTAAGACGGGTCACTCTAAAAAAGGGTAACCGATGGAGGAGACGACTGTACTACCATATTTAAGACGCTCCTAGACCTCCTAGTATAAAAAGGAAACCGTAGGGATAATCAGACACTCTTTTTTCTTTTTTCTACTGGTTAATAATATCAGAATATGTATTTTGTCTCCCTCTTTTTACCCTACCATTCAAAAGAAAACGAAGGGGGAATGGTCCGATGGGAATTTAAGAGTGATCTTCCTTTTGTGTACGTTTCATCCGATCCGACGTCCTTAAATCATTGTCTCCGGAGTTCCTTTTACGTTTCTTCGTCCCTGTGACCTGAAGTGTTATTTTGTACCGCAACGAAGGGTTTGTAAGTGACGTGGGGAAGGAGAAGTAAATCGACGACACGAAAGGTTCTGTCTGACTGGGAAACTCTTAAAGGAACTACCTGAGACTGACCAGATTCTCTTGGTTCCATTAAGATAGGAGGAACGAAGTACGATAAGTTTATAAGGTGCAGATTCTGTTTGTTATTCGTGTTCTATAGGAGGGACAGTGTCTCTAATCAAGTCTTTGTAGATTATTAGTGATCCGGATTCTGATTAAAATGTAAATACCCTCTTCGTTTGAAGAAAGAGGATAACCAGTATGTACTTTTTCTTCTATTGGGGTCGATGAGAACCGTTAGTAAGTTGTTGATCTTCCCTTTGGTCGGTATCGTCAGTCTCTGATCTTTTGTCTCTTTGTTTCGGTCTCAGGAGTGGTTTGGTGAGGACATCGTGAGAAGTCGTGACCCGAAAAACTGATATGTTCGGTCAGATAAACGAATAACAAATTTGATGATCAAACACAAAAGACAATGAACATTAGTTTTCGTAGAATTAATTCTAGTATATAGAACCAAATGTACCCGGTTAGAACCAAATATAGACAATAAGAATCCAGTGATAATTGTATTAAGAGTTTTCACAGGTTAAACCTACTACTCAATGTACCGACGGGATTAAATTTCATTATAATATGTCATAAGAAATATATTGTCGTTTTTATTGACTTGTTAGTAGTCACTGTTGGTTTATCTGTATTTTGAGGAGTTCACACGTTACATACTTAGTCTACTGTTTACCGGTATTTTCATTGGTGACTTCTTCAGAATTTTGGGGACGTACGAGAGTCAAGTCAAGTCAGCGAGTCAGCACAGGCTGAGAAACGCTGGGGTACTTGATGTCGTATGGTCCGGAGGGACAGCTAGTGGTTGAGGTCCTCGGGTGGGTTTGAGTACAGGTAACTCAGTCACTACGGTAGGTTGGTAGAGTTTAGGACAGCAGGGGAGGAGGAGGACGGGAGTTAGAGTCGTAGTGCCAGAAAAGTTTAATCAGTCGAGAAGGGTAGTCCGCCGGTTTCATGACCTCGAAGTCGAAGTTGTAGTCAGGAAGGTTACTTGTCGGTCCTGACTAAAGGAAATCCTACCTTACCAACCTAGAGGAACGTCAGGTTCCCTGAGAGTTCTCAGAAGAGGTTGTGGTGTTAAGTTTTCGTAGATAGTCATAGACGTATGATAAATATCAATGAAGAAACGAGTGTGAAATTGTGTCTGTCTATATGTATGTCTGTGGTTTTGGTTCACAGATTTTGACCCTGACAAAGGTTCATCAAATCTTGGAGATAGAGTTACCTTCTCAATGAAAGTCTACCAGACTTTAAACAATGTATCTTTCTTTTTGTCCTTCTTAAGATAATACATAGTTCTTTAGTTTCGATCAAATATTCTTATGTTGGTTTTAAAGGGTAGGGTATTAAACGGGATCATAAAGACTTCCTTTTTGGCAGTAAAGAAGGGTAAATGATTTTCCTCGTTTCCCCTTCAAAAGGTCCAAAAAAAGTAGACAATTGTCATTAATCGAAGGTTTGGACCAATTCGAGAAGTCGAGATTAGAATAGTGTATTGACACATTATGACTTTGTACAAAATAAAGGGCATTTACGGAGTCTAGAAGTATGTCGTGTTTCTCATACTAGTAAAAAGTGTCCCCTTTTTGAACTAAAAATGGGATACACCGGATACATTTTATAAAGACTTATATTGTAAAAATCCATTATTCCAAAAATCTTAAAGATGATACGTGGTATTCCGTGTACATAGAGACACGCATGAGGATGTGTGATGACATTCTAAGATGTTTTTGTGTTCTAATTATTCGTTTTGGTTTATTTTAAATAAGTCTAGGTTTCTGTACGATGTTTAAGTAGTAGTTGTTATTGTTACCCTTTTTGATTCTGATACTTTAAAAGTTTAATAGAAAGTAATTAAAGTTTATTAAAAGTATTTTGTATCACGTTTTTTACCATATCTACGTGGATATCGTCCCCTCCTTTTCGTTGCATTAGTATTTCCTGTCTGTCCACCTATGTTACCCCTTCTCTCCTCTCACCCTGTTTAGTCTAATCTTGACTGTATATATATGATGGTACACATTTTATCTATCGACCATCCTTGGACGATATATATGTCGTGTCCCTCGAGTCGAGTCACGAGACGCTACTGATCTCCCCTCCCTACCACCTTTACCCTACCTCCAAGTACTCCCTCCCCTATATGCGTGTATCGACTAAGTGAAACAACATATCGTCTTTGATTGTGTTGTGACATTTCGTTAATATGAGGTTAAAATTTTTTATTGTCACGTAGTCAGTTGTTAAACCGTCAAATTAGTCCCGATGGTAACCTGTCACACAATAAGTTCCCCTATTACTCATACCTCCGTACGGGAGAAACAGAGATATGTCAAGGATAGTGTACACACACACGAGTCAACATAGACTGAGAAACGTTAGGTATCTGACATCGGACGGTCGGAGGAGAGAGGTACCCTAAAGGGTCCATTCTTATGACCTCACCCAACGTTAAAAGGATGAGTTCCCCTAGAAGGACTGGATCCCTAGTTTGGGCGTAGAGGTCGTAACCGTCTATCTGAGAAATGGTGACGTTTCGTGAGGATAGTGTGTCACCCGTGGATTATTGATAAACACCTTACTCGTACACGAAATATTAGGATTTTTGATAGTCGAGAGAGGGTGGATAAGGTTAGTTGTCAGTTACGAGAAGATTTTTAATTAGAGTACTTTACCAGTAATTAGTTAAAGGGATTTATTAAATTTTTAGATCTCTCCTCTAATTATCAGTAGTAGAGAAGACCGGGTGTTTACGATTATAGACTTTAACGATGATATATTCTTGATATAAAGAAAAATTTTTTAACAATATTCAGGTAGAAACATTCAGATAATTTTAAATGTTTTAGACAAATAGCATAGGTTTTTTACGAATGGTTACAGATATTATACATTTTTGGTTTCATATTAATAATGACAATATAATGCACAGTTTCCAGAGAAAACCTGAACTAATCCTTCAGTTATTTTTATGTTCAGTAAATTAGGAAGTTTTACTGTGATTTAAACCTATCAGACTAACTTCAATTTTGTGAATAAACGTAATTGATTACATCACCTCAGATATCAAAGCCACGAGTGATGACAGGATCGTAGTCCTGTACGATAAATTTTTGAATCGAGTTTAAATTCTTTAACCGTAATGACTTGGAGGATAAGTCGAAATAGAAGGACGAGTCAAAGAGTCGTAGTTAGAAGGTAGAACCTTTGTAATAGTGTTTTTGGATAAAGTTTTATTGAATCACATATTTTATTATTAAGTTTATATTGAATTTAGATATTTACACTGTGACTATTACACGAAAGAGTTGTCCGATTCTATATCCAGTCAGGTTCCGAATTTATGACCTACCTGTGTGAAGTAGGTTCCTTCTCTTTACAAAATAAAACATTTCAAATTGTCGATTAAGGAAAGAGATTGAAATAATTTAACTACTTTCCGTCCAAAAAGTTAACCAAAAAGGTTCTTAAAGAGTAAAGACGTTATAGAATGTAGTCAAGGGTTTCCTAGTAGGGTAATGTAGTTGGATTAAATATGATCCCTCCTCTAGGACTATTACATTGTTCTCATTTGATTTTTGGGGAAGTGTTGTCGGAAAAATTGAACGTGAGAAGTTAGGGTAAAGTTATGATACTTTTTATGAGGTGTATCGAGGGGTTTATGACTGATGTATTCGAAGAGACTTGAACGGTAGGAGAGAGGAGGTAAGGAACTTAGAATCATATAGTGGTAGTGTTCGAAGAGTCTTAGATCACATTTTAAAGACTCTCGTTGACAGTCAGGACTTGTTTCTTGAACTAATAAAGAATCAAGGATGTACTTGATAGGACTTTCTTTTAGTAGTGACTTCCTATTAATTAATAATGTATGTCACTTCTAAAAGTAATCAAATAAAGAGTCTCAGAAGACGTTTTAATACGTTTTTGAAGTTCATTTCAACATTTTATGGTTGAAGTACCTTTTACATAAGGTCAGGAAAAGACCGACTTTCATTGTGACATACATTGTGATCCCGATGAAACGGGATTTTTTAAATGTAAAGGTTTTGACATTTATTTTATGTTCTAAGCATATATTGTAAGACAAGTTACTTATCCAACAACATTTTATATGTACTTAATGGTGGTTTATGTGATAACGGTTCCTTGGGGTTTAGAGTCCAAAACATAGACCCCGATCCTTTTGTTACGTTGCACTGAGGAGGGACGGGATAAGAGGAGGGGGGATTTATTATTAGACTCGGTTTAGTCTCGTTTCATAATTTCCGATCTTGATTCGAAGACGATTAAAACCAATAGACCTCTTCGAATAATTTTTGTTTTTTTTTATCGTCTGAGATATCACCTATATTTCTGTATTCAGTAATACTACAATTTGGTGTCTAAGGGAGTCTAATGGGGGAAGAGATTTAAATTCCAGTAAAATAGAGTCAGATATCAAGTCGTGTCAAAGTCTTTAATTAGCATGAAGTAAATCTTAAGTCTTATTCTTTGTTACGAGGTTAGTGGTTTCTCACGAAGTATCACTTGGTCCGGAGATTAAGTTACTTAGGTTGGGATTTAATATTTGGTCATCTATTCGTGAACCTCGGTGTTTGTATAATTCAGTAGTAGAGTTGTCGTCAAACGCCTCGTTAGAATCTGTCTCTACATCTCAAGAGTTTCAATTTTCTTCTGTTTTAATTCGGATACGACGAATATAAAATCTCGTTCTGCAGTCACAGAATAATGTAAAATGTATAAGAGTCTATTTAGATAGAAGACAGTCGTAAATAAAGGTTTCCAATACCTTGTGTAATAAACGATAAATGACTTATGGGTGGAACTGATTGTAGACAGGAACGGTAGACCGGAATTAGTAATTCTGGTGAAAGGAAAGACTCTTTTATACAGATTCAAATGGTAAAAATTATTTCTTTTTATTGGTGACGTGACGTCGTAACCTTCAAAGATAAAGGAGTAGTTATAGATAAAAATTGATATGTGTTCATAATTAGTAATGTTGACAGTATGTTTTAAATATGGAACGGACACTCGAGTCCTCGAGTGTCGACTATGAATTTTTTGTCGAAGGTCGTTTAGTGTGACGTATTTCATCTTAGAGTGACTATTTTTATTTCTAACTACCGTTAGTGTTCTCGAATCTTCTGTAGAACACTATTTATTGTTAAAGTAGGTGTAAGGATGAGGATATGCTTCCCGGAGGTCTACTGTAAACAGAAGTTACTGTATAAGTCGAGTTCAGACATCTACTGTTATTACTTTGTAAGTTTTTCTCGGTAAGTTTTAAAAGTAATAGAGGGTTAGACAGTGGTGAGATTTATTTTTGTTTTGTTTTAAGTTCAAAATGTTACCATTTCGATGGGTAGTAATTCCTTTTTTAATGGAAGTCTGAAGACCTTAAAGGACAAAGTCTGATCGAATTGTAAATAAGTTGTTTGTAAATGACGTCCGGACGATAGTAGTACGTAACATAGTTCGTGATCCTGAAGTTGTCACTTGTTCTGTTTCCCGTAGGAACGGGAGTACATCGAATGTGGTAAAAGTACCATGATACACTTTTTATTTCAATATTTTATAAGATTAAAGTTTATTAAAGTGTTTCTTAAAAAGTAAAGAAGAACAATCATGAAAAAGGGGGGAGTAGTCCATTAACGTAAAGAGGGATGTCGGTGTTACCTTTGTATGTCGATTTCCCTCTCATTTTCTAGAAATAGTGTCTTCTACTCTCATTACTTATTATCTATGGGATGTCTTACCTGTTCCTATCCTAATTTCTCATCGTGTGGATCCTGTTCTTACCGTTTAAAATTTGTCGAATTTTAACCCCTTATTCTAGTTTCTATTTTCCTATTATGTGTAGTCATGTAAATTGAATTCCACTACTATCGTTTACCAAAAGATTAGGTTACTAGTATAAAAAAGATACTAGGAATAACTGTTTGATAACTTATTGCTCCTTTGTCATCATGGTTCCTAAAAAGACGAGAAATTTTTATGATCATGAGTTGTACAAAATAAAGATCAGTCAAATAGGAATACCTAGAGGAAGTATTGGTCAATAAATGGGCGGTTTACGTAGTCATTGCCAAGTAAGCGAGTCAGCACAGGTTGAGAATCGCTGGGGTACTTGGTGTCGTGTGGTCCGGAGAGACGGATAGTGGTTGAGGGTCTCAGATGGGTTTGTTGGGCATAGGTAACTCAGCCACTACAGTAGGTCGGTAGAGTAGGAGACAACAGGGGAGGAGGAGGACGGGAGTTAGGAAGGGTCGTAGTCCCAGAAAAGTTTACTCAGTCGAGAAGGGTAGTCCACGGGTTTCATAACCTCAAAGTCGAAGTTGTAGTCATGAAGGTTACTTGTGGGTCCTGACTAGAGGAAATCCTACCTGACCAAGCTAGAGGAACGTCAGGTTCCCTGAGAGTTGTCAGAAGAGGTTGTGGTGTCAAGTTTTCGTAGTTAAAAAGTCGTGAGTCGAAAGAAGTATCAGGTTGAGAGTGTAGGTATGTACTGGTGACCTTTTTGGTATCGGAACTGATCTGCCTGGAAACAACCGTTTCATTACAGAGACGAAAGATTATACTATAGATCCAACCAGTATTGAAAGGAAGGTTTCTTATTCACAGAAAATTAAAGTACCGACGTTAGTCGTAGACGTCACTAAAACCTCGGGTCTTTTTGTTTCAGTCGGTGACAAAGGGGTAGATAAAGGGTACTTCCCTACCCTGGTCTACGGTACTAGAAGCAAAAGACTTACAACTCGAAATTCGGTTGAAAAAGTGAGAGGAGAAAGTGAAAGTAGTTCTCCGAGAAATGAAGAAGAAGCGAAAGACGGTATTCCCACCACGGTAGACGTATAGACTCCAATAACTATAAAGAGGGTCGTTAGAACTAAGGTTGAACACGAAGGAGGTCGGGTCGCAAAGAGTACTACATGAGACGTATTTATTCGTCTCACTGTTATATGTCGGAACTGCATGAGGAAAAGGATAAAACCTTGGTCAGACAACAAGGTACAAGTCAAGATTGACAACGAAGGACTACATTACTATTTCGGGGACCTATTTTTACTCTATCGACATTACTAACAATATGAAGAAAAAATTTGCCATTAGGTTTCTTTTGAAATCCCAAGGTCTTTCTATTAAATAAAGAGACATTTTCCATTGACAATCCCAATCAGATGATTTCATGATAGTGTTCCACCCCCTTTTCGTCTTTCTTATTTTTATATTGATGAAAAGATGTATCGATCTTTAAAAGAGGGTGTACACCGTATAGTCTTTTTGTTGTCGCCGTCGTTATATTTTGTATTAAAGATTCTCCTTTTTATTTCTGGACCTTACTGTTTAGATGTTTCGTGAAGTTTTAAGGTTTTATTACGACAATAATCTGTTCAAAGTAAAATAAAGTGTTCATTAGTTAAATCTGTTGGTTTCGAATACTGAGAACGGGATAGTAAGGTTTAATCCAGAACCAGAGGTAGTGTGTTAGTTACAGAAATTACGAAGAACATAAATTACGGAGGGTAAGTTAGATTTCTACGCCTTATGTTAATTGATAGAGTCTTTTGCCCTCCATTAATCTGATCTAGTTTTTAAAGTTGTGGTTAAAAGGGTCCTGATACTGAAAAGATTTTGGGATAGAAGGGGGACGGAAAAAAAGAAGTACATCGGACGCAAAAGATGAAGGAGATCATACATGTAAGAGTAGAAAAAGTCACTACAGTTTAAGGATAGGTAAGAAGTACCGAATTCAGTAGAAAAGAGAAAAGAAGTCTTATAAAGGGGTAGATTTTTCGTTATATTTGAACCTATACGGGTGATAGATTATAGTTCGGAATGATCTGTCGTTACTATTAGGTCTGGTAAACCATGATTACCTTTCTATCTGTGTATATCAAGTTTCTTTGTCTTGACTTTTTGATCTTTATCTGGGTGCGTGTATTACAGTTATCTAAAAGGTACTTCTATTTTTCCATTAAGTTGTTTCCTATCACCATGACCTTGTTGACCTATAGGTATACGTTTTTATTTCTTCGTAGTTAGGTATGGAACGTGGTATGTGTTTTAATTGAACGTTCCTATCTTCAAATTCACATTTTCGTTTTAGATATTTTCAATGTTTTCTTTTACATTCTCTTTTTAGAAACACTGGGACCTAACTCGTTTATAAAGAATATATTTTGTGTTTTCGTACTGGGTATTTTCTTTTTCTATGACTATTTGATCTAAAGAACTTTTAAATTTTGTACACGAGAAACTTTCTATTGATTTTTCTATACGGGTCACTAACTCTTAAAAACATTTTGTGAATAAACTTTTTCATGAGGACTTATATATTTCCTAAGAGTTTTGTTTTGTCATTCTTTGAGGTTAAAAAATTTTTTACCGTTCTAAAATTGTCTATGAAGTGGTTTCTGCTATATGTCTATATTTTATTTGTGTACTTTTCTACGAACCGTAATCCGTAATCCCTTTACGTTGGATTTTGGTGTTACTCTATAACGATGTACGGATAATCCTGTTAATGTAACTTTTAAATTATCAATCCTGACTGTTCCTTCGGTGTGTATGTGTGCACGGGGTGTAGGAACATGTTTACGAAGATTTATATATACATAATCATATATTTATGTATGTGTATGAATGTGGGAGTATAAAATGCCTACCCTTTCGTGTTACCATGACAGTGAAGTCTTGTGTCAGAACATCAAAGAGTATTTCCATTTGTATGTAAATGTCTTGGGTCGTTAGAGTAGGAATCCGTACACGGGTTCATTTTAATTTTGAATACAAGTGTTTTTTGGGTGTATCTTTACAAAAGTCGTTTTCAAATGACTATTAGTGGGTTTTAACCTTTGTTATGTTTACGGGAAGTTGACTACTTATTTTGACACCATATCGATCTGTTACTTGATGATGAGTCGTTATTTTTACTGACTTAATGATTGTGTGTGTTGTACCTACTTACAGTTTACGTAATGCGATTTAATTTCTACCGTTTGAATTTTACGTTATAAGTTATTTAAAGTTGCATTTTCTCCGGTGTATACTGTTTGGGTGTTGTTTGTAGTATGAGTTACTCATTTTTGGATTTTTTAAAAGGAGTTTCTAGTCCTTTTTCTGCTCCTACGGGTGTGAGAACAGTGAAAGTAAGTTGCACCACGACCTTCAGGATCAGTCATGTTAATGTATTCTTTTTATTTATTTTTCCCTAGGTTTAGTCTTTCCTTCATTTTGACAAACGTCTATTGTACTATACTGTGCAATTTTTGAGTTTTCCTACAATTTACTTTGGTAATGTCACTGTCCTATGTTTTGGTTATGTATTTTTAAGTAAAATAAAGATATGTGATTATGTTTCGATCGTCTCTTTAATCCCCCTTTGGGGTAATTATAAACGTAATTCTTCTTATTTTATGAATCTTTATGAAAGTAGTACCATTTTTTTTCTGGACATGTGACTTTTGACACTCTGTGACTACTTCCTTTAATTTCTGTATTTTTCTACTTTTCTATAAGATACGAATACCTAACTTTCTTATGACAATTTTACAGGTATGATGGGTTTCGTTGGACGTGTAAGTTACGTTTGGGATAGTTTTAATGTCACTGTAAAAACTGTCTTTATCTTGTTTGTTAGGGATTTAAATGTACTTTGGTGTTTTCTAGTCTTTTCGGTTTTTTTAAATCTCTCTTGTGTCGACCTCCGTACTACGAAGGACTAAAATATGATATAATGTTTCGATCACTACCACCACCACCAAATCAGCGAGTTAGTACAGGTTGAGAAACGTTGGGGTACCTGACATCGGGAGGTCCGAGGAGAGAAGTACCCTAAGAGGTCTGTTCTTATGACCTCACCCAACGGTAAAGGAAGAGGTATAATGTTTCGATGTCATCAGTTTTATCGTCCTCACACCGTATTTTTGTCTAGTCACCCTGTATTGTCTCTCGGGCCTTTATTTGGGTGTTTGTACACTAGTTAATTAAATATTGTTTCCTCGGTTCTTATATGTTACCCCTTCCTATCAGAGAAGTTACTTGTCACAACGTTTTTAACCTCTCGGTGTACGTTTTTTTTTTTTCTTTTCTTTGACTTGACTTAGGAATGGAATACAGTATGTATCTTCAGTTAAGTTTTGATTTCTGAACTCACGTCTGAACTTTGGTATTTTGATCTTCTTGTGTGTCCCCCATTCTTTAAGGAATTGTCACCAGAGTCATTACTGAAAAACTTAAACTGTGTTTTCGTTTCCGATGTTTTCGTTTTTATTTGTATAACCTGATGTAGTTTGATTTTTTTGAAGACGAGTCATTTCTTTTGGTAGTTACTTTACTTTTCTGTTGGATATCTTACCCTCTTTCATGAACGTTTAGTATATAGATTATTCTCTAGATTGTTCTCATAAACGTTTAGTATATAGATCTCTAGAGAAGTCCTTTTAATCTCTACGGTTCCCTTGTAAAGTACGTTTCTGTCCGAGCTATTTCCTGTCTTTACCATACCTGGATTGTCTTCGTCTTCTATACTTCTTCTCGACCGTTCTTATGTGTCTTCTTAACATGTTTTTTCTAGAAGTGCTGGTTCTAGTAGTGCTACCACACTAGTGAGTGGATCTCGGTCTGTAGGACCTTACACTTCAGTTCACCCGGAATCTTTCGTAGTGATGCTTGTTTTGATCACCTCCACTACCTTAAGGTCACCTCGACAAAGTTTAGGACTTTCTACTACGACACTTTCACGACGTGAGTTATACGGTCGTGTAAACCTTTTGAGTCGTCACCGGTGTCCTGACCTTTTCCAGTCAAAAGTAAGGTTAGGGTTTCTTTCCGTTACGGTTTCTTACGAGTTTGATGGTGTGTTAACGTGAGTAGAGTGTACGATCATTTCATTACGAGTTTTAAGAGGTTCGGTCCGAAGTCGTTATGTACTTGGTACTTGAAGGTCTATAAGTTCGACCAAAATCTTTTCCGTCTCCTTGGTCTGTAGTTTAACGGTTGTAGGCGACCTAGTAGCTTTTTCGTTCTCTCNGTGTTAACGTGAGTAGAGTGTACGATCATTTCATTACGAGTTTTAAGAGGTTCGGTCCGAAGTCGTTATGTACTTGGTACTTGAAGGTCTATAAGTTCGACCAAAATCTTTTCCGTCTCCTTGGTCTGTAGTTTAACGGTTGTAGGCGACCTAGTACCTTTTTCGTTCTCTCAAAGTCTTTTTGTAGATAAAGACGAAATAACTGATACGGTTTCGGAAACTGATACACCTAGTGTTATTTGACACCTTATAAGACTTTCTCTACCCTTATGGTCTGGTGGACTGAGCGGAGAACTCTTTGGATATACGTCCAGTCCTTCGTTGTCAATCTTGACCTGCACCTTGTTGTCTGACCAAGGTTTATCCTTTTCCTCATACAGTTCCGACATATACCAGTGGGACGAATAAATTGAATATACGTCTCATGTAGTACTCTTTACGACCCGATCTTTTTCGTGTTCGACCTTAGTTCTAACGACCCTCTTTATAGTTATTGGAGTCTATACGTCTACTATGGTGGGAATACTGTCTTTCACTTCTCCTTAATTTTTCGGAGAACTACTTTCACTTTCTCCTGTCACTTTTTCAACCGAGTATCGAGTTGTAAGTCTTTTGTTTCTAGTACCGTAGACCAGGGTAGTGAAGTACCCTTTATCTACCCCTTTGTCACCTTTTCCACAGTCTAAAATAAAACCCCCCGAGGTTTTAGTGACGTCTACCACTGACGTCGGTACTTTAATTTTCTGCGAATGAGGAACCTTCTTTTCAATACTGGTTGGATCTATCGTATAAGTTTTCGTCTCTGTAATAAAACGGTTGTTTCCAGGTAGATCAGTTCCGATACCAAAAAGGTCACCAGTACATACCTACACTCTCAATACACTTCTTTCGACTCGTGGTTTCTTAACTACGAAAACTTGACACCACAACCTGTTCTGAAAACTCTCAGGGAACCTGACGTTCCTCTAGGTTGGTCAGGTAAGAGTTCTAGTCGGGACCCTAAAGAAACCTTCCTTACTACGATTTCGACTTTGAGGTCATGAAACCGGTGGAGTACTCTTCTCAGCTGAGTGACCTTTTCTGAGACTACGGTCCTCCCTAACCCCCGTCCTCCTTTTCCCCTGCTGTCTCCTACTCTACCGACCTACCGTAGTGCCTGAGCTACCTGCACTCAGACTCACTTGAGGCCCTCTACCACTATCTGTCCCTCCGGCCACACGACGCTAAGTACCCCAGCGTTTCTCAGCCTGGACTGAGTCGTTGACTTGACTTAACTATGGATTATGTCCCAAGTATAGGTTTTATACATTTCTTGAGTTGATCAGTTACCGTTTTTTTTTCAGGTTAATTTTTTACCCTTCGGGAGGGGGGGTTTTACTTGTTTCATAGACTTGTCTGGTAAAAAGGTTTCTTTTATATGTCTACCGGTTGTCCATGTGTCTAAACGTAAAGGGACTACTAATCCCCGAGTTGGGGTGATTAGTAGTCCCTTTATGGTTAGTTTTGATGTTGCCTCGTAGTTGAAAGTGGACAATTTTACCGACAATAACTTTTCTGGTCTATTTACCACTCTTTCACCTCCTCTTCGCCCTTGGACACACATGACAATCATTTTTTACATTTGACCACGTCGACGCTACCTTTTGTCACTCCGCCAAGGAGTTTTTGAATTTTTCGTATTGATGGTATACTTGATCGTTGAGACGAAGCCCATAAATAGGGTTCTTTTGTTGTAGTGATAAATCTTTACTGTAGACGTGGGGTTCCAAGTGACGTCGCAATAAATGTTGTCGGTTCTGTATCATATTTGTTGGATATACGGGTAGTTGTCTGTTTACTTATTTCTTATGCACTATATTTGTGTGTTACTTTATAATAAGTCGGTGTTTTTTATTCCTTTAGACAGTAAACGTTTGTCTAGACTTCTGTAATACGCTTTGCTTCATTCTCTTTCTTTTTGTAACATACGGACGTGAGCATGTACCTTCGGATTTGTTTGTGTCCGTATTCTATGTCTCTTGTCTGACCACCGACAGTCTCCACCACTACGTCCACCCCGTCCCTTATCCACTTTACTCACTCGCCTTAGTTTTCCATCTTTGAAGGTCAATTTTTTGTTCAGGAGTCCTACATTACATATTGTACCATTGATGTCAATTGTTATGACATGATATATAAACTTTAAACGATTCTCTCTAGAATTGTCAATAGTATATGTGTTTTTTTTACACACACATCCACTACCTACAATTGATCTGGAAAGGGTAATGTTAATAAAGTGTCATATATGTATATTGTTTAGTAACACAACATATGGATTATAGTACACAGTTAATGTAGAGTTAAAAAAAATTTCGATACATGATATGTTTAGTTAAATGTGCTATAAGGTCTTATTAACTTGGATACCCTTGTCTTTTGACCATTTACCAATGGTTCCCAATTCCCACCTCCCTGCCTACCTGATATTACTCCTATTCCCTTAAAAAAACACACTCATACACTTGATCTGTATCACCAATTAGATATTAATGAGTATAGTAGTAGTCTTTATGTGAGTCCTTTGTTTTGTTGAATTCGGAAGAACAGAGAACCATTTCGTTTTGTTAGACCCCTTTTAACGAAAGAGTAAGTTTTGCGGTGAATTCACCCATATTTGGTTTTTATTTGTCTTATATACTAAGGGATAGAGATCGAAGTAGAATTCCGTAAATATTTATACAATCGGATTTTTATCATATTCACTTGAAGTCGTTCAGTTTAGTCCTTTCAAGTCAGGTGTCGTAAAACGCTTGAGAATCATTGTTACAGTTTCTCAATCTTATTCAGTTGAAGTAATAATTCATTATTTACGATAGTCTCGAATACACTGGATCCGGTAAACTTTTCCTTTAGGGAGGGGGAGGTGAGGGGGTGGTTTAGAAGATTGTGTACACGTGTGTGTGTCATGTCCCCCTAATATTCGTCAAGTCCCAACGATTTTTATAGTGACATCCTTACCTCCCTACCATGATATGTCCACCCGCCTCCTTTCTAGTGTCTTTCAAGTTTTTAGACAAATACGAAAGGATGTCTAGTGAAAGGATTGTACTTTTTGACGGTTGGTACTCTCTGAGATTATTATGTGTACTGTGACAGTTAGGACCAACGGAGGAAGCACGTAAGGCAAAATGAAAGAAGACGAGTTGTCGTAAAGAAGATCAGAGTGAAGGTTCTCCTGGATGTAGATGACTAAGTCGACAGTGTCAGAATTTGATATGAGAACAAAATCTTTTAATTTTACTTATTATTTTACGTATTTAATAGACTTTTTAAATATTTCCGGAATTTTTGGGACATATCATAATCAGTGAGTCAACACAGGTTGAGAAACGTTCGAGTACCTGACATCGGGAGGTCCGAGAGGACAAGTACCCTAAGAGGTCGGTTCTTATGACCTCTCTCGACGGTAAGGGAAGAGGTCCCCTAGAAATGGGTCCCTAGTTTCGACCCAGAGGACGTAACATCCACCTAAGAAATGGCAGACTTGGTAGTCGCTTCGACATATTGTTTTTTTTTCAATATCGGGTTTCCAGTTCGGTGTGTCTTAAATTTTATGTAACCCTTCTTAGGTTGTCAATTATCATATTTTAAGATCGGTCGTAGATGAAAACACATTCATATTTTAATGGTATGTCTTTTGAAGAAGATAAATTTCATAGAAGATCTTTTCCTTCTTTGATATATCTTTGCCTGATACAATCTCTAGATCAATTCACGGGAGGAAAATGTTTAATCTCTGACTCTGAGTTAAAATTATTCATTGCACAGGTTCTGTGTAGAGTTACCGTCTTCTTCCTGACTAAGGAGTTGGACTGAAGATAAGACCCGGGAACAAATGGATAGACACAAGAGAGTAAAACACTGAATTAGTATAATAAATAGGTGATGTAAAAATGAAATTTAAATCTTTTAATTGTTCGTTACTTTACAGTAGATGGGTTGTTGATAGATCAAAAAGAGTTTTTACTCGTATCTTTCTTGTCCTACGTCAAACATTGTAATCTTGTGAACGAATTGAAGTGATTCTTGAAGTGTGTCCTCTTCAAGTGAAATGTATCTTAAATCAAACCGGTTGTTTTTGGAATGTATTTTCAGTGTTTGAAATTTTGGAGAAATTAGATATAGTGTCATTGAAGTATACAACGTTTTGTCAAAAGAGATTAGAACTGTAAAAGAAGTCTATCGGTCAAAAGGACAAAATCGACGGAACAATTCTCGAAGGTTTCTGAAGTTAGAGGGATCTCAAACAACAAGAATATTGAGTTCCACTCAATAGAAACTTACATCAAATCCTCTGAAAGACGGTTTCTACAAGGAATAAACGGAGAACGGACATCATTCTTACGAGTTAGACATTTGGAACAAAGTATCAGATGTAGGAATATACTAGGTATATTTTATTTTCGTCTGATGTCTTGTTATAAACTGACAATGGTGTAAATTGGGTTCACAAAGTCTTACGTGTTAATATCAGTGATCTAGTATTGTCTAAGTCAATCAGATTCTGAGTTAAGAGAAAAATTATTGTATTAGTGTAAATGAATTCTTACGTAAGGTTATAGTTTACCGTTTCGACCTGTTATGTTTTAGTTATAGTGAAAACATGGTTGAATTATTTCTGGGTTAGGATTTTACACGTGAGTATAAGAAGAAACTTTAACTCTCTTATGTGAATTTATACTGATAGAGTTTTGAGTCTTAAGAAATCCCAGTCGTCGATTGGATATAAGATCAAGATTTGATTTAGGAAAAAAGTCCAAAACTTTTAATTACATTACATCTTTAGGTCTAAATCTAATGACGTAGATTTTCTTACTAAAATACGGTGTCTTCTTTACGTTGTTTTAGAGTTCGAATACGGGGGTTCCCAATTAAATTTTAAGGATGAATGGTTGTCAACTGACATTAAAATCTTTACGAAGTAATGACCAACAGGGTCGTTTAAGATAAGTTTTTGAAGTTTTAATTGTGTATGAATTACTTTTTGTGATATTAGATTATATATGTATTTGACGACGTAATTTTTATGATATACTAAAGATTTAATTATGAATAAATTACTTTTGGGACGTTAAATTAACAGATGTCTCTGTATACTTTATGTCCTAATTTTTCTCGATGTCGTCAGGTTCAGGTGTCTTGACTCCATCCGTTTACTTAACGGAGTCCCCTCCAAAAGAGATGTTAAGTCAAAGAAGTACTAAGAGAAACTTCTCCCTTTCAATTCTGACGTTCTTTAAATTGATAATTTATTATTTGAAGGTATAAGGGTCCTCAGTTAAAGTTTCACTTATTAAGGTTTCACTTTTACCTGAGAGGGTACTACCAATTCTTCACTACAATCAGTAGGGTTTTACCACTGGTTTTTATACATGTTATCATTGGTTTTCTAGTATATCAGATATGTTAGAATCATTTTAATTGAAGTTGGTTGTAAGTAACAAACAATAGGAACAAAAATTTTCGATCAGAGGTCATTTTGATCATCGAGAAAATGTAACTATTGTCGGATAATATTCAAAGGAAATTATTTATTTACGGAACGACGACGACGACGACGACGATTCAGCGAAGTCAGCACAGGCTGAGACACGCTGGGGTCTCTGGCGTCGGGTGGTCCGAGGGGGCAGGGACCCTAAGAGGTCCGTTATGACCTCACCCTACGATAAAGGAAGAGGTTACGTACTTTCACTTTTCGGTTTCACTTCAGAGAGTCAGCACAGACTGAGAATCGTTGGGGTACTTGACGTCGGATGGTCTGAGGAGACAGGTAACCTAAAAGGTCCGTTCTCATGACCTCACCCCACGGTAACGGAAGAGGCTTATTTACGGAATTTTAGGGTAGTAAATGAAATTTTTTTTGTGTACTATAAGTTTATTACCGTTTTACGTGCTTCATATCTATGATGTCTTTAACCAGATGGGTAGTAAACCAGGATTGTAGATTGTAAACACGGATAGACATTAAGATAATTATTTATTAGGATTTCTTATTGTAACAATATTAGTCATATCGTACCTACGAATAAAAAACATCGGATTGGTCTTTCAGTCATTAGATATAAATCGTTTCACTTTCACTTCAGTGAGTCAACACAGGGTGAGAAACGCTGAGGTATCTGACATCGGATCGTCCGAGGAGACAGGTACTCTAAAAGGTCCGTTCTCATGACCTCACCTAACGGTAAAGGATGTGGAGAATTTTAGTCTTGTCAGGTGAGAGGTTGACACCTTCTCGTGATTTAGTTCAAAAATTTTTTAAAACTTGTAAATTTAGAAACCCTTTTGTAGTTCTACATGACGATTGACTTTTTTTTTTGACTGAGGTATACCGTATTAGGATAGAACCATTGTTTTGTTACACATGTATTAGGCATGGTTACACGTCTTTTTATAGATTTTGTTATTGTCCTTATATTCATTAAAAAGAATAAATCAATATAAGCGATACTGTTTGTATTTTATATATTGTTGCCCGAAGGGACCACCGAGGCTGTCATGTCTTAGAAGGGCGTTACACCCTCTGGGT
Organism: Capra ibex; assembly: GCA_006410555.1. NCBI lineage: Eukaryota > Metazoa > Chordata > Mammalia > Artiodactyla > Bovidae > Capra > Capra ibex. Next base: position 78,311,241 of record SJYO01041852.1, read on the forward strand.
CCAAACTAGGGACCTAGTCCTTCTAGGGGATCTCTTCCCTTACCGGACCACTCGATGTCAGGTACTCCATCGTTTTCTCAACCTGTGTTGGTTCGTTGATTGTGTAAAAGATACTGTTTTCCTGAAAAATTTAATAATTATTTGAAAATAAAAATCCCGTTTAAATCCAAGTATCAACTCAAATGGACCACCGAGTCACCATTTCTTAGACGGACCGTTATGTCCTCTTTGTCCAAGTTAGGGATCCAGTGTTCTAAGGGGGTCTCTTCCTTTGTCGTTGGGCGAGGTCATAAGAACGGACCCTTTGGGGTACCTGACGATGCCAGGTCGTGTGTGTATCGATCCAAGTATCATTTTAACTCGTCTTTCATACATATAAGGACAAGTGTGTATCGTGTTGACAGGTTTTGTAAACGATATTAGTTACTTGGATACGACTGTGTAATAGTTTCAAATATCCAATGTTGTCCCAAGTGAGAACGACAAAGTGTAATACGGTAAGAACGACAAACTGTACACATACTACTGTTCTTAGATGGTCACATCGAGGTACTTCTTATCAAAGTGACATACTTGTTAAGAGACACTAGACGAATAAGTAGGGAAGGAGACCGTTGTCGACTAGAAAAATTGACAGAGGTACCGAAACAGAAAAGGTCTTACAGTGTATCGTTCCTCTCGTTTGGTCAGTTCCGTTTGATTTTCTTTAGTTAGGACTTATAAGTGATCTTCCTGACTACGACTTCGAGATTATGAAACCGGTGGATTACACTTCTCGTCTGAGTGACCTCTTCCGGGACTTCGACCCCTTCTGACTTCCGTCCTCCTCTTCCCCCACCGTCTCCTACTCGATCAACCTACCGTAGTCTGAGTCACCTGTACTCTAAACGCGTTTGAGACCCTCTGTCACTTCCTGTCCCTTCGGACCACACGACGTCAGGTGTCCCAGCGTCTCAGTCTGTGTTGAATCGCTGACTTGTGGTTGTTATGTCAACCTTAGTATATCATATGTCGGAAAAGTCTGACCGAAGAAAGTGAGTCATTATACGTAGATTCCAAGGAGGTACAGAAAGCACCGAACTATCCGAGTAACGAAAAATCACAACTTATTATAAAGGTGACAGACTTACACGGTGTCAAATGAATAGGTGAGGGGATGACTTCCTATAGAACCAACGAAAGTTCAAAACCGTTAGAACTTATTTCTGACAACATTTATAGGTCTATGGTCAAAAACCCATCGACAATTCAAAAATTAAGTAAACCCATTTATAGATTGTCGACTGAAGACCCGACCTAGTATACTATTATATAAATGAATATATTGTTTGACCCGAAGGGACCACCGTGATCACCATTTCTTGTTTGGACTGTTACGTCCTCTATATGCTCTGGATCCTTCTAGCGGACCTCCTCCCGTACCGTTGGGTGAGGTCGTAAGAACGGACCTCTTAGGGTAGTTGTCTCCTCGGACCATCCGATGTCAGGTATCCCAGTGTTTCTCAGTCTGTACTGACTTCACTAAATCGTACGTACGTACATTCTTTGACGGTTTGTCAGAAGAAAGGCTTCACCGACATGGTTAAACGTAAGGGTTGTCGTTACCTTCTAGAATCAAGGGGTTGATCCCTAACTTGGGTACAGGGGACGTAACCTTCCACCTCAGAGTTCTTGACCTGGTAGTCCCTTCAAGAAAATTAATATTTAAAGTTTCCGTGGACTGTATATAAACTTCCATATACATTTTGAACGTGTAAAATATTTTGTCATAAAAAGTATTAAGACTATTATTGGATGAAGTGTGTAATAGTTATGAGTATTTCAACATAGAATGGATTTCTATAGACGTTTTTATAGTTCTATTATTCGAGGGTGACATTTTATGTTTCTAATTGTTTTGTTCTTTATTTTAAGACGGTTCTTTCCATTAAATTCTTATGAATCCAAATGTTGTAATTACTCAGTACATTTCTCTAGTGACAGGTCGTCATATACGTTGGGTAAAGATACAAATTGACCAAAAAAAATTAATAATATTCGGATTCTGATATCTAAGTATGATACCGTGTATTAAATAGATTTCAAATAAGTAGGAAACTTGGGTATAAAAAGATTTAAAAAAAGGTAAAAAGTCAATTCCTTTAATTAGACTAAAACGAACCATAATAAATTTGATATTTACATTCGATAAAAAGAAGATAGTTAGTACGTATATGTGTTGCATTATGATAAAATTTTTACTAGACCGTAATTCTATTTATGAGATTCAGTTTGGTGTAGATTTTCTTTACCATCAACAAAAAATCAAATATCTAAGTTTTGGTATAAGAAGGGTCTTTTACTTGTGTACGGACTCTGTATTTCTAGTATAAGTTTAAATACAAATTTTTGAATGACGATTATTGTGAAATGTTACATAAATAAGAACTCAACAAGTTATTAAAATTAAGTTTATTTAATGGAACGTAATGATAAGAAAATTTCTTACTTATGGATTTCTGTTGTCTGATGGAAGTTCGTTTTTAAAGGAAAGAATATAGTCCTTTACGAACAAAGGGGTTGGTGGAGACTCTTATTTTCTTCTTCACTTTAGAAGTTTTGCTATTCACTAAAGGACAGAGAAGAAAAACTTTGGTTTCATGTTACTGTACATTTTTTCCGACCCACGATAATAGGTGACTTTTTAAGGGATTGTGTTGTGACATTTCGTTGATAGTCAAGCCAAGTTAAGTCAAGTCAGTGAGTCAGCACAGGCTGAGAAACGCTGGGGTACTGAGTATCGTGCGGTCCGGAGGGACAGGTAATGGTAGAGGGCCTCAAGTGAGTCTGAGTGCAGGTAGCTCAGTCACTACGGTAGGTCGGTAGAGTAGGAGCCAGCAGGGAAAGAGGAGGACGGGGGTTAGAGAGGGTCGTAGTCTCAGAAAAGGTTACTCAGTTGAGAAGGGTACTCCACCGGTTTCATGACCTCAAAGTCGAAATCGTAGTAAGGAAGGTTTCTTTAGGGTCCCAACTAGAGGAAGTCTTACCTGACCAACCTAGAGGAACGTCAGGTTTCCTGGGAGTTCTCAGAAGAGGTTGTGGTGTCAAGTTTGCGTAGTTAAGAAGTCGCGAGTCGGAAGGAGTGTCAAGTTGAGAGTGTAGGTATGTACTGGTGTCCTTTTTGGTATCGGAACTGATCCGCCTGGAATCAGCCGTTTCATAACAGAGACGAAAACTTATATGATAGATCCAACAAGTATTGAAAAGAAGGTTCCTCATTCGTAGAAAATTAAAGTACCGACGTTAGTGGTAGACGTCACTAAAACCTCGGGGGTTTTTATTTCAGACAACTGTGACAAAGATGACAAAGGGGTAGATAAAGGGTACTTCACTACCCTGGTCTACGGTACTAGAATCAAAAGACTTACAACTCGAAATTCGGTTGAAAAAGTGAGAGGAGAAAGTGAAAGTAGTTCTCCGAAAAATCGAGGAGAAGTGAAAGATGGTATAAGGTTATTTTTAACTAAATTTTTTTGTCTTTCTTTTTAAGGGATCTACGGATTTAGGTGACGTAGATATACCCGTTCTTTTCTAAAAAAGGTTCGGTAGTCAAACTTTTTAGTGGTTTTTGTCTCTCTCTTGTATGACTAGTTAGGGTTCTCGTTGTTTATTAGTTCGTCGATACGGTTTCACTTTTATACTCTTTCTAGATGACTTATTTTGATCATCGTTGGATTTTTTATTCACGACTAATTATTTTGGTAGAGTCGATAGAGGGTCTTTATGATTTTATTGATGAGTGTCAGAGGATAGTGTCGTATATTGTCCTCAGACGAGATTTTTTCCTCAAAAGTTTGGTCCACACTAGAAGAGGAACCCTCTGTATGCCGTTACAGACTTGTAATAGAAACCAACAGTACTAGACCCCCATATGGTGATTACCATAGATCCTTCGTCTCCAGTACCTATGACGATTTGTAGGATTTATGAGTCTTGTCCGGGAGTTTTATTCTTTATAGACTGAGTTTTAACAGTCAACACGGTTCCAGCTCTTAGGACGTGTTTTTACTCTGGTCTCATATTACATACAATTTATTCACAACCCTCTTTAGTTCATGATAATGTTTTTTTTAGTGTACTATCTCTCCCTTTTGAGTTTCCAATCCTCAATATAAATAAGTATTCAAGAACTGATTTTTGTAAGACCGGTTAATTTCAACAGAGATCCACGATTATCTTCCTCTATCGTTAGGGTGGTTTCCGACTCGTAGAGTCGTTAAAGGTGGAACTCTGTTTATGATCTAATGTCGATCATAAGTTACTCGTGGTTGGTATACTTTTGTAATAGATATCACAAAATACATACAAGTGAACCATTAATATTTATGAGATACAACATACACAAAGGTAATGGAGATAAAACTTTCCTTTCCCTTGAACGAAGACCAGTGTGCCGACCACTCATCGTCTCGATCCTAAATTACGTTCGTCAGACCCGGATGTCAGAGTCAGAATAGGTTACGTGGTTATTACGAAGTATACGACCTTTACCCTTTCAGACTCCTGTCTCGTTGTCTTTTCCTTCTTTGAAGTGGTTCTTGAGTCCCAGAACTCATGATTCGTCTTCGGTAGTTAACGACTCACAACCCGTCCCTTCGAGTCCTTCTGTTTCGGTTATATTGTTTGATGTCCTTGACTATTTTCTTTAGAAACTTTTTGTGGTATGAATTGTCACTTTAAGACTTACGAAAGGAGGATTCTGGTACTTGTTCCGTTCCTATAGACTAGAGTGAAGATAAGTTGAAACATGACTACTAAGATCGGGTATATTAGTTCTGTCTCTACGTTTTTCGAGGTTTTAGTGACCTCTACCATTGACGTCCGTACTTTAATTCTGTAAACGAGGAACCTTCCTTTCGATACTGTTTGGATCTGTGACATATCTTTTCGTCTCTGTAGTGAAACGGTTTTCTCCAGGAAACGGTTTTCCTGATACCAAAAAGGTCATCAGTACATGTCTACACTGTCAACCTGGTATTTCTTCCGACTCGTGACTTCTTAACTATGAAAGTTTAACGCCACGATCTCTTCTGAGAAATTTCTCAAGGGATCTGTTGTTCCTTCATTTTGGTCAGTTAGGATTTCCTTTGGTTGGGACTTATAAGTAACCTTCCCGACAACGACTTCGACTTCAAGATTATGAAACCGGTGGACTACACTTCTCGACTGAGTGACCTTTTCTGAAACTGTGACCCTTTTTGACTTCCGTTTCCCTGTCCCCACCCTGTCCTGCTCTACCAATCTATCGTAGTGGTTGAGTCACCTGTACTTGAACCCGTTTAAGGTCCTCTGTCATCTCTTGTCTCTTCGGACCGTACGATGTCAGGTGCACCAACACTGCTCAGTCTATGCTGAACCACTGACTTGTCGTTATTGTTGTGCACGTTTCCGAGTTGACTTGGGTTTACAAGAACAATGAAATAGACATTCTTACTTTTTGACCCCCTTTTCTTTTCTGATAGTTGTCGAATTGTCTATTTATCTTAACCATTGATGTACGTGTATTACTTCATGATAAGTCGTTATTTTACTTTAATAGACATGATGTATTACCAGTTTTCTAGTTAGGTTCTATTTGTATATTATTAGGATTTGTATGTACGTGGGTTGTTCCCTCGTGGAGTTATATATTCCGTTTACACTTATCTATATATTCCTCTTTAACAGTTTTTGTGTCATTCCCCTTTAAATTGTGGGGTGAATGTAGTCACCTACCTTTGAGTTATTCCTTTGTATCTAAAATCTACTGTGTAATCTGGTCTATCTGAATTAAGTGTGCATGTCTCGTAAGGTAGGTTTTCGTCGTCTTATATAAATTCAGGTGTACCTTGTAAGAGGTCCTATCTAGTGTATCGACCAGTGTTTCTTTCGGAACCAATTAAATTCTTTTGACTTCAGAATAGTTCGTGGAAAAGGTTGTTATTACGATACTCCGATCTTTAGTTGATGTGTATGTGTCTTTTTTTGTTTTGTTTTGTTTTTTTGGGATGTTTGTACATCTCCGATTTATTATGCAATTCTTTGTTGGTTACTTAGTGACTTCTTTAGTTTGCCCTTTAAATTTTTTATATGGACCTCTGTTTACTTTTGTTTTTATACTACTAGGTTTTGGATACCCTGTGTCCTTTTCGTCAAGATTTTCTCATCAAATATCACTATGTTCGAATGGTGTCCTTTTTTATTGTTGTAGTTTACTTGTCGGATTATAGATGTCGTTGATCTCTTTCTTCTTATTTGTTTTGGATTTCAATCATCTTACTTTATTTAGTATTTCTAGTCTCGTCTTTATTTACTATCTGATTTTTTTAATTTTCTTTTCTGTTTTTTCGACTGAGAAACTTTTATATTTATTTTAACTATTTGGAAATAAATCGGTCTGAGTATGTCTTTTTTTCTATGTCCCGAGTTTAGTCATTTTAATGTTAAATTTTTACCTCTTAAAGATTGTTTGTGGTGTCTTTATGTTACTTAGTTTTCTCTGATGTCACTCTTTGACTTGTCATTATTGTACCCTGTTGGATGTTCTTTACCTGTTTAAAAATCTTTCCATGATAGACTCTTCCTACTTGGTCCTTCTTTATATTTTATGCTTGTCTGGTTAACGGTCATGACTTTAGTTTAATCGATAAAGTTTTGAGAGTTGTTTGTTTTCAGGTTCTGGTCTACCGACGTGTCCACTTAAAGTCGTTTACAAATCTCTCTTCTCAATTGTGGATAGGGAGACTTTGATAGTAATTTTTTTTTTGTTTTTGGACGTCTCTTTCCTTGTGAAAACTTGAGTAAGATACTCCTGTGATAGTGGGACTATGACTTTGGTTTCTTTAGTGTGTTGTGTGTGTGTGTGTGTGTGTGTGTGTGTGTGTGTGTCTGGTTATGGTGACTACTTGTATTTACTTTTTAAGAGTTAATAGTTCGGTTTAGGTTGTTATGTAATTTTCTTAGTATGTGGTACTGATTCACCCCAAATAAGGTCCCTACGTTCCTATAAATTTATAGATATTTAGTTAGTCAGACGATATGGTGTAATTGTTTACCTTCTTGTTTTTGGTTGACTAGTAGAGTTATCTACGTCTTTTTTGGAAAACTATTTAAAGTTGTAGGTATATACTATTTTTAAGAAGTCTTTCCCCGTATTTTCCCGTATGGAGTTGTATTCTTTATGGTGTATATTGTTTGAGTGTCGATTGTATTATGAGTTGTCACTTTTCGACTTTAGTAAAGGAAATTCTAGTCTTTGTTCGTTCCTACGGGTTAAAGTGGTGAAAATAAGTTACATCAAAAAATTCAGGATCGGTGTCGTTAGTCTGTTCTTTTTGTTTATTTTCCTGATGTTTAACCTTTTCTCCATCATTTTAAGAATGACAAAAGCCTACTGTACTACGATATATCTCTTTTAGGATTTTTACTATGGTCTTTTGATTATCTTGAGTGTTTACTTAAACCATTTCAACGGCCTATGTTTTATATGTTTTTAGACGACGTAAAGATATGTGATTGTTACTTTATAGTGTTTTTCTTTAATTCCTTTGTTAGAGTAAATGGTAGTGTAGTTTTTCCTATTTTATGGATTCTTATTTGTATAGATTCCTCCGTTTTCTGGACATAAGTCTTTTGAACTATGACTCGTCTCTTTAGTCTCTACTTTGTTTGTCTACCTGTTCTCTATGGTACAAGAATCTGATCTTCTTAGTTATGACGTTTTTACGGATATTATGGGTTTGGTTAGATGTCTAAGTTACGTTAGAGATAGTTTAATGGTTCCCGTAAAAAGTGTCTTAGTATTGTTTTTCAAAATGTTAAACATACCTTTGTGTTTTCTGGTGCTTTTCGGTTTCTTTAGAACTCTTTCTTTTCACTTCGACCTCCTTTGTCCGAAGGACTGAAGTCTTATATGATATTTTTATGTCAGTAGTTTTGTCATTCCAAGACTCTGTGTGTGTGTCTTTATATCTAGTTACTTTGTCCTGTCTTTCGAGTCTTTATTTGGATTCGTGGATACCAGTTAATTAGATGTTGTTTTCTCCGTGTTATATGTTACCTCTTTTCTGTCAGAGAAGTCATTCACCATAACCCTTTTAACCTATCGATACACTTTCTTACTTTAGTCTTTAAGAGGTTGTAGTATGTGTTTTTTTTGAGTTTTACCTAATTTTTGGATTTACATTCTGGTCTACGATGTTTTGAGTTTCTTTTATATCCGTCTTGTAAGACTGTATTTAGTGTCGTTATCAAAAAACCTAGACGAAGGATTTCATTATTGTTGTTTTATTTTTGATTTAATTTGAGTTTTTCTAAAACGTGTCGTTTCCTTTGGTATTTGTTTTGGTTTTCTGTTGGATGTTTGACCGTCTTTTGTGAACGTTTGTTATATTGGCTGTTCTCGAATTAAAAGTTTTATGTGTTTGTCAAGTATGTCGAATTATAGGTTTTCCGTCACCGCTCNCCCCACCCCACCCCCCGCCCCTCTCCTCCCGTCCGTCTTCTGGATTTATCTGTAAAGACGTTTCTTCTGTATTTACTGTTCGTGTACCTTTCTAAGCGTTGTAAAGATTGATAGTCTCTTTACCTTTTGTTTTGATGCTACTAAAGAGTGGTGTTTTGTCAATCTTACCGGTAGTGGGTGTTCAGATGTTTATTATTTACGACCTCTGTCACACCTTTTTTTCCTTGGGGAGATGTGGTAACCACCCTTACATTTAACCATGTTGATGACACCTCTTGTCATGTCTCTAAGGAATTTTTTGATTTTTGTCTCAATGGTGTACTAAGACGTTAGAGTAAGGACCCGTATATAGACTTCTTTTGGGATTAAACTTTGTAAACGGAGAGTTATAAGTGACGTCGTGGTAAACAACAACAACGAGTCAGCGATTCAACACAGGGTGAGAAACACTGGGATACCTGATGTCGCGTGGTCCGAAGGGACGAGAAGTGAAAGGGGAACTCAAACGAGTTTGAATACAGGTAACTCAGTCACTACGGTAGGTTGGTAGAGACAGTGGAAAGAGGAGGACGGTAGTTAGAAAGGGTCGTGGTCCCAGAAAAGGTTACTCAGTCGAGAAGGGTAGTCCACCGGTTTATACCCTCGAAGGCGTAATCAGGAAGGTTACTTATAGGTCTTAACTAAAGAAAACCCTGACTGACCGAACTAGATGAACGACAGGTTCCCTGAACGTCTCAGAAGAGGTCGTGGACTCAAACTTTCGTAGTTAAGAAGTCACGAGTCGAAAGAAATGCCAGGTTTAGTGTGGATGTCCCTGTCAGTCATATGTCTTCGTTTGATTTACAGGTGGATGTCTCCTTATCTAATTCTACACCATGTATATATGTTACCTTACAATAATTCGGTATTTTTCTTGCTTTATTACTTTATTGGTCGTTTCGGATTGTTATGACCTCACCCATCGGATAGAGAAGAGGTCCCTAGAAGGCTAGGTCCTTAGTTTGACCCTAGAGGACGTAACGTCCGTCTAAGAAATGGTTGACTCGATAGTCCCTCAGGTTCTTTGTTACGGTAAACCTCGTTGTGTCTACCTTGATCTCTAATAGTATGATTCGTTTCAGTTCAGTCTGTCTCTTTCTGTTTATAGTGCACACAAGACTAGCGAGTCAGTACAGGTTGAGAAACGCTGGGGGTATCTGGCATCAGGTACCTTAAGAGGTCCGGTCTTATGACCTCATCCATCGTAAAGGGAAGAGGTCCCCTAGAAGGGTTGGGTCCCTAGCTTGGGTTCAGAGGGTGTAATGCCCGTCTAAGAAATGGTTGACTCGAAAATCACTTCGGGTTTCAGTCCTTGTCACAATCAACGAGTCAACACAGACTGAAAAACGTTGGGCTACCCGACATCGGACGGTCCGGAGAGACAGATACCCTAAGAGGTCCGTTCTTATGACCTCACCTAACGGTAAGAACAGAGGTTTTATAGTGTACTATAGTGAATTTACACTTTAGATTGTTTGCTGTATACACTTGAATAAATGTTTTGTCTGTGTCTTTTGTTTGAATACCATGGTTCCCCTTGTAGTCTCCCTCTCCCCTCTATTTTATCCACAAAACCTAATTGTATGTGTATATGTGTGGTGATATATATATCACCACTTGTTGTTTCAGGATGATATATATATCGAAGAAGAAGACGTAGTGAAGTCAGCACAGGCTGAGACACGTTGGGGTATCTACCGTCGGGTGGTCCGAGGGGGTAGGGACCCTAAGAGGTCCGTTCTTGTGACCTCACCCAACGGTAAAGGAAGAGGTTACGTAGTTTCACTTTTCACTTTCACTTCAGCGAGTCAGTACAGACTGAGAATCGCTGGGGTACCCGTCGTCGGATGGTCCGAGGAGGCGGGTACCCTAAAAGGTCCGTTCTCATGACCTCACCCCACGGTAACGGAAGAGGTATATATATATCGCGTTCTTGATATAAATTGTAGAACATTATCAGGGTAGTGAAGTAGCCTTTACCTACCCCTTTGTCATCTTTGTCTCTCTGAAATAAAACCCCCGAGGTTTTAGTGACGTCTACCACGACGTCGGTACTTTAAATTTCTGCGAATGAGGAACCTTCTTTTCAATACTGGTTGGATCTATCGTATAAGTTTTCGTCTCTGTAATGAATCAGTTGTTTCCAGGCAGATCAGTTCCGATACCAAAAAGGTCACCAGTACATACCTACACTCTCAACCTGACACTTCTTTCGACTCGCGGTTTCTTAACTACGAAAACGTGACACCACAACCTCTTCTGAGGACTCTCAGGGAACCTGACGTTCCTCTAGGTTGGTGAGGTAAGATTTCCTCTAGGTCAGGACCCACAAGTGACCTTCCTGACTACGACTTCGACTTTGAGGTTATGAAACCGGTGGAGTACGTTTCTCAACTGAGTAACCTTTTCTGAGACTACGACCCTCCCTAACCCCCGTCCTCCTCTTCCCCTGTTGTCTCCTACTCTACCGACCTACCGTAGTGGCTGAGCTACGTGTACTCAAGCCCACCTAAGGCCCCCAACCACTGCCTGTTCCTCCGGACCGCACGACACTAAGTACCCCGGTGTTTCTCAGCCTGTGCTGACTCACTGGATTGACTTGACTTATTCGATATTACCTTATCTTAAACTTTTGTATATAGGTATGTGTATATATATAGACTTAGTGAAAAGACATACGGACTTTGTATGTGTTGTGACATTTAATTGGTGTTAAAGAATTTTTCCAATTTTCTTATTTTTGTTTTTATTTTCTGCAAATATCTTTTACCCTTTTTTCTGGTTGGTTAACTATATGGGTTGTTGTACTTATTTAAAGTTTTATTAAAACGACTCACTTACCTTAAGTAAAACCATTAAAGTCGTTTGACTAAGAATCCTTTTGACTAAAAAGTTCGTCAAGTAGATTTTTGTCTCCTCAACTCCTCATCCTCCAGATATGTCCAGAGCTGAAATTTTGTCGAGTCGTGTTCCGGACATATAATTATTTAACGATTAAGTCAACAGTAAAAAGAAGTACATATATCAGGGGAGTCTTTGGAGTTCCTGTCTCCTTACCTATTTCTTCTAAAGGGGTACCTGCCTCTTTCCCTATTTCTAAATACCGACTTGTAATGTGTTGGTATTCTTTTCTTACTTTATTACGGTAAACGTCGTTGTACCTACCTGGATCTCTGATAGTACGATTCACTTCAGTCTTTTTCTAGATTATGTTGTGTCGTTTAGTTGATGTGAGGTTATTTTATTTTCCTTTTTTCTTTGGGGTTTCTCTGTTCATGTTGAGATTGATCGACCTATCCATCCGTTTACTCTCTCAGGTCAGTCTCGAGGTCCCGATGGGTCTAGGATAACTTTAGTATAAGGATTGTACTTTAGTATAAGGATTGTAAGGTTTAGGTTCATTGGACCTCATGTGTCATTGAGTCTTTGTCAAGATAAAAGACAGTGTCCGTGTTGATTACATTGTAGGTAATGTCACGTCGAATGACAAGTTGTTTGAAAATCTATTGTGTTCCCTTTTATAAAAGGGTAAAGAGATTACTTAAGAGTGTGATCGTCAAGGAAAGAAAGTAAAGGATGAAGTTAGTGTTTATGTTACTGTTTTATTCTTTTTACCAAACCCTAAAAATATAAAATATGAGAATAGACGGTTTAAGAGACTCCTAAATTAAGGTGTCTGGAGTGTAGGGAGAAACTTCCTGTCAACATTCTATGGGTCCATTCGTCCTTTTTTTTTTTTTTTTGTGGTGTCCTACTCTTTTTTTAAAGGTATGACAACATATGAGTTCTACGATAATACACCAGCTCTTCCTTGATAGGTTGTGTAGACCGTACACAAGTTTTTATTTGTTCGTTTCAACAACCAGATAAGAGGTCGTGACAGGAATTGTATGATTGGTACTTTCCAGTGATATAGACTAACGATCCTTAAGAGGAAACTTAAGGAGAAGAGGTGGTATCAATTGGATGGTTTCAATTTCCCTCCCCCTTTTTGTGTTCGTTTTCATAAGATAAGAGTGCACTTTCACTTTCAGTGAGTCGACACAGAATTGACAAACGCTGGAGTACCTGATATGTCAGGTACCTTAAGAAGTCCGGTCTTATGACCTCACCCATCGGAAAGAGAAGAGGTCCCCTAGAAAGGTTGGGTTCCTAACTTGGGTCCTAAGGGTTTGACGTCCGCCTAAGAAATGGTCGACTCGGTGTTCCCTTCGGGAAGATAAGAATTTGTACAGATGTTAAATTCTAGTCTTTTAAGTGACGTTCGTAAGAGGATTTTGGCGATTAGTCATTGTTCATAATGAGTTTCTTTTGATAAGAGGAGTTGGTCAAGAGACACGTTAGACTTTCGTATGATTTATTCTTAGGTGTCGTCTCAGACAACAAAACTTGCATGGTCTTTACTTTTGTAGAAACGGTCGTATTTCTTTCACTTCTCATTCATGCAAGTGTGGGTTTGACTCTGTCCGATGTTCCCGTAAACATTTTCCTAGTGTCTAGTAGATCTATTCAGTGTGTGACAAATTTTCATTCGTGTAGTTCCCATGCTTTCAAGGATACTAAACTTTATTGTTTAGATGATCTTTTTGACCTGAATGAGGTTACGTAATTTACACTTCATAATGCGATTATGAAGTATTGTTTTGTCTTATGAAGTAGAAACAGAAAGAGGACAGAAGATTAAAGTCCAAGACGGAGCGCTCGTCATACATTTCCGCCCAAGAAATGGTGATCGTGGTGGACCCTTCGGGGTACATTTTAGTTTCTTAAGTCATTATAAAACGTTCATATTACAGAATCCAACCAAACGACGACGACGATTCAACGAAGTCAGCACAGGCTGAGACACGGTGGGGTCTCTGCCGTCGGGTGGTCCGAGACGGCAGGGACCCTGAGAGGTCCGTTCTTGTGACCTCACTCAACGGTAAGGAAAGAGGTTACGTACTTTCACTTTCACTTCAGAGAGTCAGTACAGAATGAAAATCACTGCGGTACCTGACGTCGGATGGTCCGAGGAGGTAGGTACCCTAAAAGGTCCGTTCTCATGACCTCACCCGACGGTAACGGAAGAGGCATTCAACCAAATATATTCGTTTTTTTAGTAGACACATAATTGATACTTTCAACATAATGTAGTTCTTTTAAATTTGTTGATTAAGTTCTTTTGTAAACCAAAGGTAATGATCTTTTGACTTGTACTATCACCTTAGTTTTTGACTTCCTAAATTGATTACTTGGGAAAAGTATTATCGAAAAGATAAAAAACCCCCCTTTATTAAATTAATTCAGAACTTATGATTCAAAACAACTGATTGTAGTTTCAGACTGTCATTAGTATTAGCGACAGGGTATGAAAAACTGGACTTGGTTTGATGTGTTACGACTACGCTTGTCGGTTCGACTAAGTAACGTTTTCTGGGATTACGACCTTTTCTAACTCCCGTTCTCCTTTCCTCCGCTGTCCTATTCTACCAACCTGCCGTAGTAGTTAAGTTACGTGCACTCAAACTCGTTTGAGGTCCTCTGTCACTTCCTGTCCCTTCGGACCTCACGACGTCGAGTATCCCAGTGTTCTCAACCTGTTCTAAATAGTTGTCTTGTTGTCGTTAGACGGAATCTATGTGTATCGGTTTATATGTCTCTCCACAATTTTTCAGAGTGAATAGACTCTTGGTCTCAAATAAATCTTAAACCTTTTCGACATAGATTTAGATGTGTAGAGGTAAATTTTGTCACTTTATTTTGACTTTTTGGAATCATGGATTTGAGATCCTAGTGTGAGTTATTTGCCGTTTTCTTTTCGAGGTAGGTCCTTTTCCAAGGTTCCACGGTCGTAGAATTAATACTTTCTTAAATTTTCCGTTCCGGTTACGTCTGAGTGTGACTAGGTTTGCTCTATCGTAATTTGTTACGTCGATTAGGTGAAAAACTGTCTTTATTTACGGATTCCTCTCATGGGTGAGGTGAGTATGTTTTCTGACGGTTCTTCCGCCACGAAACACGACTCTCCTTTTCTAAACTTGCCCTCCCCACAGTCGAAATTTTGTCAAGGATTTTATCAACGAATTTTCCTATTTCTTATTCTCTTGAATGTTTCCGAAACTCAGTGCGAACCAAGGTCCTTTTCCTATGAGACCGAGATACACTTTCGTTTTGGATCGGTAACATTTTGTGTCTATGGGTCTAAAACAGTCGTTTTACTTTTCATAACAGGTAATAAAGGGTGTTTCCGTCGTCTCGGAAATTGAACTCTCAGGACAAAAAAGGACTGTCTATGAGACGTTTTCGTTGTTTCATTTGATTTATACTTTGAGAAGATTTAAAGTTGGGATATCAGTTTTACGGTTTAAGTGTTTACGTAGTTTCCAGTGTCTCCTTGTTTGAAGGACAAAACAATGAATTTGAGTAATGGAAGGAAGACTCGATTGGTTATGTCTTAAAGGAGGAAGAACAAAACTCCGACTGTTTTACTCGTGCCATATGAAGGTTGTATGATCCTTGTTGTCTGTCAATAGGTCCTAGTTCCTTATTTTAAACCATAGTAAAAGATTTTGGGTCAACGTGTATTAGGTACAGAAAACAAAAAAGTATACTACTTTCGATTTTCAAAATAATTGTTTAAAAATTTTGAGACTCCAAAATTTTTTCTGTTTGTTTTAAGTTACGAAATTTTTGTGTAGTTTTTAGGTAATATAGAAATTAATGATCTTGACACAAGGAACCGGGTTTTTGGAATATCAGATCCTTTCTACTGGTGTAACATTTGTAAATGTAGAAAGGGTAGAGAAAGATTTTACATGAATTTCAACGAATGGTGTTTCTTATAAATTGATAAATGTTTTTTGACATCAAATTATTTCTTTACACATTCAAGTTGTTATTCGATGATTCTTCTTATTTTAAACTTACCTCGTTATCAGAAGTCCCCAACTACTAACACTTTGTACGATATTCATAGTATTAAACATTGATTATCGTCATTTTCAACCACATGTTAAATATGTGTGTTATATGCAACATGACGATTAGGATAAGAGATTGGTTGTGCCGAGTCTCCAATTTCGCAGACGGACGTTACACCCTCTGGACCCAAACTAGGGACCCACCCCTTCTAGGGGACCTCTTCCTTTACCGTTGGGTGAGGTCATAAGAACGGACCTCTTAGGGTACCTACCTCCTCGGACCACCCGATGTCAGGTGCTCCAGTGTTTCTCAACCTGTGTTGACTCACTCACTAAATTGTAAGATGGATACTCTCTTTTTCCTTCTTAATGTTGATAAGGAGTCTCTATGTGATTACTACTTAGGTACGACGTGAACACTTTTAGTAGAAAGTACACTAGATAAAGATGAAGTGACTGATTTCGTAGATGAAAACGAAGTGACTGATGTGATCTCGGAAACTGACCCACCTAGTGTTTGACACCTTTTAAGAATTTCTCTGGTTGAATGGGCGGAGGACTCTTTAGACATACGTCCGGTTCTTCGTTGTCAATCTTGGTCCGTACCTTGTTACCTGACCAAGGTTTAACCTTTTCCTCATGCAGTTTCGGACAGTGCGACGAATAAATTGAAGATACGTCTCATATAGTACTCTTTGCGACCCGACCTACTTCGTGTTTGACCTTAGTTCTAACGACCCTCTTTATAGTTATTGGAGTCTGTACGTCTACTGTGGTAGGAATGCCGTCTTTCGTTTCCTCTTGAGTTCTCGGAGAACTACTTTCTCTTTTTCCTCTCACTTTTTCGACTGAATTTTGAGTTGTAAGTTTTCTTGCTTCCATTACCGTAGACCAGGGTAGTGAAGTACCTTTTATCCCTTTGTTACCTTTGTCACTTTCTGAAATAAAACCCCCCGAGGTTTTTAGTGACGTCTGTCACTCACGTCGGTACTTTAATTTTCTGTGAACCGAGGAACCTTCGTTTCGGTACTGTTTGGATCTGTCGTATAATTTTTCGTCTCTGTAATGAAACGGTTGTTTCCAGACATGTCAGTTTCGATACCAAAAAGGTCATCAGTACATACCTACACTTTCAACCTAGTATTTCTTTCGACTCATCCTTCTTGACTACGAAAACTTAACACTACAACCTTTTCTGAGAACTTTCTCAGGGAACTTGACGTTCCGCTAGTTTGGTCAGTTAGGATTTCCTTTGGTCAGGACTTATAAGTGACCTTCCTGACTGCGACTTTGACTTCGAGGTTATCAAACCGGTAGACTATACTTCTTGACTGAGTAAACTTTTCTGGGACTACGACCTTTTCTGACTTCTGTCGTCCTCTTCGTCTACTGTCTCCTACTCGACCAACCTAGTGTAGTGGCTGAGTTACCTGTACCCAAACTCGTTCGAGACCCTCACTCGCTACCTGTCCCTTCGGACCGCACGACGTCAGGCACTCCAACGTTTCTCAGCCTGTACTGACTCGCTGACTTGACTTGAATAGGAAGTACATGTAACATACCGAAATAAATCAGGAGTAGGATAATTTTATACAGACAGAGAGAATGTGAGATTATTTTTCATGAATAATTTGTATATACCTGAGTTTAATGATTTGACTAAAAGTTAGGGAAAAAGTCAGTTATAAGTAAGACGCACAAAGAGACCAAAATTTTTGACTCCTGGTAAGAGAAGAACTTTGAAAGGGTAGAATAGAAGTCTTAATCTAAAATTCATCCGACTTCCTTCTATTCTGAAATATTTACACTCTCTTCTTTTGTACATAGCTTTCGGGTCTATACAGGTCTATGACACGATTTACTAAACGTACGTAATATGTAATTTAAAAAGACTTTAATATTTGATGAACAATTAACGGTAAAATGGTTACTCTTTCGACTTTATGTCTCTTCGACACTTTGTAGGTTGTGGAGTGTCGATCACTGGCTGACCTGACCTTAAATTTGTACCGATTTAAGTTGACGTTTTAGATTTGACGAAGATGATTTGGTACTGTTCAAATTAAATCTGTAAAGATCTTCTTTTACTTATTATTAGAACACTAAAACCTCATTTTTTCTGAAAAGTTTCGTTCCATTTCTGATATTTCTTTTTATTACTGTTTAATTTGTAGTATTTTTTAAAAGTTACAGGTATTCTGTTTCTCGTTTAAGTATTTGAGTTTTCCTTTCACCTCGTTTTCCAGAGATTACAAAAAATACCCGTTACTCCATTACAAAGGTTTTATGTTTGTCGAAAATGTTTAGGTATTCTTTTTTTACACCTGGAGGGTCTCCTTTTTAATCCCAATTTCCAGTACTAGTACGTTTAGTGTTTTCTTCTTTGTGTTACTGGTTTTTTTCATTTTTTTTACATTGAGGTGATTAGTAGTCAACTTCTGAAAATTAGTACACTGAAATAATAGCTTTACCATTATTAGAAACTTATTAAAAACTTATAGTTTCACACCCCTTTATCTGTGTTGACCATCCTCATATTTTCATGTTGGACTATTCTATAGTTTTAAACTTACACTTTAGAATTAGATCGTTCAGGTGAAAATCTTTAAATGGGAAATTTTGTCATCTGTTTCCACAAACAACTATTGACGTCTTTTATTCCTTTAGTTAATTGACGGTTAGTTATCCCCTGACTTAATATGTCGTGTAGTTATTCTAACTGATGTTAGGTCAGTAATTTTTCGTATTGGTTGTGTTATAACATTTCGTTAATAGAAAGTTAATTTTTATTTAAATCTTTTTTTAAAAATGAATTTTTTTTGTTTGTACTATGTACCTTTATATTTTACTACGTCGACGACACCTTTTCAGACAGTCAAGGAGTTTTTCAATTTGGGTCTATATGTCTACTAGGTCATTAAGGTGAGGATCCCTATATGAGTTTTTTTCTTTTAAATGCAGGTTTTTTCTTGGAAATGTACTGATAAAGATCCTCTTAATAAATATTGTCGGTTTCTGGACCGTGGTTGGGTTTATAAATAGTCGACGTTTGTCCATTTTATAACAGATAGGTTGAGAGACACTGATGTACCTGACATCGGGCAGTCCGAGGAGACAGGTACCTTAAGAGGTCCGTTCTTTTGACCTCACCGATCGGTAAGGAAAGAGGTCCTCTAGGAGGACTGGGTTCCTAGTTTGAGGCCTTAAGGTCCATCTAAATAATGGTAGACTCGATGGTCCCTTCGGGTATAAGTATGTTACCGTATTTTTCCTTATTTCAGTACAAAGAACCAAGTTGTGTCGTATTAGAGCTTTTGTAATACGGTTCAATTTTTTCGGTCTGTGTTTTCCAGTATGTAATATACTAAGATAAATGTAATTTACGGAACTTGTCCATTTAAATGTCTCTGTCTTTTGTGTACCCATCAACGGTCGTTTAATTACTTACCCTTTTAAACTTGTCGATTATCCATACTCTAAGGAAACTCCCACTACCTTCACAAGACTTTAATTATCACCACCAAGTGTTGTGTCACTTTTGTGATTTTGGTGACTTCACATGTGAACTTTTACCACTTAAAACACAAACACTATATATAGAGTTAAAAAATTCGATATTTAAAATTTACGTATAGACTATCTTTTTAACAGTTATTATACGACAATTTAGTTTTTCGTTCAAAATTATTGTCATAGTCAAGTCAACGAGTCAACACAGGCTGAGAAACCCTGGGGTACTTGACGTCGTGCGGTCCGGAGGAACAGGTAGTCGTTGACGGCCTTAGGTGGGTTTGAGTACAGGTAACTCAGTCACTACGGTAGGTTGGTAGAGTAGGGAGACAGCAGGGGAATAGGAAGACGGGAGTTAGAAAGGGTTGTAGTCCCAGAAAAGTTTACTCAATCGAGAAACGTAGTCCACCGGTTTCATGGCCTCAAAGTCGAAGTCGTAGTCAAGAAGGTTACTTGTGGGTCCTGACCTAGAGGAAATCCTACCTGACCAACCTAGAGGAACGTCAGGTTCCCTGAGAGTTCTCAGAAGAGGTTGTGGTGTCAAGTTTTCGTAGTTAAGAAGCCACGAGTCAAACGAAATATCAGGTTGAGAGTGTAGGTATGTACTGGTGACCTTTCTTTTTGGTATCGGAACTGGTCTGTCTGGAAACAACTGTTTCATTACAGAGACGAAAAATTATACGACAGATCCAACAGTATTGAAAGGAAGGTTCCTCATTCGTAGAAAATTAAATAATACTTTCACTTTTTCCTCTCACTTTTTCGACCGAATTTTGAGTTTGTAAGTTTTTGCTTCTAGTACGGTAGGTCATGGGACTGAAGTACCGTTTATCTGTCCCTTTGTTACCTTTGCACTGGCTGAAATAAAACCCCCCGAGGTTTTAGTGACGTCTACCACTGACGTCGTACTTTAATTTTCTATGAACGAGGAACCTGTTTTTTCGATACTTCTTGGATCTGTCGTATAATTCTTCGTCTCTGTAATGAAACGGTTGTTTCCAGAGATATCAGTTTCGTTACCAAAAAGGTCATCAGTACATACCTATGCTATCAACGTAGTATTACGAAAACTTGACACTACGACCTCTTCTGAGAACTATCAGGGAACCTGACGTTCCTCTAGTTTGGTCAGTTTGGATTTCCTTTAATTCGGACTTAAAAGTAACCTTCCAAACTACGACTTCGACTTCGAGGTTATCAACCCGGTGGACTACACTTCTTGACTAAGTAATCTTTTCTAAGACTACGATCCTTTCTGACTTCCGTCCTTCTCTTCTCCTACTGTAGTTACTGAGTTACCTGTACTCTAACTCGTTCGAGGCCCTCTACCACTTCCTGTCCCTCCGGACCGCACACGTCAGGTCCCCCAACGTTTCTCAGTCTGTGCTGACTCACTGACTTGTTGTTCTTTAAAATAATACAATTATACCAATATATTTCAGTATAATGGGTCTTTATCTATTACCTATAGATAAGGATATGTGTAATATGATGATTGTCAGAACTAAAGGTACTCTGTCCTATTGGTCTTTTAATACCAGAAAATCGCAGAAAAAAAAAAAAAAAAATGTGTTTCTCGTGTATTAATAAACGTTTTCATTTGTACTTTTTTATAATGGCAGACGTTTCTTTTTCTTATGATACTGTTTTTATGTGTGTCGTTTAATTTTGGTCCTCTGTTATGTTGTTTCTAATAATTGGACCCTAGGTCTTTAGAGTCTCTTACATTTAAACATTTTCTTTTTTTTAAAATAGGGATCCAAGTGATTGGAGATTAATAATTTCAAATCATGGAGAAAGTTGGTCTGGATCTGTTAGATGGTATCATTATAATCGTCATGAGCACTAAAAATAGTGATTATGTTCAACATAAAAGTATAGTGTAATCAATAATGTATATTGAGTTTTATAGTAGATGTATATATAGTGATGAAATTTTAATACCATCAATAATCTGAGTGGCGATCTAGAACAAAAAATTGACGTAACTATTTCCCCGTGCATATAATTATATAGTGTATAAATAAAAAAACATAAAGTTATATTGTGTAAGGAAAAATTAGAATAAAGTAAGTCAATTTTAATAATAAGATTTTTCCGAGGTGTCAGAAGAGGTCTGACGGTTTCTCAGGTATGTTGGTTTGTAGGTGAGTATCGGTTCACGTTGTGTAATCTGTCTCCTTCCCTTTTGGTTAGTATCGCATAAGATTAATAAGTCCGTATTTCATTCGTCCCGGATTTAAGTCTGTTTTTATTTATTTAAGGTTAAAATTAGTCAAACAGATTATGTTTTAAGTTTCAGAAGAAGGGGTTTAGTATAGGAGGAGGTCTAAAAAGTCGACGGAGACTGAAGAAGGAAGTAAAAGATAGTGACTACAGTGAATTTTCGAAAGAAAAGATAGGGTTAACTGTGTCTAGAGAGAGGACTGCATAGTGAAGTATAAAATTAAGAAATTTTTTCTCGGAGGGAAGAGAGTAAGACTAGAGTTGACTAAGACGTATTGAGTTGGTCTAATTAGAAGAATTTATTAATAAAAGTTTGACGGGGTTAGAGAGGTTTAGTGAGTTACGAGGGTTACAGAAATTATCATAACTATCACTGTACTAAGATCTCGGTATAGACGTTATTGATAATTATTAATTAGTTTTGTTAAGACATCAGTACAGGACATAGTAAGTTTGTTATAGTACTGTATTTTAAGTGTATAATTATTGTCTTTAGATTAAATGTCTACATTTTTCGGTGGGTCACGAGATGTCAATTTGGATCCTCTTTTGACTTTAAGGAGTAAGTTCGGAGAGGTATTATTAGTATGAGGTCAAACGGAATAGTGGAGGGACAAGTGTGACTTTAAGGTCTTAAATTGGTCTATAATTGAGTTACAGGGAAAGGAGGAGCTTCGACCTACGTACTGAAAGACGATGATGTATAAACGTCTATATTGAAGATACTAAACGTTACTGTAAACTAAGTAAGTAAGTAAGTAAGTTGTTTGTCAATGGTCCGGGGATTTTATATGATTTGTGAATCGTGTACCATCCCCAATTCGAGGATAAAACATTGTTTATGAATTTAGAGTCAGATCCTCTGAGGAGAACCGAAGGGTCCACCGTGGTCACCATTTCTTGGACGGACGTCTGTACTCTGTGACCAAGCTAGGGACCCAACCCTTCTAGAGGACCTCCTTTCTCACTGTTGGGTGAGGTCATAAGAACAGACCTCCTAGGATACCTGTTTCCTCGGACCACCCGATGTCAGGTCTCCCGACGTTTCTCAGACTATACTGACTTCACTGAATCGTGTGTCTGAAGGAACCACCAGGTGACCGATTCTGAGGTACAAGTATTACGACCTCGGGTCCCAAGTTGGGGACCAGTCCCTTGATCTAGGGTTTACCACGTTAATTTCTAAAACGTACGGTGTTGATTCTGGACCACGTCAGTTTATTTATAAGAAATTTTTAGACAGATTACTCTTTCGTCTCTGTATTTGGTGCATTTATGTTCTGTCACACCATTTACAGTGTTTTCTCCCTACGTGTCTACGATTCCCTCTTGTCTTTTTCTCGTATTTCGTTTCTGATCTTCCCCCTCCGTTCCAAAGGACCTCAACCTCGTGGATTGCACTTAATAATTTCTTCAGGCACTCCAGTATTTCATATTCCATAACATTCGTGTATATTTCGTGTTTGGTCTGATATATTTTCAGTGAGTAAAACCGGTCCGAGCTCTTATACAAACTTCTCTCTTCTCATTATTTACTATTTTGACCTTTCCATGTTCCCCTGTTATAGTATTACTCGGAGTGTATATTACGATACTTTCGAGGGAAAATAAGGTTTTCGTCATTCATCGTCGTCCTATACGACCTTTCGTCTGTTCGACTCCTTAAGGGTACTGGATTTAGATTTAATCTGGAGAACACAGTAAATAAACGATACACTGAAAATAGTTTAAACGGAGAGATTCGAAGTCAAAGAAGTTTATGTTTTATCCTTAACTATTATAGTTAAAACGGTTCTAAGACTGTTCTTCAATTAAGTGCATTTAGAGGATCGTGTCCTCAGTTATTTGATGTCGAACGGACGGTCGTTACTTACCAAAATGTAAAAATTTCCTAACAAATGAATTGTTTTTTTCCTTCTTTCTTTGGTTTCTTCTTATGTCTTGTCTCTAGAACGCTGGGTGTCTCGGTTTTACAAATGGAATACCGGGAAGTGTATGTTTAAAACGGTTGAGGATGAGAATCGTGTTTTATCCGTTGGTTTTTTATCATTGTAATAATTCTTAAAATTTATGACTTATTTAGAAGTTTCCTAAAGAGACCACTATTGTGTATGTTTCTTTGTCTTCAATTTTGTCGTTATTACCTACCACCCCTTGTTCGTTCTTACGACGACATTAGGTAATTGAAAAGGAAAGGAAGGAAGATTGATATGTCCACTCTAGTTGAAGATGGAGGACAGACATAGGGACTTCCGATGTATGGGTATACATGAGACCATATGCTATGTCGTAAATTACAAGAAACAATGAATCGTATGAACGGAAGTGATCGAATGATGAATAAGTCCGAATGTAGGTGAGATTCACTTTCATCACAATTCTCATTTATAAAACCTCAGTTTGTCTGGAACAAAATTTATGACCAAAAAGTTACAAACGATTCAGCGAAGTCAGCACAGGCTGAGACACGCTGGGGTATCTGCCGTCGGGTGGTCCCAGGGGGCAGGGACCCTAAGAGGTCCGTTCTTGTGACCTCACCCAACGGTAAAGGAAGAGGTTACAAATTCCAAACGTTAAATTGAACTTACCGAGGATTGTTCTTTGTCAGTATCGATAGTGTATTCTCAAAAGACCAAAACGAAACGAAAAAATGAAGCCTACACGGTGTGACAATATTCGTGAAATACTGATAAAGTAAATTGGGAGTGTTGTTGGGACATTCTATTCTTGATAGTTAATTGATAGAGGGATAATGCCTACTCCTTTGATTTCGTACCTCTTCAATTTATTAAAAGGGATCTTGATCTTTTCACTCCGAGCTTCCGAGTTAAGAATTCGTCGTTCTCTTACTCTTAGTATGACAGATCAAGTGTCCTAAAAATACTTATGATTAAATCTAATGTATAAATTTTCACTTCCCCTACCGAAAGTGTCAGGAATCATAAGTCATCAGGTTATTTGTGTTCAAGGTGAAAGATCATACTTTCTGATATAAGACTTGCATAAGGGGTCTTAGGGCTTATATTGTCATGTATCGGTCGTCTTCGAATTATTTATAAATAATTATCCAATCTATATGAAACCACTAAGTGTAAGAGTAATAAAGTTCCAATAGTAAGACATGTATTAGCGTTATATAATAAAGTATTTATGCATACAGTTAAAACGTCCTCTGATGTGATGTATCCTTAGATATCGAGTTGTATACGACAGTCAAAAAAAAAACAAAATGAATTTATATTTCTCATACTAGTCTTTCGGTGCCTATATATACATTTCTAGGGTTGTTTCAGAAACATATCTTTCTTTAATTCCAACCACATAGAATTTAAATAAGATAAGAACATCGTCATAAACATTGACCATAATATATTGACTAGTTAAAATAAGTGAATCCCTTAGATTCATAAAATCCTTTTCTTTTTATTTCTAAGATTTGACACATTCTAATGTCTCTCTCCAAGTTCTACTTATGATTCTTTCTATTTCACGTCATTGAAGATAAAACATAGTGGTTAGACCCAGTGATTAAAGATGACAATTATTTACTTTTGTTAGATTTTCGGGGCTAATGGTCTACAGGTGAATCATACTTTATAACTCGGAGTGTCGTTTCACTTGATGAATAAGAAGTTTTTTAATCTTTATTTTAAAATGAACATCTCTCTAACATTCCACTGATTTTTTAATTACTTTTCATTATTAGGACGATGTTTTCTCTTATGTTTTGTTTTTAAGACAATGATGAATAGTCAAAAACGGAACATTTGACTTCCTAAGGATCGATCTGGGTTTCAATGAACTAAAGACTCCGAATGTACTCCCTGTCTTTAAAAAAATTTTTTTGTAATAAATTAGTCTTACATCGACGTACTTTTGTTAATTTTAAAGTTTTTTCATTTACTCCTTATTAGTGGTGTAGTTCACTTTATATTGGAATGGAACCTCGTGTTTTAAAGGAAATTTTTAGATAATTTAAAGTATCTTTTGATACGTCTTTTGAATGTCTTCGTTTTGTTAACTAAGACTTTACAAAACCCTTTTTTCAGTCGACTGTCGGTCCAAGTTTCATTTGTACCTTAAGAATTAATTTGTATGCGAACTATAGTGTTTCCAAACAAGGGAAAAAAAGTTAACAAAACAACAACAAGTCAGTGATTCAGTACAGGTTGAGAAACGCTGGGGTACCTGACGTCGTGTGGTCCGGAGGGACAGGAAGTGGTTGAGGGTCCCAAACACGTGAGTACAGGTAACTTAGCCACTACGGTAGGTTGGTAGAGTAGGAGACAGCGGGGGAAGAGGACGGGAGTTAGAAAAGGTCGTAGTCCCAGAAAAGGTTACTCAGTCGAGAAACGTAGTCCATCGGTTTCATAACCTCGAAGTAGTCAGGAAGGTTTCTT
This sequence comes from Capra ibex, assembly GCA_006410555.1. Taxonomy (NCBI): domain Eukaryota; kingdom Metazoa; phylum Chordata; class Mammalia; order Artiodactyla; family Bovidae; genus Capra; species Capra ibex. Next base: position 78,336,800 of record SJYO01041852.1, read on the forward strand.
ATGAGTTCCAAGATACAAATCATTAAGTAAATACTAAATCAAAGAGGGACGAAGGACACAGGGGGGAGGTTAGATCGGTAGTTTGATTAAAATTTTTAAGAGGTGTGACAAAAATTATTTACAAAAGTTTTCTTCGTTATAAGAGGTGACTAGTTCTTTATACTTAATGAGTTTTTTAGAAGTGATTTCCTAATTTCTAGGAGGTTTACACATATGTCTAATTATCCTTCTGCTAATTTCTCGTACTTTCCCTATCCCTTCTCTCTTTTCTTCCCTCTTTTCGAATCGGGGAGAAAGGGTTTGTTCAATTAGTAGCAATAGACGGTGAATGATGGCCAGAATCGTAGAAGTAAAAAAAAAAGTGAATAAAGTATAAAGGGAGTTTTGAGTTGGAGATGTGGGGAAGTACTATTTTTGTGAGTTGTTTGATTTTGTCATCCTTTGAAGGAGCTAGACTATTTGTCGTAGATACTTTTGGGGTGTCGGTCATAGTATCAAATATCACCTTCTTTCTTACGAAGGAGGGTTCTGGTCTTTGTTCTGTTCTTATAGTCGAGAACTGTGAAGAAAAGTTGTTTCCTGACTTCCCAAATCGGTCCCGTCAATTCGTTCTTTTGTTTTATTTTGCGTAAGTCTGACCTTTTCTTCATTTTGAATAAATGTTCACTGTACTAGGAACCATATGTCTTTTGGTCTCCCTTAGGTAAATTTTTTGTTGATAATCTTGATTATTAGTTCAAGTCGTTCCGACGTTTTATGTTCTAGTTGTGTGTTATCAGTTAACATAAAAATATGTAAATGTCACTCGTCGGGTTTTTACTTTATTTCTTAAGTAAAATGTTGTCGTAGATTTTCTTATTTTATAATTCCTTATTATGGTGTTTACTTCGAATTGTGAATGTGAGACTTTTGATGTCTTGTGACAGTTTTGTTTAATTTCTAGATTTATTTACCTTTCTAAAAAGTATTTCGTAAAAGTATTTGTCCTTCTGAATAAATTTTAACAGTTCTACCGTTACGAGGAGTTTAACTCGATGTCTGAATGTGTTAAGGATAGTTTTACGGTCGACGGAAGAAACGTCTTTAACTATTCGATTAGGATTTTAAATGTACCTTTATGTTCATCTAGTCACAAACGGGTCTTAATTCCTGTGCCCCTTTACTTTCTATTGAGTTTCTTATGTCCTAAATATAAAGTCCACTGATGTTACAAGATATTTAAAACCCTGTCGACGTGTTTACACTTATATGATTTGTGATGACTCAATATATAAAATTTACCCGATGGAGATATTCACTTAATATAGAGTTTTTTTCGACAATTGGTTTTTTTAGGAGTTGAAACTTATCAGGGACCGGGTGGGTGGTTAGGTAAAACAATGAGAGAGAGTCTTACGGACATTTCTCAAATATAACATCATTGAGGGTGAACAAGCGAATAACATAACTTTATTAATTTAATATACAGAATGAAGTGTAAGTATTCGATATTCGAAATGTTGTCAGAGAAGATAAAGAAAGAAAAATCTTGGTTCATGTTATTACCCACCCGAAGGGACCACCGAGTCACCATTTCTTGGACGGACGGTTACGTCCTCTGCACCCAAGTTAGGGACCCATCTCTTCTAGGGGGACCGTTGAGCGTAGTCATAAGAACGGATCCTTTAGGACACCTGTCTCCTCAGACCGTCCGATGTCCGGTACCCTAACGTTTTTTCAGTCTATGTTGAATCACTGATTTGTTGTTGTATTATTACCCATGTCTTATCCGGGAGTTTATCCCAAAGATTAAAAGTTTTACGTTTTCTAATGTTTAATGAATCGTATATCATCAGTCTGAATGAGATTTTAGAAGGAAAACCCCTTATGTCTTTATGTATTTTGAGGGGTCTAAGGATTAGTTTAAGAAGTCTTATTTCTATTTATTTTCACATGGATCTCGTTCAAAAGTGTAATCTTGTTAGGATCTGTTATTTTCTTTTTTTACGTTAAGTTAATTTCAATTTCAACAGGTCTTTATTTCAATTAAATTTCCAAGTCATAATCACGTCCACCAGTTTCTTTCAACATCATAAAAGTAGTACTTTGTACTCGTGTTCAATTATTAATTCAGAAACAACAAATGAACTACTAAAATAACGAGAAAGACCCAATTCCGAGTGTTTTATAATTAATGTTACTGAAGTTTTAATGTTTTTGTCGTTGTCTTTTGTAATTTTTTTGTCATTCCAGGTAGATTTACTGTAAAGAAATTTCATTATTACTATTACGAGATAGGGTTGTCTTTTTCTTTTAAGTTTCTTACAAAGGGTGTTTTGATATGAAGTCTTTGACTTTAAGTTTCAATTGTCGAAAGTTTCATGTTTCTCTTTATTGAGTTCGTCGGTCTTGGGTCATCTGGTGTTGCCGTTAGTTGTTGACCTCTCATGTCCTCTCTGGGTGATTTCCAATATTTTAGACTAACATTACGAGAAACATTTTAGACATAGAAATTTATCGAGGACTGTAAATGAACAGTAAGTTTGGGTGGAATCTTCTCTCCAGGAAGAGAGGAGGAGGAGGAAGACACCGAGAATGGGGAGGGGAAGAGAAGGGTGACGAGGGGTTGGAGAAGTGTGTTGAAATGAAAAACTTCTTCCCTTCGTTAAAATTCATAATATTAAGTGGAAAATCTGTATTAAAGTGTTTATATACGATGGTGGACTTTATTGAAGTACTTTACGGGGTTCGACAAGTGGTGGGTCCCTGATGTTAGGGTAGGGGGAACGTAAGTTTATTCCGAGACACTGTTTAATAATGGTTACTTTACACCCGTCTACAAACAGAAACCCCCAAGAATTTACAGGACATCCAATGTCCGTCCCGAGGTTCCGAGGTCCCTTGTCACCTCTGTATTCTACATTCCGCAGATACAGGGAGCTAATGGTGCACCTCTTTTCGGTGTTCGGACGACGATTGTTCCTCGTGGACGTGATCAGACAATTACACTCGTTTTATGTTTGAATGTACACAATTCGGTGACTTTAAAACCTTACATAAATAATGGGATTAATCGTAATGGGTTTCATTTTATACGTACTTAGAATTTAAAAAGTTAAGGGGGATTAATTTTTGTAAATATTCCCGATAAAACCTTTCTAATAGATTTTCGGGTAAATTCATTGTAATTTAAAATTTTCGAATTGTTAAAAGGTGGAATTAAAAGAACATTTCATTGATGAAATTTACTGTCGTTCTTCTCAGGGTGACATTTATTATTTCAAGTGACAAGTGAATAATAAAGTAATTGTGAATAAAAGTACTAATATCTTTTTACAGAAGGAGCTAAGAGGGTTAATTTTTTACTGTTTAATAAAATACTATCATTATAAGTACAGATTATTATTAAGTTTTACAGATTACTTTTAATAGGTTAAAACGGACTCAATTCCCGTTTTAAGTAAAGGTAAAATAACAAAAATTTCATAATTTTTAATAGGGATTAAAATTTATTAAAAAGGAAATTTATACTAAGACAGGCGACATTTACGTGTGTGGGGGTATTGTATATGTGAAATTTTTTTGGTACTGTAAAAAGTAAGATTATTTCAAAAGGGGGGATAGGAAGTGTTTGTATGAAGTATTTACACAATTGTAAAATTACGAAATGAACCCAAAATTCGAATTGTAACGACTATATTTATTATTACTATGTTCCGGATTCCTTTGGACCACAATCATTTGTCTCTATAATGTTTAAATTTGATTACTTTGAGGAGGGTGTAGTAGAAGTGGGACTGAAGTCGTTTATTCTTTTTTTTGATAAACTAGAGAGACAACGGAAATAGAATTTAAGGTATAGTGATAAAAAAGGGTGGTGTTATGTTAATTTTAATTTACTTGTGTAAATGGTGAGAAGTGTCTTAAAATTTTTTACCTTTTAATGACTTTCGACTAAAAACTATCTTCTAAAAACTTTAATGACTATCTTTTAAAAACGAAGGTAAGTCCTTTTATAAGGTTTTCGAAAACCAAAACTTGACTTTGTTAACGTACCCTTAACACACCGTGAATATAAATATTTATTTGAGATCCGGGAACTAGGAAAAAGTGTGAACTGACACAGAATTATATATACACGATATATATCGAATTTTAAAAAAAGGTCCTGATGTCTCGTTCTTGAGTCTTTTTTTCTCATTTACTTTGACTTTCTACGGGATAAGTTTTTATACTTTTATTTAGTTCATACTGGTCTATCAGAGATATTTAATCCTGTGTCCGAGAAAATGACTGTCAGAAGCAAGATTCTCTTTCTGTAGATTGTATGTAAATTGCAACACAACTATATAAGTTATGGAATTCATATAGTTTCCATATAGACTTTATAAGGTAACAGAACTAAAAATTGTATACCACTGTATTATAACGAGAGTCATTAGGTTACTCTTAAACATGAATGCAAAGAGTCACGGGTGTCAGTCCCGACGTCCTCCTTTTTTTTTTTTTGATTATAAATTGATTCGTCGATGATACAGGGTTTCAGCAACAAAAAGGAAAGTTAAATAGGAGTCCTAGAATGATACTTACAGAATAGAGGCACAATGACTACTTCTTTTGTCTGAATTCTCTGTAACCCATGGCACGGATTTCACTTTCTTGATTCTCTTTACCGTGTCGGTCTCAAGGCTCCAGGCATTTTGTTCAGGAGACGGGTGATTTGATGCACACAACAAAAAGGTCATCACCAGTGTCTTTTGTCGAGCGGTGGGAAGCAGGAGAAGGGCAACTGTGAAGGGGTGCTTGCCGTCCTTTGTAAAGAAACACTCTGGTCCAAGTCTTTCCTCGTTGGAGACATGTACTGTGTCTCGCACCGGCCGTTCCTAGCTTAGATATATTTCTAAAGTAGGTAACTCGAAAGTCGATCTACTCGATTGATCTGCATTAGTCTCTCACTCTTTCTATTTCATTTGTCGTTTATTCGCAGTTTTGTTGTGACTATGAACCAAGACTCTACGTCGCAAGCGGATGACCGTCGTCTGGATGGAAATGTCGACGCAAGACGAATTTGATGAGAGTTTTATCGATTCTCGTGTGCGAATCTCGTCTGTTTTCTCCTCCGAACGAGATCCAAAACCTCTGACACTCCCTTTTGAACAAACATGAGTTATGCACTGACAGAACTAACTATTAATTCCCTTGATCTCGGTCATTCCGTCATAGGGGACTTTATGTCAGGACTCGAAGGGGACACATGGTTTGAGGGAGTTGTGTTACGTAGAGGGTTGTCGGATTCGAGCTCTCAACCGGCACGACTCCTCCTACTGTCGAGGTCATTGAAGGAGAAGGAGTGGTTGGAGGAGTCGAGCCGCGCATGTGCGGAAAGGGGGATCCTCCGTCCTATTTTGTTAAAGTTTGCGTGTCTTAGGTAGGTTAGGATGGTAGTGGTGTCCTGTCCCTTCGGTCGAAGGTAAAGAAGGGGGCGGGGAGACTCTTTTTTAAATAGAATTTTTTTCGCAAATTCATAATAGTTGCCCTTTCATAAACGCTGCTTTTTTCCTTTATACATGAAGCAGGGAGGTGTGTGTCGGAATTCCTTTCCTAATTTTCTTCCCTGGAGCTGTGGCGCAGAAGCGCTCTAAATGACGAATCTAAGTGAAAGGGAGCCCAGGGTGGCGGCCGGTCCCCGTCTCGAGCGTCAACCTTGCGGTTTTAGACGGAAGCGGCGAGGAGTCCTCTGCGCCCCCGCCGACTCCGCCGCCGCTAGGCGCGCAGGGCGGAGGCTGGGAGTGGACGGGTCCGGACTCCGTCCCGGGGCGCGGGGCGCTCCGCAGGCCCGTCCGGCCGCCCTCCGTCCCTCCGGCCAGCCGCCCGCGCGCCCTCGGCTCCTCCAATCCGGCGCGACGTCCGGCCGCGCGAAGGACGGCGCCGGGGCCGTTGTCGCCGCGCCGGGGCTGGGCGCCGAGGGCCCGGGCCGACGACACGCACTCGGCGCGTGTGTGAGTGGGAGGGGCTAGGGGCGCCCCGTCGAGGGTGGACGCTCCGAGAGGGCTCGGAGCCGGTGTTTCTCCCCTCCCTGCGCGGTGAGCCCCCAGGGCCTGTGACTTAGCCGGGGGTGTCAGGGCCCGGGACCCGCGCCTGGTGGGGGGTTATGTGTGTGTGTATGTGGCGTGCGCGCGTGTGTGTGTATGTGTGGCCTTGGAAGCAGCGGAGGCTTTCTCTGCGCCCAGTCGGGGCGTGGGCTGTGTGTGGGTGAGCGACACCCAGGAGCGGGCGGCCTCAGGGTTGAGCGTGTTGTGGGGGTGCGTGTAAGCCGGGAGAGGGTGGAGTAAAGGGGCCCTCAGCGCGAGGAGACGGGTTGCGAGAGCTACGATGAGCTTCCGTGCTTTTGTGAGATGGAGTAAGAGAAGGAGGCCGGGTCTTCTTCGTTGTCGTCGGTAAAGGGGCGCCGTCCCCTTTGTGTGTATGTTTGTGCGCGCGCGCGCGCGCGTGGGCCGGGGGTGTCTACGAAGGGGAGGCCTCGGCGCCGGCGTCTGCGTTTGTGTTTGTGGGTGCCCGCCCGGAGCGAGGGCGGTCGGGCGGGGCTTCCCTTCGGCGCCGCCGCCGGCCGGCCCGGGTCTAGGGCCGAGCGCGCCCTGCCCGCGCGTCTCGCGGGCCCGGACCCCAGGGGGCTCCCGGACGCGGGGGGAGGAGTGGACGTAAGTCGCGCGGCCCCAGGCCCGCCGCTGCCGCCGCCGCCGCCGCCCCGCCGACGACGACCACGACGCCGCCGCCCCCTCCGCCGCCGCCGCCACCGCCGCCCCGACTCCCGTCGTTTCTGTACGTCCGTCGGGCGGCCCCCCTCTCCGTGGCCGGCCTCCCCTGCGCCCCGCCCGCCCGGCCCGGCCCGGCGGACTCCTTGGCGTTTCCGCCGCCGCTCCTCCCGCCGACTCCCCTCGCTCTTCCTCTGCCTACCCCCCGCCCCTCCCCTGGCTCCCGGCGCGGCGGCCCGAAGCCCCTGCCACTGGGACCTGCGCGTCCTCTCCGGGGCGCCGGCGCAGGCGGCTGCGCTTCCGGGGACGGGCTCCTTCGACGCGGGGGCGTCGGCGACTTCGGCGCCGATAATGAGGCTCTCGGCGAGTCTCGGACCGGAACCGGAACCGGAGGACCGCGACCCCGACGGCGGCGACGCCCCCAACGACGACGCGGACGACGACGGCCCCGGCTCTCACGACGTGGCTCTGCGGTCGAAAGCCACGGAGGCGAGAGCGAGTGTGTGCAAGTGTGGGGTCTCTCAGCCCCCTCTCCGCAGGCGCGCTATAGCCATAACTCTAATTATTGTTCCACGCCTCTCACGCTCTTCCTCCTCCCAACTAACTGCACCTCCCCGACCGCTCTCAGTCAGTGAGGGGGCGCGCCTCCCCACCCCACTCCCCCCTCCTCCGCCTCGAATTCGTGGCTCGGAACCGGGGCGGGGGTCCCGCGGCGCAAACCAGCATCACGCGCACGCGCGCCCCGACGGTCGAGAGAACGGGTAAAAGAGGAAATGGGAACGACAAAAGAATGAGCAAAGAGAACCGTACTCACTTCTCGGCTCGACCCCTCCGACCAGCCAATAGTCTTTCTGTGTCGGCGTTTCGGTGCCCCCCACCGCCCTTCTGTCATCGCTAGGGCGGAGTGGGTCACAAGCGCGGCCCTGAGCCGCGACAAATGACGCGCGAGCGGACTCCGCCGGACTGGCGCTTCGGGTCGGTCGCGACGAGCTCCGCCGCTAACCCTGCGGTCCACTCTACTTCCTTCACTGGCTTCTTTTACAAAGGACTATAGAAGACACCAAATTAAAAAAGAAATTGCACATTGTAGACATTCAACGTAACGCTCTCCATTTATTTTCTTGGACACCGCGAGATGCAATTGAGACAGAATAAATAAAAGACTCCGAGGGGAGTGCCACCTTTATGTAAACGAACCGGCACGGTCGTAGTATCACTTTTGCCGTTTCACATTTGATCCTTATACTTACAAATGAAGCCCATATGCCGGAACTGTAAAATTCAAATACCCCAAATTAAAACAAACACACTCAGTCGAAGTCGAAAATGGTGCTCGTCAGGTTTTTGTTTGGTCGCGATCTCCGCTTTATGACGAGAATGTCTCAAAACGTATTAGAAGGGCTACGTACGAGGCCCGAACGCGTGAATTGGTCACAGTTCCCATATAATCGTCACAAGTCCTAAGGGGTGCGTGGGTGGGTGGGTGTCCCCGCCACAAATTGTGTGATTTATGCACCACAACCAACGTTAATTAGAACCCGGGATAATAACTTACATTTTACAGAAGTAGAGAACCCCATTTTCAACGACATTTTTACGTTTATTAGTAAATCGGTGTTGCCTCGTCAATAACTTTCTCAGGTGGTTTTCTTCTTAACGTGATAAAAGTCGAAACAGTGGTCCTTCACACTCACTCATTAATCTCTTCGGGGAGTTCTGCATCTTCTGGCGTCCGATGAAACAAAAGGTAGACGCAACAAAGGTAAAGGGACGGATCGTTGTAGTGGGGGTTTGGTCGAAGACATTACCCAGACTTTAGCATTTTCTTCAAGGTGAGTAAGGATTGGTAGAACTAAGATTCCGAAACATTACCTGTTTCGGTTTGTTCAGTGAAGTCCTCGGGTCTTATCATTTGGGCGGAGTCACCGTAGAACGGTGTCGTAAAGAGGAACCGTATCTTTGTAAACGGGGTTCCTGTTTATGATGGTTTGCCACTTCTTTTCTCCTTTTATTTGTGGACTTTTTGTATTTAGTCTACTACCCTATCAGAGTGTCTAAATTTGAAAAAGTTTATGGACATTTACATATAAGTTATCTAAGGATCCATCAGTAAGTGTATGGCATTTGTAGAGACCTCCCACAATATAAGGTCTGTAACATAAAGAGTAGTCTCTATGTTTTTATTTGTATATACCAGGGACAAGAATTCATCGAACGTCGGAAACATCCCCTTCGGTTGGGTATTTGTCCTTTGTCTTGTGTGGTCTTTCCTTTCAAACTTTCCATTGTTTTTTAATTATCAGTGTTACTCCGGGTCCTCCTATTTCGACTACCGTGATCGTCAAAGTGACCTCGGTACACTATGGACGGTCAGAGTGTCCCGCCTGACAGTCATCACTGACCTCACTCCTTCCTCCTCTCTTGGAGACCTACCATTCCTTCGTGACTATTTACAAACCCAAACGACCAGACCTTCAAGTTTAAATGTATCCGGTACAAGTAACAACCGGAAATTTAAATTTATGATTTACGTAGTGGTAGGTGACTCATTAATCTTAACACTATCTCAATTCTTATCACTTAAAATAATAATTTTTTCTCGTCAACTTACGTTCAATTCGAATTTATTAGAGATGACAGTCCCGACAATAGAAATGTGGCACCTTTTATCTAACCGAACGGGATTTTTTGTCCTTTCGGTATAAAAGTATATAATTACTCATATTGGTATAACAGATTTTTTATCCAACAAAAAGAGTAAACCTTCTTCTAACTTTAATTTCCTTATTATTAAAAGTTTATCGACCGGGACATGTTTTAGACTCTTTAGAAATAGAAGTGACTATAAAAATTTTAAGGGAGTATTCAGAGGTTTTCTGTAAGGTTATTGTTTGCTCATCATGGATTCGGCATCAAGTTTCAATTGTTTTCTTATCATTGGACTAAAACTATCGACTAAAGTACTCTTAAAAGGTACAAACTGTCTCCAACGTTAAAAAGTTACTTCTAAATTTTCTTCTCTCTTTCTCTTGTGTTTAGATACTTTCGCTTTCATATCTTTTTTCATCTCTCGCTAAAACTTTTGACTCAAAAATCCCTTGACTTTCTCTTCCTCCGTATATAACTTTTTTTTTAAAAATTATTGTTGTGTTATTCTTTTATAAAGAAATTTCTTCACTAAATAAGTTCATTTTTAGACCCAATTCATTCCGGAAAAACTGGTTTTACCAAATTATCATCTTCACACATCCCATGTTGAACAAGACTTTTGTAAATACAAATAAACGTAATATTGTCTTAACCAAGTAATGAAGAGTTTTTTTTTTTTTTACAAGATCACTGGTGGACGTAGAAAAGGTTTAATCGTTAATTATAAAATAGACTCATTTAGACTAGAGAGGTACATAAAAGACAACCATCGTACCCATCGGTCTAGATATTTTAGGGAATATTGATATAAGGAAACAAAAGACTTTAAGACAACTCGTCGAACGAGTTTTCCGTTTCTAAATTTAAAATTGAATTCTTACAATAATGATGAAATATTTCTTAGTTTATAATAAAATAACTATAATCATGTGTAAAGATATGATTATCGACATTTTGAAAAGTTCATAATGTAAATTTAATAAATCATTTGATATTAATTATTTTATTTATATTAAATGGACTATAAGTAATATTGTTGTAAATTTAGCCATAATTAGTTCCACTAGAATTTAAAAATTGAGGGTCTGGAGGACTGTCCCGGAGGTTTGATATAAGGTCACTGTATAAGATAGAAAATAACTTAATATAAGGAGAGGTAGAAGGGTAGAAATGAGTAGAATAAGCAGAAGAAGGGAGGGGAAAATAGGAGTACAGATTATAAAAAACTGGAACCCATACAAGTAGATTCTTTTTTTACCGAAGTAAGTAACGGAGGTGTGGAGAAGGTCAGGTAGTCGAGCGAGAGAAGTAGTTGAAGGATAAACAAGGAAAGAGATCATACTAATACCTGCTGTGGCTCCTGGTAAGGTGAGAGAACCAGTTTCTATTTGTAAAAGGTGGTAAAAATTATTATGCGAATGACATACTATGCGACACACGAGTCAACACAGGTTGAGAAACGTTGGGAAGCCTGACATCGAGTGGTCCTAGGAGAAGGTACCCTAAGAGGTCCGTTCTTGGGATCTCACCCAACGGTAAAGGAAGAGGTTACGTACTTTCACTTTTCACTTTCACTTCAGTGAGTCAGCACAGGCTGATCATAGCTGGGGTCCCTGACGTCGGATGGTCCGTGGAGACAGGTACCCTAAAAGGTCCGTTCTTATGACCTCACCCCACGGTAACGGAAGAGGTTATACTATACGATCAGGATCTGTTTTATTACTTCATCTGGGGTAAGTAAAACTACAGGAAGACGAAGAAGAGAGATATGAGGTTCCTAGCTCAGAGTTTAGGGAACTTGGGGCTTATAAGTCTTAGAGGTGGGGTCGGGGTAGTCGTTGTCGTGGTAAGAAAGGTCATAAAGGGATGTAAGATTTTTACAAGACCTTACATTCAAGGTACTGGTGGTGGTTATTTATAGGTCACGAAGGTAAAAAATTCATAAACCTCCATGGACCACACGATAAGTTAGTTATTTTAGTTAATAAAACTACAACATGAAGTCACTAGAAGTACCTCGGAAGTCTTTATACGAAGTCTTTGGTGAATCCCGTACGTCTCCCCTTGTCTATCCACCCTAGTGATCTTTCGGAGACAAAATGTATATCTGGTGGATAAACTGACGAAGACTTAAAAGGAAAAAGACACTTGTTACGAGGAAGGGAAACTTCTTTGATAAGGAGCATGATGTTTGTCTACTAAGATCACTGTCAACGTAGAGTTCTCTCAGGGGGTTGAAGGACTGATACACGTATGCACAATTCAGTGAAGTCAGAACAGACGGAGAAACGCTGGGATACCTGACATCGGGAGACCCGAAAGACGGGTACCCTAAGAGGTCTGTTCTTATCACCTCACCCTACGGCACGGGAAGACCCGTATACTGAGTTCAGTTTCGTTCGTCTCAAGAAGGAGTCTTACAAAGGACCGTCTTGATTTCCTTCTTCTCGATCAGATGGTAGTATCATTAGACTCTGTTCTTCCGTCCTTTCTTATTTCTTCAAAACTCTCACCGGTTACTGATGGGAGGCGAAACACATCTCACTTAGGTAGTGTGTCTCTGTTCTTCACACCTCTCATTCAGGGCCCCCATGTGGTCACAGTCCGAGGTCAGTCGGACCCCTAGGTTGATGAGTGTCACGTCAATATAATTGATCATTTAAGAGAACATACAGACTTGATTGAACTGAATCTGGAGACGTTGGTTTGTAGGACTAGTTATACAACACAAATACGTACTTTCCAGAAAGTTTCTTCCAATTTAAAACGTTTTATTTAAACTTTCAATGACTAGATTTGATGTTGTCCTGTCAGAATAACCAACTTAGTATCAAATGGTTTGTAACTTCCAGTGGACTAGAATGAAGGAGTAAAAGGCGTACTCCTTGGATTTCGTTTCACTGAACGACTTATAGTGGGTCCGTCAGTTACCGCTCAGTCAAAATCTTTGACTAAAGATCTATGGATCAAGTCGATGAGAGAAGTAAGAAGATGGGACAGTAAACAAATTAAGAGGGGTCACTATAAAAATTCTCCACCAATGTGTCTCTATGTTGACATTGAATTTTTATATTTAGTGTTGTTACCGTTAAATTCTGTGACGAATCACTCTTCTATAAACCACCGTACACTGGTATTATCTGGGGAAAAAGGAGAAACTCTGAAGGTATATAAAAAATTTAACCTGAGTTTGTGTGTGAAGCTCAGAAACTATCGGCACAGAGGTTCAAAATTGATGGTAGAAATACGAACATTGTGGGTTTAGATACAGAGGTTAAATCTCAAGAGTGGTCTGTAAGTGTAGATATAACAATTAAAGAAGGACCCATAAAGGTAAGCCTGTCAGACGTATAAAGTTCTAGTCATACAAATTTTGTCTCGAACAACAGAAAGGAGGTTTTAGATAAGGACTGGAAAGGGTAATTTTAACATGATGGTACGATTACTAAGACATTGGTATACTTACCAGTGGGTTAAGTAGGATCCTTAGTAAAAATTGAAAAGAAGGGTATTAGTCGAACTGTATGATTTATAAACATAATGAGATCAGGGAGGTAGAGTTACGTGGTATTGCACCATAGCGGATTTCGGACTCAAAAAACGTAAAACAGGTAATTACATGAGGAACAATTAGTCCGAAACGTCCACCATGTCACATTTCGTAGGTGGACGGTTACGTCCTCTACATCCAAGCTAGGGACCGAGCCTATCTACGGGACCTCTTCCCTTACCGATGGGTGAGGTCATAAGAACGGACCTCTTAGGGTACCTGTCTCATTGGACCGTCCGATGTCAGGTACCCCCAGTGTTTCTGAGTCTGTGTTGACTCTGTGTTGATTTGTACTCGTGTTCGTGTTGTAGAAGGATCTTATATAAAATAAGTATAATGAGACGAGAAATTTTAGAAAGTCACTGAAGAGGTATTAAACATTTGATTTTGGATTAAAGTGTTCGTATTGATAAGGAATTACTAGAGAATGAATGACAGTGATAGAGACAGTGAGGACCGGAAATCACTCGATAACGATAAAGACTTTGTCCTGTACGAGAGAATCCATAAAAACGACTACTATAAGGAAGTCGTACCACACGAGAAAGGATAAAACAGGAGGAGAACTTTAGTAGGAAGTGCTAAATTGAGTTCGTAGTGAAGGAAACGTTTCGGTGGAGACCTTCGGGATCACTCATAAAAGAATCGTGTGACACGAGTGGGGATGATGTCATTGATACTAATTTAATTGATCATTGAAAGAAGATGTAGATTAAACTCAATCTGGAGATGTTGGTTTTGTAGACTTGTAGAACAAGGACGTACTTTTAAGAAAGTTTCTTCCGATTGACGACGATGTTATTTAAACCTTTAGTGACTTACTTTACGGTTATTCCGTAATAATAATCAACTTAAAATCAGAAAAAAAAAAAAAAACTTCACAGGGTAAACACCTCTACTTGATCTTTTGAAGAGGGAGACCCACTTGTGTTAGACAGTCTTGTGTCGAGCGTGACTGGAGAAGTCAAGTCAAGTCAAGTCAACGAGTCAACACAGGTTGAGAAACGTTGGGGTACTTAACGTCGTGCGGTCCGGAGGGACAAGTAGTGCGGTCCGGAGGGACAAGTAGTGGTTGAGAGCCTCAAGTGATTCTGAGTGCAGGTAGCTTAGCCACTACGGTAGGTCGGTAGAGTAAGAGACAGCAGGGGAAGAGGAGGACGGGAGTTAGGGAGGGTCGTAGTCTCAGAAAAGGTTACTCAGTTGAGAAGCGTACTCCACCGGTTTCATGACCTCAAAGTCGAAATCGTAGTAAGGAAGTCTTACCTGACCAACNGTGCGGTCCGGAGGGACAAGTAGTGGTTGAGAGCCTCAAGTGATTCTGAGTGCAGGTAGCTCAGCCACTACGGTAGGTCGGTAGAGTAAGAGACAGCAGGGGAAGAGGAGGACGGGAGTTAGGGAGGGTCGTAGTCTCAGAAAAGGTTACTCAGTTGAGAAGCGTACTCCACCGGTTTCATGACCTCAAAGTCGAAATCGTAGTAAGGAAGTCTTACCTGACCAACCTAGAGGAACGTCGGATTCCCGCAGAGTCCTCAGAAGAGGTTGTGGTGTCAAGTTTTCGTAGTTAAGAAACCGCGAGTCGAAAGAAGTGTCAGGTTGAGAGTCTAGGCATGTACTGGTGACCTTTTTGGTATCGGAGCTGATCTACCTGGAAACAACCGTTTCATTACAGAGACGAAAAGTTATACGACAGATCCAACCAGTATTGAAAAGAAGATTCCTCATTCGCAGAAAACTAAAGTACCGACGTCAGTGGTAGACGTCACTAAAACCTCGGGTTTTTTTATTTCAAACTGTAACAAAGGGGTAGATAAAGGGTACTTCACAACCCTGGTCTACGGTACTAGAAGCAAAGACTTACAACTCGAAATTCGTTTGAAAAAGTGAGAGGAGAAAGTGAAAGTAGTTCTCCGAAAAATCAAGGAGAAGTGAAAGACGGTATTCCCACCATAGTAGACGTATAGACTCCACTAACTATAAAGAGGGTCGTTAGAACTAAGGTCGAACACGAAAAAGATCGGGTCGTAAAGAGTACTACATGAGACGTATATTCAATTTATTCGTCCCACTGTTATATGTCGAAACTACATGAGGAAAAGGATAAACGTTGATCAGACAACAAGGTACAGGTCAAGATTGACAACGAAGGACTGGACGTATATCCAAAGAGTTCTCCGCTACAAAAATACGTCATACGTTTGACTTGGTGGGATAATGGCATACGACGTTAATAGGTACATTCATGTATAGGTAGTAAGTGAAGGATCTGACATTCGAGACAGAAATAGGGACACACGACAGTCTGTGTCGTAGTGTCTGACAGACTGTTTATTACGAGTTCCTTGTAAACAAATTAAGTAATTAACTCTTATCATGAAGAGTTTAGTATGGTATACAGTTAAATGATCGTTAAACGACGATCATTTTCTTTAGTCTTTATTGTCAGTGTTTGTTTTATGTAAAATAAAAAGAGAGTGTATTTTCTTCAGACTTTTATCAACTAAGTCCCGACTATACCGGGTAGATACTAGCCATCCTTGTTGAGAGGAAGAGAGAAACCAAAACGGTAGAAATCTTGTATGGAAAGAAAGGAAGGAGTATCAGACTCTACCGACGGTCCTGGAAGAGTATACCAACACGGTAAACAAATGACGTTTCCGTGGGACGGTTCTTCACTCTAGTGGTTACCTTGTAGATGGGTCACCTCCTTGAAAGAGATTAAGTAGATGTTCTTACCTACGAAGAAAGATAGTGTCTATGATACCGGTAACCCTAGGGTTGATAGAGTAAGTAAAAGGACCGTCCCGTCTTAATAGGAGTCAAATAAAGACCACCGTCGCACAAATGACCTTTATGGTAAAGAGTCGAAGGGTTTCCTTCGGATCCACATCCACATCGTATATATATTAGGTAGTGGAGTCACCACTAACCTACCAACGATATAGATTTCTTTATCTCAGTTTCGTAACGTAACTCAAAGTATTGATTTTCAAAAATGAAATCTTTTGAAGATTAATGTAAATAGATTTAGTTTCGACCTATGAAAGTGGTTTTGAAAGTACTAAACAAAAGTCTTTGGTTATTGGAGAGAAAGAGAGAGACAGGGAGAGACAGAGAAAAAAAAAAAAGGAGAAAGAGAGAAAGTTGATTTCCAGTCATCTCAAACAAAAACCATAGGGTTTGTAGTAGATAGGAATTCAGGAGAAAACAGTTAATCTTCCAAGGTAATGAGAAACGTTTAGTTTGTTTGTTTAGAGGGGAATTATCCCAGTAAGAGGATTAGGTCTATGGTAGCTTTAAACTTCTGACTCACAAAATATAAGTATGGGTAGACACATTCGGTGAGCATCGTTTCTGACAGGTGGCGGAAAACAAGTTCCCAGAAGTCTTGGAGTTTGTGCGAAGGTTTGAATCGTGTGCAGAGGAAGTAAGTGAAATCCAAGATAGGTTTGAACAAGAGATGTATACGAGACTGAAAGGGAGAGAAACAAGTGTGACAAGAACCGAATATGAAGAGTCGGAACGTAAACACGTACTAGTTTTCTTAGTGTAGAAGGTTCGTGATCCAGGTTACGAGGAAGTAAGGTTTCGGAAGACCTAGGGTGTGATAGGAGTAGGGGCGGGTCGGTCCATATATGGAAATAGGGGTAGACTTGTGGGTGTCGTGAAACTCTCTTCTCTGACCGTACAATTGAACTACCTCATCTTTAGGATACCGAAAACCTCATGGTGGTTAGACACATGTTTAAGACCGGGACAGTGAATGAGATGCTAGGGTCCTTTTAACGAGTTGAAGTAGACTTTGTATTCTTATTATACATGAACGTCCCAACCATACTTTTGTTCATTTTATTATTTACAATTCGAACTGTTCTCGTTTGTCGCAAAGAACTGATTTTATCATTTATACCATATGTCCGAACACGACTGAACATAATTGTGACGCTTAAAAAGTTTCTATGAAAGTTCCTTATCGATGACACGAAAGAAGGTATTCTAAAATAGGTTTCTCCCAGCCCCCCACCACACGTCTTAGCACTTTTGTTTTGTGTGACTGTGTTAACTTTCTACTTTGGTGTTCATCTTTTTAATTCTCATACACAATTTAAGTTCTTTAGAGAAACGTTTATTAGAGATCCTTTGGTATCGGACTTTTGAACACCTTTATGTGTACAGACAAACGTGACCTTATCTCCGTCTTCACTACACAAGACGAAGGTTAAGACAGTAATTTATCAAAACAATCGAAACCGTCAAACGGTCCTAAAAGTAAAGCTTGAAAGAAACAGACAGTTTGTATCCCCTTATTTTTGTCCTATAATGTATGGGATTTGTTGAACTTCTACTTCTATTGACTCACTTTTATAAAACTCTTTATTTTTATTGTTTTTTTACCATATATAATTAAGAACATTAATACAATAATATTATTCCGTTTATTTACCAAATTCTTTCATACAGAGAAAACCGAGAGAAGGACGTTACTTAACGAAAAAATAGTCGATTTTACTGAACAAACGACTGTCGTGTGTGATTCGGTAAGGGATCCTGGTTGGGTGAGTGAATGGAATGAAAAAAAGAAGGAAGGAAAGAAGGAAATTATCGTGTCCTGAATGTTAACAATCTATTTAATTATAAAAATGGACTGGTTGGAAAAAGCGTCTACCTTCTACTAATGTACGATTACGAACCTAACTGGGTGTATTGACGAAATGGTTTTTATGGTTTACAGTAGCGCAAGAGAACGACTTTCGTAACTCTTTCCTATACGAAAAGACAACAAGGACATGAACAAAAAGTCCCATTGTACTTCAAGACACACCGTTCGTACTCGATCCCGAACTTTTAGGCTCTTTCTAAGATACTGTAGTTGAGTCCGAAGTGTAACCATACATTTAGACATCTATTTCAATATCAGTCAACGATATTCCTATTAGAAAGTCTACTCTTTAAAGGTACTTAAGCGTTTAAAGGTTTTTTTTATGTCTACAGGTTTGAAACTTAAATAAAAACACAAATAATAATAAACATAACAGATGAAACTTTAATTTTATAGTCGTGTAAGTTATCTCTTCAACTTCACGGACTTTTTTTCTGTCACATAAATGTAAATAGTTCTAAAGTGATGGACGGTGTAATGAGACTTTCGTACGTATCATGGTATTAAAACAACAACAACAACAATAGGTAAAATAGTAAAGAAATAGATGAAAAGTAACCTCCTATTAACGAAACACCACAATACAACCAAAGACAGGATGTTGTTGTAATTAGTCGGTATTTATGTATATAAGGGAGAGAACTCGGAGGGAGGATGGTGGGTGTGGTAGAGCCAGAAGTGTCTCGTGACTTGACTCGAGGGACGTGATATGTTGTCGAAAGGTGATAGATAAAATGCATACTATCACATATATATATATATATATATATATATATAGTTACGACGAGAGAGTTAAGTAGTGGGGACGAGGAAGATGACACAGGTGTTCAGGTAATGGATAGAGNATATATATATATATATATATATACATATAGCTACGACGAGAGAGTTAAGTAGTGGGGACGAGGAAGATGACACAGGTGTTCAGGTAATGGATAGAGGTCCAGAGATAAGGACGGGACGTTTATCCAAGTAGTCATGGTAAAAGGATCTAAGGTATGTATACGTCATCATGGCATTAAGAGGACTTCTTGACATTCCTTAACTGTAAGGCACAAGAGATTTGTAAGATGGACTTCAAACACACACACACACACACACACACACACGACGTGGTGATCGCAACACCCTAGTATCAAGGGACTGGTTCCTAACTTGGGTGTGGGATGTGTTCCTTTCGAGTCTCAAAATTGGTGACCTGACGTCCGCTTAAGGGACTTCGTAAAAATATAAAGAAGGTCTTTGGTTCATGTATAAAGACTCTAAAAAGGGACAGTTGTTTCCTGTAAATAGTATATCGGAGATTTAGATACAGGGTATAACACGATTTTCTCTGACAACTTGATCGATGTGAGAAACCTGACTCCGGGTTCAGTCCGTAAGAAAGGGTGTCTCTACTTTTTCCCGACCAACCGACTCAATGGGTCGCCGTGTACTCTTCGTCCTAGTCGGTCTTCCTTTGACGACCTGTCCGTCGTTGTCCACCCTGTCTCTTTTCTACCGTCCGGTGCAAGGGTACCACTCTCCGTGACTCCTCCGAGACGGGTCTACAGGTCGATTCTAAAGTCTCGGTCTTTGTCAGATGAGGTAACTACACTCTTTCTCACGTCTCGACGCAAAATCTGGACCATCGGGAAACGTAGATCAATCATACTGAGTCAAAGAGACGTACATCCGTGAAGGGTCAACCGTGATCACCATTTGTTTGACGGTCGGTTACGTCCTGTGTACTCTACGACCAATCTAAGGACCCAACCCTTCTAAGGGACCTTCTCCCGTACTGTTGGGCAAGGTCATAAGAACGGACTTCTTAGGGTACCTGTCTCCTCGGACCACCTATCTCAGGTGCCCAGTGTTTCTCAACCTATACTGATTGACTGATTGAAAGTTTTATATATGATGTCATAACGAAAACGGGAATTTCTAGAATATACAATTAATTCGGAATTCAACCGAAATCTTAGATATTGGACAAGACAAAACAAAAATAAAACTACTATCTGAACGGAAGTACTAATTTAAAATGAACCATACGATAATTCTAGTCAAAAGTGTTTGGTAGAACACGTCATTTGACACTGGGTCTTCGTGTGATATGTCGACCCGTTCACTTGGATCTACAAATTTAAAAAGTTGTCTATAAGGTGAGTAGTTTATTAAACGTAAGACTTTAAACTTTAAATATGTTAGATTTTATGAAGAAATTTACAGTTTATAAGCCCTCAAAAATTTGATTATGGTTGACGACTATGTGGATGCGTTTTGTTTAAGTCACTTAAAGGTGGTCGACTGGAAATTTTATTAGTAGTCAATTTCTTTAATATGAGAAAAGACGTCGACCCTACCAGAACAATAAATACAAGAAAGATCTTAATATGAGATCAAAAATTAAATCCAACAGACATAACCACCGGTTTAGAAGGATTTTATTGGCTCTTTCGTGTTATAAAGATTATAAAGTTTAGTGGATTAAAGAAGGAAAGAGGTATATATTATAATGTAAGGAAGATATAGACGTGACACATCAAAAAGATATTTGTTGAAAGTCTGGGTGATAAAGTTGAATTACCATAAAAACCTGTTTAAAAACTTTATCTAGTCAGAAAACTACACTTCTCTCGAGACACAGTGGAAAATCGAGATTTTACTGAGCACGAGTAGTGTGTAATGTTAAACACAAGAAACAATTGGAAGAACCAAGGAAGAAAGATAAGTCAAGTCAAGTCGGCGAGTTAGCACAGGTTGAGACACTGGGGTACCTGACGTCGTGAGGTCCGAAGAGACAGGTAGTGGTTGAGACCTCGCACGAGTTTGAGTACAGGTAACTCAGCCACTACGGTAGGTTGGTAGAGTAGGAGACAACAGAGGAGGAGGGCGGAAGTTAGAAAGGGTTGCAGTCCCAGAAATGTTTACTCAGGCAAAAAGTGTAATCCACCGGTTTCATAACCTTAAAGTCGAAGTCGTAGTCAGGAAGGTTACTGATAAGTCCTGACTAAAGGAAGTCCTACCTGATCAACCTAGAGGAACGACAGATTCCTCGAGAGTTCTTAGAAGAAGTTGTGGTATTAAGAAACCGCGAGTCGAAAGAAAGGTCGAGAGTGTAGGTATGTACTGATGACCTTTTTGGTATCGAAACTGATTTACCTGGAAACAACTGTTTCATTACAGAGACGGAAAATTATACGACAGATCCAACCAGAATTGAAAAGAAGGTTCCTCGTTCGTAGAAAGATAATTGGACTTAAATGTGCAAGACTAAAGTTTACTATACTAAATTCTCTTAGAGATATGTGTGAGAAAAGAGACAACGAACAATATTACGGACTTTTAATTGGTACCCCTCAGTCAGAAAACTTTCATTTTCTTTTAGAACATTTTATATAATTTTGTATGTGGTAGAATTTAATCACACCGGGTCGTGAACGATACGTTTTGTAATAAAGGTACCTGTAGAGTCCCATATACTTGGCTTTAAGACACCAGTTTATATATGTCCTTTACGATGTGTGACATGAAGAGAACTTTTGAGTGTTGTAAGAATTCGAATTGTTCTTTTAATTTTTCAGCATGGATGTTTTTGTACAAAATGAAGTAACTCGGGTCACAAAAGATTCTATGTGATTGGTATCTTGAGATAAATGAATTATTGGTATTTACAGGGGTCCATCTCGTAACAACCCCTTTATAATGAATTTGGACATTAGTTGTTTGTAAACGAAATCTTAGTTTCATTGTCTTTCGAACCTTTAGAACACAATAACTACTACATAGAAGTTCAAAAAGTCTAACGTTTTATTTGGACATTTTCAATTTCCTGAACCAAATTTATTATTTCGGTTCCAATTTTAGGTATAAAGTAATGGTAGATTAGGGACGTTTGTGTTTGTTATGTGAAGATATTAAGTGATGACATTAAATTAACTTTATTTCGTTTTATAAGGTAGTTTCACAATGTCTTGACACCTCGTGTATCTCTAGAGAAGTCGACCCAATGACACTAGGGTAGAATGTCCCTTTCCTTACACTCAAAACATTTAAAACAAGTAAAACAAATATTTTGACCCTAGTTAGGTATCCATTACGAAACTTAGATGAAAAAGTGAATTAGAATACAACAATTATATAAAAGCACTGTAATTTATAGTAAGATCTTTTACCAAGAGTTGGATAGTCCGGGTTGTGAGAGCAAGTATCGTTTATGAAACATTATGGAAGAAGTAATAGGATCTACTTTATATATATTTGTTAAATAAAATTTGTTCCTTTACCGTTGGATGAGGTCATAAAAACGAACCCTTTAGAGTACCTATCTCCTCGGACCACCCGATGTCAGGTGCCCCAGTATTCTCAACTTGTGCTAAATCACTGATTTGGTGGTACTGGTTTGTCAAATAAATTTTTTACGGAATCGATATTATGTCTCCTATTAATTTTCACTTCGTTAAATATTACTTTATTATATACTTCACGACTCCGTACTGAAGTGACCTTCCGTCTTACTTGTTCAGTCCAAAACATATGGAAATTCCTCGAAAGAAAAAAAAAAAATTAAAAATAAATCCATTGTCACCAAATATTATGATATAGTCAAGTACACATGTTGTAACATAATGATGAAGACATACGTGATTTCACATGAGTGATGATTTTTAAAGTAAAGACAGTGATATGTCAACTAGGGAAACTGGGTAAACCGGAGGGGTTGTAGGGGTAAAGAGGAGAACTTTGGTAATGAGATAAGAGGTATAGATGTACAAACAAAAACAAACCAAATTGAGCAAGTAAAAATCAAAACAAAGAAACAATATAAGATGCATTCTCACTTTAGTATACCACAAATAGAAAGAGAACATCGAAGCTGAGATTACAGTACTGATGCTTTCGTCTGACTATGTGTCGACACAACCAAACAGTAGCCCCACTATGACAGTACTCAGTATACTAAAATGGTTCTACCACTTGATGGGAGCCATTTTAAGGTTTGTTTTGTTTTATGGAGGAAAGGAAATAAATGTATTATTACCGAAAGGATCTTTTAAATGTAATTTTAGTACTTTTTTTGGTAAATACAAGTACATATTACCTCATCTCGAGATCTAAGTCTAGTATATGGAGGTACTTACAGATCTTCCTGTAAGCTTTTAGTGTATCCTACGTTCCCGTACGTAGAAAAATGAACATCTTGAAAGGTCTCTTAAGGCCTTGTAGATCGTAGAGGTTAGGGACAGGTAATTAGGCCTCATAGTGAAAGGTGACGATAAGGACACTAATGTTGCAGGATTTTGAAAGAGAAGTTCGAGAGTTTTACGGGGGTGGGTACTCATCCATGTATGATTAATTCCTAACGACGACATCTTACATAAAATTTCTATCGAATCGTAAGGTAACTTAATTATCCGTGGTCACTAATGGTTTACAAGTGATTCAAGTTCCTGTGTCAGAGGAATTTAATGACTTAGTAGTATTTATCCTTGGTGGTTGACTCTCGTGTGTTACAGGGTCCGTAAAATAAACGTAAGCCAATGAATTGGAAATTCGACGGTACATTTGCTTTCTCCATAATAATAAAAGGGGTAAAATGTCTACTCTTTGGACTCCGAGTTTCTATGGGTTTCTATGGTCCAGAAAAATTACAAATTCAGGTGCAAAAATCAGTATTGGTATACGACGGTCTGCATCAAACACAATGAAGAATCTCGTCGGTAAGAGAAAGACGAGTCAAGGAAAGAATCGAAGACTAAGTCGAAGGGAAGTATTGACAGAAAGAAAAGAACTAGAAAGACCTTGTTAAGAAAAGACCTTTGTACTCAAACGAGGGGGTGAGGAAAGAGGGGGACGAAAATTTCACCTCTCGACAAAATCTAAGCCTAGACGGTGTTAACCAAGATTAATTACAGGGATGGGAGTCCGACAGAGACTTATTTACTGAGTTATATTGACTTGTTTAAGTTAAAAATTTCATCGAACTCTTAAAAATTGGACTTGATTGTGCAGGTCCCTCATAAGTTAATGTACAAGTAACGGAGAAAAAGGAGTGGTCGGTGAGTAAAAAATTTACTGATCTCCCAATGAAAGTGAGGGACTGTAACTGTAGATTTTATAATAAAGTCATGAATACTCACTGGAAGAGTAATCACGTCACAAAAAAAGAAAGTAATGACCTCACCGTATTAAACTCCTGTCTCTTACATACAGTGACACAGAGACGATACAATATAATATTACGAATATACATTAATTAAGTGTTATTTATAGATAACTCACTTCTGCACTTCGATTTCAAACGTGTTATTAATGTTCGATTTGTATTTGTCTAAATGAGTGAAGCTAGGAACGATAAGACAAAAGGTATGGATATTTTACTCGACTTAAGGATCTTGACAATGTTCCTGTGTCCTCTAATAAACACACAACGATCTTGATATGAGCCTCTTCCGTTACCGTGGGGTGAGGTCATGAGAACGGACCTTTTAGGTCCCTACCTCCTCGGACCATCCGACGTCAGGTACCCCAGTGATTCTCAGCTTGTGTTGACTCGCTGAAGTGAAAGTGAAAAGTGAAAGTACGTAACCTTTTCCTTTACCGTTGGGTGAGGTCACAAGAATGAACCTCTTAGGGTCCCTGCCCCCTCGGATCGCCCGACGGCAGATACCCCAGTGTGTCTCAGCCTGTGCCGACTTCACTGAATCGTCGTCGTCGTCGTCGTCGTCTTGATATGATCGTGATCCCCTTTAAACTTCTCATCGAAAAGAAGGAGGAGGTTAAAAAAGGGACGTTAGAGAAAAGGAAGTATCTTACGAAACTCGGTTTCACAAGTCCTAAGTTTAAAACCTGAACACAAGTACACCACCACAAAAAAAAAAAGAAAGACGTATTGTACGTATACGTTAAACCACCCTATATGCCTGTATCAGTTGTTTGAAAATCGAAATACAACAATAATAAAATTTTCTATGTCTCGGGTAAAGGAATTAATCCTCAGTTTCAACTTTGATCTCGTATAGAATGGGTGTGACGTACCTAATTGAAAGAGTGAATATGACTTGACATACATAGAGAACTCTCTTAAGTCGGATAATACAACACTACGTCAGACTTCCTGATCCAAAAAGAACAACTATGTACGGTTCCTCTCTTCGATCAGAAGTCTGTCCTTTCAAACCGACTCACCCACCCGGGTATTAACTATACTTTACTTTAAACTAGAGGTTTCTAACCCAGTCTTACAAACCTTTAAATAAAAACATTAATGATAATTTCCACCGAGGGGTATGGGAGGTACACCCTCGGTTCTTCCTTCCTGTGTCTATTCTAGACGAACAAAAAACAGTAAAAGGGGGGCATCCCATCATGTACTCGAAACTTCCGTCTCATATCGAAGTTGAGTCTAGAAGGTTTAGGTACGGTAATAAATCCAAATAAATGGAAAACAATAGGTGGTTAGAAATTATTTGATAAGATCGACCTAATATCCTTTACTTCTGTCCCAGTAAACAATAGGATCCTGGTTTGACGGATTTCCTCCTAGAAGTGAGGTAAGGGATGAGAGTCGTACCAATAGAGTCCCCGTTAGTCAAATAAAATAAGATAATAAAATTCCTCGTGAATAAATAAATAAAACCGACACGACATAGAATCACCTCCGTACGTCCTAGAAACCAACCCCGTACACCCTAGATCAAGGGAGTGGTCCCTAACTTGAGTCCGGGGGACTTTACCCTCGTACCTCAGGATCGGTCACCTGGTGGTCCCGGTAGGGTTACGGTTAGTCAAACTTCTACGGTTATCGATATCTTTCGGTCCCCCTTGTCTGTCCCGGTACACCATGTTCACAGTGGACTAGTAGACCTTTAACAAGATTACGATTTGAACCTTCTAGACCCCATATAAAACCATTTCTTTTCGTCTTAGGATTGTGTATACTAAGTAACAAGATAGGAGTCTCTGAAGGATCATGTACCACAAGTGATTCTTACAGATATTATTTATTCACTCGGACATATATGAATGACTCGGAACAGAACGATACAGAGATAGTGACATAAAGTATTGGTCTTAGATTTGACGTCGTGTCCGTTGAAAATAAGTCAAGGTTGATTTATGAGAAACTCATTGAAGATACTTGTTCTTTGACTTGATCAACGAGACCCTCTGTGTTCGTATTATACTTATTTCGATACAGTAAATATGCAAAATAAATAAATAAAAACAAACACTCACACTAACGTCACCAACGTCGAGGGCCTAAGATCTCGTGTCCGAGTCATCAACACCGCGTACGTGAGTCAACGAGGTATCGTACATCCTAGAAGGGCCCGGTCCCTAACTTGGACGTAGAGGACGTAACGGACCACCTAAGAGCTGGTGACTCGGTGGTCCCTTTGGGTTCCATACGTTGAACGAAATTCTTCGATTTTTAGATTACTACCTCTATCTGTGTCTGTGTTTATTGACGAAGAACTTGTATTTTGGAGTCCCTACAGAGTTCAAGGGGTTGAGTAATGGAAAGAGAGAAAAACGTTCGTAAAAAGTTGAAGACAAAGGGAATTCTTGTGAACATGAAAACACGAAATAGAAGGAACGGAAAAAATAAGGGAACTGTGGTAAGAATACAAGAAACTATAGTTGTTAAGAATAACAAGATTACCGAGGAAGGAGAGCAATAAACTTGTTCGAAACTCGTGTAGGAAGAACCGACCTCTTTTCTGAATGGACTTCCGAAAAGAAATAAAAGTTCAAACCAAAGAAAGGAAATTTTTTAAAAAAAAGACATGAACTTCAACCGGTAAACATTGAAAACCATCTTATCATCATCTTCGCGCACACGACAGCACAGACTGAGAAACTCTGGGGTACTTGATATCGGGTGATTCAAGAAGACAGGCACCCTAAAAGGTCCGTTCTTATGACCGTACCCAACGGTAAAGGAAGAGGTCCCCTAGAGGGACTGGGTTCCTAGCTTGGATGCTGAGGACGTTACTGTCCGCCTAAGAAGTGGTGGCCCAGTGGACCCTTCGGAAGAGATATAAAAGAGGTCTTCCATGAATCATTTTCAAAACAATCATTTCATTTTTTTTAGTTACGGATCATACGAAGAGAGGTAGGAAGTGGAGAATTGTGTATTATATAATGTCTTTGACCAACTTTAAGAATTACCGTTTGTATGCGCAGGATAGACAATATTTGTCATAACGTAGTAATTTTAGTCTACTCAATTATTTTTAACAATAGACTTAACACATCGTTTCCAGGTCATTTTACCTAAGTCCCGGTTTTTTACAGTACGGTGACATTTAGAGAGATCAAAAAAAGACTAAAATCACTTTCTTTTTACTCTATCATGAAACGTAAAAATTTGTTTATAAAATAGTGATATCGAGACTAAAGAATGTCGTGAAATCTTTTGAAAAACTACATGTTAGTCGAGTAAACTAGAAATGTTATTATAACAAAACTTTTTTAGTCTCAATACAGAGTTGATAGTAAAAATTATCTATTCTTTTGAGTCTCTACGATTTACTGTAGAAATTTAAGTATTGTAGATGAAAATACACCGTCTAGGTCTAGAGTTTATGTCCGTAAGGATAGGACAAATAAATTGAATATACGTCTCATGTATTACTCTTTGCGACCCGACCTCCTTTGTGTTCGACCTTAGTTCTAACGGCCCTGTTCATAGTTATTAGAGTCTATAAGTCTACTGTGGTGGGAATACTGTCTTTCACTTCTCCTTAAATTTTCGGAGAACTACTTTCACTTTCTCCTCTCACTTTTTCAACCGAATTTCGAGTTGTAAGTCTTTTGCTTCTAGTACCGTAGACCAGGGTAGTGAAGTACCCTTTATCTACCCCTTTGTCACCTTTGTCACAGTCTGAAATAATAAACCCCGAGGTTTTAGTGACGTCTACCACTGACGTCGGTACTTTAATTTTCTGTGAATGAGGAACCTTCCTTTCGTTACTGGTTGGATCTATCGTATAACTTTTCGTCTCTATAATGAAACGGTTGTTTCCAAGCAGACCAGTTCCGATACCAAAAAGGACACCAGTACATACCTACACTCTCAACCTGACACTTCTTTTGACTCGTGGCTTTTTAACTACGAAAACTTGACACCACAACCTCTTCTGAGAACTCTTAGGGAACCTGACGTTCCTCTAGGTTGGTCAGGTAGGATTTTCTCTAGTCAGGACCCACAAGTAACCTTCCTGACTACGATTTCGACTTTGAGGTTGTGAAACCGGTCGACACGCTTCTCAACTGAGTAAACTTTTCTGGGACTACGACCCTCCCTAACTCCCGTCCTCCTCTTCCCCTATTGTCTCCTACTCTACCGATCTACCGTAGTGACTGAACTACCTGCACTCAAACTCACTTGAGGCCCTCAACCACTACCTGTCCCTCCAGACCGTACGACACTAAGTACCCCAGCGTTTCTCAACCTGTGTTGACTCACTGACTTGACTTAACTTGACTTACGTCTACCACGAAGAATTTCATATCCTCGACCTCTTTATACATATAAGAGTGTACAAGGAATTGGTAAGTAGGTGACTACCTGTGAAGAATAAAGGTGCAGGACTGATGATATTTATTATACCGTCGCTTGTACCCATGGTTATAGAAAAACTCAGACACAAAAGTAAAGGAAGTTTATTTACGGGTCTCAACCTTAACGACCTAGTTGACTATCAAGATAAAGATTAGAACCCCCCTTGAAGATATGACAAAAGGTGTCACTAACGTGGTTAAATGTAAGGGTAGTCATTTTGTATTCCCAAGGAAAAAGATGTGTAAGAGTGGTTGTGGACAGTAAAGAACGGAAAACTTTCATCGGTAAGACTGTTCATACTCTCATCAAAACTAAACGTAAAGGGACTACTAATTACTACGACTCGTAGAAGAGTATATGGACAACTAGTTAGATATACAGAAGAAACCTTTTTACAGACAATGCTAGGGTAGGGTAAAAATTTAACCCCCAACAAACAAAAAGAAAACTCAACATCCTCAAGACCTTTATAAAATCTGTAATTGGAGAATTCTCTGTCTCAAAAGACTATCTTCCTAAGTTACCTTTACTGTTCGATTTTTTTTATTTCATTTATACTTTCTGGAATATTACAAAAGGGAGTTATCAGAAGTCTTCAGAACATATATAGATTCAGTGTATTCTGATTTAGAAAATTCACAGTATTCAGAGTACGGGAACCAACAAACGGTATAACTTCCTGTTTGACCCTTAGTCGACTAGTTTTTGTACAAAAATTTTTTGAGAAAAGAAAGGGTATGAAAAGTGTATTCTGGTTTAAGGTTGTTTGTTTTTTTAAGAAAGGTGTTTACTTAAAAATTCCGTCAAGGACCACAAACACTTAACCTACAAACAGTAAGTTCCTTATGTTGTTACAGTTTTAGTCCATTCTTTTAAGTCATTCCAGTGAATTCTACACCTGATTTTAGAAATTGTCGAGAATAAAGATAATATAAAAATAAGGACACTAATATGTAAACGTCTGATTCTACGCTGTATTTCGTTTCTTTCGTAATCTTGTCTTTATAAAACCGTAGTTGAATTAGATAGTGTATTAACTCTGATCTCGGACGAGGTATTATCATTTTTTCCGTTACCCGAGTAGTAAGTGCATGAGGATCCTAAATCAAGGCCCAAAACAAGACCGACAGTCTTTCAGAAAACTAGATTTTGTAGAATAATCGTCAAATATAACCCGTAAATCTTACGAAATGGGGCTTTTTTTCTGATTTAACAATTAGAACACACACTACAGAGTACGTAACAAAACGAAAAGACGAGAACCATCATTAAAGACCTCCAGTGTTTCGTTAAAATTTGTTGATTTGTACCACATAAAACATGTGAAAAAAAAAAGACAGACGTGGTCCAGAATCAACGGCGTACGTCCTAGAGATCAACTCCGTGACTCAAGAGACTACTACCTAGCTTGGCTCCTGGGGACACAACTCTCAGAATTGGTGACCTGGTGGTCCCTTCAGGGACAAATAGAATTTTACAACAGGAAAAAAAAGTTTAAAACAAAACAAAAGAACGACGTAATTACAGAGGATATTCAAAGAGAGGAATATCATCATGGGATTGGACCCATGTCTGGGTCCAGGACTCCACTGACGAATTGGTCGGTCGGTGCATTTAAACCTTCTCAGAAAAGTGAACCGGAACTACAGAAGAGGCCCAGGAGGAAGAATTTACAAGTAGCTTGACTTTGTCCACAACTTTTTTTAATTAACTCCCTCATTTATAATTGGACAAAAAGTGTACGTACAAACCGGTCATAATACTATCAGAGAGTCTAGACTTACTCTCATGTTCGACCCTTACACACAATTTCCTGAGGAAAGACCTTTATAGGTTGTACACCAGAGTACTTCAATTTCAGACCGTTAGTAGTTACCCTACTCGATTTCGGGACACTTCTGACTTCGGGTTTAAAATTATACACTAACAAAACTTCAAAATTTGAGAATAAAACTA
The DNA here is from genome assembly GCA_006410555.1 of Capra ibex. Taxonomy (NCBI): domain Eukaryota; kingdom Metazoa; phylum Chordata; class Mammalia; order Artiodactyla; family Bovidae; genus Capra; species Capra ibex. The sequence continues at coordinate 78,366,895 of SJYO01041852.1, forward strand.
CCTGTAGTTGTCCTGACCCTTCCCCAACCTCTTTATAGGAGAGAACGTTGGACGATGAATATGTGACGAGAAGGGACCACCGAGTCTGTCTTTTCTTAGACGGCTGTTACACCCTTTACACCCAAGTTATAGACCGAACCCTTCTAGGAGACCTCTTCCCCTACCGTTGGGTGAGGTCATAAGAACGGACCTCTTAGGGGTGCCTGTCTCCTTGGACCGTCCGATGTCAGAGACCTCAGAGTTTCTCAGCTTGTACTGACTCACTGATTGTGTGTGTGTGAATATGGGATCGTACCCTTCCTACAACTTGCGTGGTGACTGGTCGACCCTCTCCGTGTGTCAAAACCGCTAGAAACCCATTGAATTCTAATAGGAACACGGAAGAGACTGCCGAGTCACCATCTCAAGTGGACGGATACGCCCTCTGTGTACAACCTAGGGACTAGGTCCTTCTAGGGTTTACGACGCTTCGTTGATTCGGGTACGTGGTGTTCATGACTCGGACACAAGATTTCGGGTCCTCAGGGTTGATGACTCGGGTGTACAGTGTTGATGACTTTGGGTGAGTGGGATCGAGATGTTGTACTCTTTGGTGGCCTTATCCGGGGTCGACAGGTGTTGATCACGTTTCGGACGACGATGATGACGACGACGACGATTCAGTGAAGTCAGCACAGGTTGAGACACGCTGGGGTATCTGCCGTCGGGTGTTCCGAGGGGGCAGGAACCCTAAGAGGTCCGTTCTTGTGACCTCACCCCACGGTAACGGAAGAGGAATCACGTTTCGGATTCGTCGTTGTTTCTGGGTCGTGCACGCAAGTACGAATCGGAGAATCGAGCACAGACTGAGAGACGTTGGGATACCTGGTACCGGACGATCTGAGGAGACAGGTACCCTAAAAGGTCCGTTCTCATGACCTCACCCCACGGTAACGGAAGAGGTTCTGGATCGTGTCGGTATTTATTTATTCAGTTATTTTAATAATTTTTTATTTATAATTTTCCTCTTCCGTTACCGTGGGGTGAGGTCATGAGAACGGACCTCTTAGGGTGCCTGCCTCCTCGGACCACCCGACGTCAGGTACGCCAGTGATTCTCGACCTGTGCTGACTCACTGAAGTGAAAGTGAAAAGTGAAAGGACGTAACCTCTTCCTTTACCGTTGGATGAGGTCACAGGAACGGACCTCTTAGGGTCCCTGCCCCCTCGGACCACCCGACGGCAGATACCCCAGCGTGTCTCAACCTGTGCTGACTTCACTGAATCATCATCATCATCATCATTATAATTTTTATTAAAAAACCTTTTTTCTAAGAGAAACCGTGAACGGTTAATACCTTCTCCAAATTGACAGTTTAAAGGATCATGAAACTTTTAAATATGAAAGAACCTAGTAGATGATATTAAATCACGTATCTTTTTTTACAGATCTACTTATTTGCACAATTATCACCGATAAGAATCCCTCTCCATAATGACGTCCCTGTGAAGGTCAAAATGAAATGTACGAAAGTTTAATGATATAATGAAAACAATATTTTTTATTTCTTGATATTACATGAGATAATTATTGGGGTTCGACTTTTTCTCTGAACGGTAGGTCTGTGAGGTACATTACCTATACTAAGAGTCCCACCTTTTTTTTTTTTAGAGATGAAAGATTTCATCCAAAGTGGTTCTACCGAACATAAATACTCATTAATCTTTTTTTAATAAAAATAGTGAAAAGAGGGAAGTGTTTATAAAGTAATAAACTGACATGAGTCTCTAAAAACACACGGATTTAAAAAGTTCCTTATCTTATATAAAAACCATGTATTATCCATGAGTTATTCACAAACAACTCACTAATGTAATTCATTTAGAAGTCAAGTCAAGTCAAGTCAGTGAGTCAGCACAGGCTAAGAAACGCTGAGGTACTTAGCGTCGTGCGGTCCGGAGGGACAGGTAGTGGTTGAGGGCCTCAAATGAGTTTGAGTACAGGTAGTTCAGCTACTACGGTAGGTCGGTAGAGTAGGAGACAGCAGGGGAGGATGAGGACGGGGGTTAGGGATTGACATGAGATAAAACTTTAGTCTTATTGAAATTTTTATCTTCCAATGGTCAAACCCGGGATTTTGAAAGAAAGGACCCTTAGATTTTCTAAAATGTTATTAGGGATTTGTGACAGAAATTTTTTAAGGGATGAATAAAAATCCCTTATCAAATATATTAGTTTTGAGACTAAATTGTTTATTCAATATATATTATATTTTTAAAAAATTTAACATCATATCAACTAAAGGTGACAACACAATTGAAGACAACATATCGTTTCACTAAGTCAATATGTGTATAACCCAACTGGTTTTTCAAGTAAACGCAAAAAGATATTCTAGAATACATTTTTGGGTGTAAAAATCGGTTGAGTTATATATGTAAGAAGAATTTTAAGAAAAGGTAATACCAAATAGTGTCCTATAACTTATATCAAGGAACACGATATGTCGTCCTGTAGCAACAAATAGGTAAGATATATATTAACAAACGTAGATTATAAAGTTAAAGATCTCCTTAATAAATTATTCGTAAAATACAATTGTTTTAAGAAAGTACAATAAATAGAAAGGAAGTACTGATGAGAAAACCACGATATTAGAGTCAAAAATTTTTGACTAATTTACTTACTTACGTACCTACTTATTCACGAAACGAATTCTAGGATTTCCGTTATTTACCAGTTCTGTCCAATCACAAGTGACTGGGACAGAGGGGTCTGATGACAAACCGGGGAATTGGGGACAACAGAGAGGTCTTTTTTCTCCATCATGACATTACCGAAAAAGGGTACCGACATATATTTGTCCAATAAACTAAGTCATTTACAAACTGTCCTTTTCTACTTTCTAATTCGGTTTACTTGTTACAGACGAACGGTTTCCATTCCGAATTGTAGAACCAAATATTGAAAAGACCCCGAGATTTTAGTGACGTCTACCACTAACGTCGGTACTTTAATTTTCTGCGAATAAGGAACCTTCCTTCAATACTGATTGGATCTATCATATAATTTTTCGTCTCCGTAATGAAACAGTTGTTTCCAGGTTGATCAACTCCGATACCAAAAAGGTCATCAGTACGTACCTACACTCTCAACCTTATATTTCTTTCGACTCACGTCTTCTTAACTACGAAAACTGGACACCACAACCTTTTCTGAGAACTCTCAGGCAACCTGACGATCCTCTAGGTTGGTCAGGTAGGACTTCCTTTGGTCAGGACCCACAAGTAACCTTCCTGACTACAACTTCCACTTTGAGGTTATAAAACTACGTTTCTCGACTGAGTAAACTTTTCTGGCACTACAACCCTTTCTAACTCCCGTCCTCCTCTTCCCCTGCTGTCTCCTACTCTACCAATCTACCACAGTGGCTGAGTTACTTGTACTCAAACCTAATTGAGGACCTCAACTCCTATCTGTCCCTACGGATCGTACTACACCAAGTACCCCAACGTTTCTCAACCTGTGCTGACTCACTGATTTGACTCTGACTATTCTTTACAATATTAGAGGTAGTCGTTCAGAAATGTCAGAAATTTATATGTTTGAGTATAAAGAAAAGGTTACGGTTTTCAATTAAAGGGAGATAAGATATAGACCTTTCTCTTTCTCTCTCTCTTACTTGTTTCAATTTTACCTAGACTTAATGACTCTAAAGAAACGATATAAAATAAATTAAAGTGTAGAATTTTAACTCAACCTTACCACGAATTATTTTTTTTAACAATAACTATCTATGTGAGACTTTTTTTCTTTTTCTTTTGAGTTCAAAACCGTCATCATCGAAGTCAAAGTCAAAGTCAAAGTCAAGTCAGCGAGTCAGCACGGACTGCGAAACGCTGAGGTACTTAGCGTCGTACGGTCCGGAGGGACAGATAGTGGTTGAGGGCCTCAAGTGAGTCTGAGTGCAGGTAGCTCAATCACTACGGTAGGTCGGTAGAGTAGGAGACAGTAGGGGAAGAGGAGGACAGGAGTTAGGGAGGGCCGTAGTCTCACAAAAGGTTACCAGTTGAGAAGTGTACTCCATCGGTTTCATGACCTCAAAGTCGAAATCGTAGTAAGGAAGGTTTCTTTAGGGTCCCAACTAGAGGAAGTCTTACCTGACCAACCTAGAGGAACGTCAGGTTCCCTGAGAGTTCTCAGAAGAGGTTGTGGTGTCACGTTTTCGTAGTTAAGAGGCCACGAGTCGAAAGAAGTGTCAGGTTGAGAGTGTAGGTATGTACTGATGACCTTTTTGGTTTCGGAACTGATCTACCTGAAAACAACCGTTTCATTACAGAGACGAAAACTTATAAGATAGATCCAACCAGTATTGAAAGGAAGGTTCCTCATTCGCAGAAAATTAAAGTACCGACGTTAGTGGTAGACGTCACTAAAAACCTCGGGGGGTTTTATTTCAGACTGTGACAAAGGTGATAAAGGGGTAGATAAAGGTTATTTCACTACCCTGGTCTACGGTACTAGAAGTAAAAGACTTATAACTCGAAATTCGGTTGGAAAAGTGAGAGGAGAAACTGAAAGTAGTTCTCCGAGAAATCAAGAAGAAGTGAAAGACGGTATTCCAACCACAGTACACACGTAGACTCCAATAACTATAAAGAGGGTCGTTAGAACTAAGGTCGAACGCGAAGAAGGTCGGGTCGTAAAGAGTACTACATGAAACGTATATTCAATTTTTTCGTCCCACTGTTATATTTCGGAACTGCATGAGGAAAAGGATAAACCTTGGTCAGACAACAAGGTACAGGTCAAGATTGACAACGAAGGACTGGACGTATATCCAAAGAGTTCTCCGTCCAGTCTACCAGACCATAAGGGTAGATGAATCTAAAATGATTTAGATAAAAGGAAAGAAAAAAAAGGGAATAATGTAAAGATGACTCAGAAAAGGACATCAAAAAACCTTAATTCGATCAACAATATGTGCCTTTGAACAAACATACGTGTTTACTCAAAAAGGGAGTGAAGGAAACTACAAGTATACTTAAAATAATTTAAAGAAACCGAAACCTCTAAATGGAGAGAACTAGAAAACACAAGACTTGTCGTAAAAGGGAAGGTTGATTACAAGTACACTTAATTCGAAAGTGTCAACGTAAATGTTTGACGACACCTTTAATTTTCAAAAAGAGACACGGAACGTTGAGAATCTTGTGTTAGGTGAGGACCATCCTCGGTTGATACGGTTTATAGATAGGGTCAGATTCATGGTCGTGTCCAACCGTCTGTGGTTACAACTTAATATCGAAAACTGGTTATCTGTGTTTAGGGACAGTAAAGTATTAAGATAAACTTTTATGTCTACAAGAAATTTACTAAAAAAGATAAGGTTTAAGAAAAAGAATCGAAATAGACGGAGACTTTATAAACGGTCACAATACAGAGTCATATTAGTGACTATTTACATGTGCTGATAACACCACCGAAATTAAGGAATGATTTCAAATTTATATAAACTCTATAACGATTGTCAGTAAATGTTATAAGAAAACTAAGAAATATGCCTTACTTAGGACGACCTATTATAATATGTTTTGTCGTTAAACTAAATAACTTTCATTTGAAATCATAACTTTTAGGGATGGGAAACCCGAATACGTATAAAATTTACAGTTTTATACGGTTCTTTCTAGTTAATATAAGGGAAGGGTCCATTAATCAATGTTAGTCTTAACTTTTTTTGTCAACTTTATGAAAATAAACTTATAACAGTGTCGTAATTTATTTAAATAGAACTCAAAGATTATATCTTACAGATTATCTTTAGGGACACATGGTTCTACGTCGAGTGAACATCTGAAAACAAACCCTTTTCTACGTAAATCTTTACTAGTAAAAAATCATGACAACGTAAACCTCTTCCGTTACCGTTGGGTGAGGTCATGAGAACGGACCTTTTAGGGTACCTACCTCCTCGGACCATCCGACGTCAGGTACCCCAGAGCTTCTCAGTCCGTGCTGACTCGCTGAAGTGTAAGTGAAAAGTGAAAGTACGTAACCTCTTACTTTATCGTTGGGTGAGGTCTCAAGTCCGGATCTCTTAGGGTCCCTGCCGCCTCGGACCACCCGACGGTAGATACCCCAGCGTGTGTCAACCTGTGCTGACTTCGATGAATCGTCGTCGTCGTCGTCATTATCGTCATGACAACGTAATAATTCAAGATAAGAGCAAAAATTATCTTACACCGTCTATAGTGATTGAAAGTACCCACAGTTTCCTCAAAAGACTACTTTAATGATGTCAAAGAGGGGCGGAAATAATTTTAGGAGTTAGGGGCTCCTAACATCATTATATGGTTGAGGAATCGGATCGTCCAGTCTCGACGAGAAGGACCACCCAGAGGAAATTCAGAAGGGACCAAAGATTCGAAGGACAGTGAAGGAGAGAGTCTTAAGAGAGACTGTCAGAGACTAAAACCTTTACGCTTTGGGGAGGGTCTTAGGGAAAGGACGGTGGGAGGGTAAAGTTTGAGTCAACACTTTAGGACGGTTTACGGTCAGAAGAGAGGCCAATCAAACTCTAGCGAGAACCCGTCACCAAAAGATCATGTCAGGGGATGACCGTGGAGTAGCTCTTGGACGTTCGTCACGTTTAAGTGACTAGTGTACGACACCACCACCAAATCAGTGATTCAGTACAGACTTAGAACGCTGGGGTAACTGACATCGGACGGTCCGAGGAGACAGGTACCCCTAAGAGATCCGTTCTTATGACCTCACTCAACAGTAAAGGAAGAGGTCCCCGAGAAGGGCTGGGTCCTTAGTTTGGACCCAGACGACGTAACGTCCGTCTAAGAAATGGCTGACTCGATACTCCCATCGGGCTCAGTGTACAACCTGGAAACCTTAAACTCTCCCCAATCCTAAAACACAAACTTGTTCATGAAGACCTCTAAGATCGAGTGTCGGGATCCCGTCTCTAGGTGATTATAGGTAGATGGAAAAAAGTGTCACCCACGAGTTGTTGTAAAAGTATACTTCAGTTAGGAAGATTCCTTTGTTTTTGTTTTTGTCAAGGGGTTTTAACCTATTACCTCTATAAAATTAGATGTCGATTAAAAGGGTTTTGAACAAATGAATGACTAGTGTCGTCAACTACTGGTTAAATGGATTTTAAGTCGAAGGAAACTCATAAAAATGGTAGAATAGTCACAGGTGCGGATGTGTAAGAAGTTCGGTGATTACTTTCAAGATGAAAGTAAGGTTTGGACTCTAAGAGGGGTGACCCGGAATCAGAAAAAGAGAATAAACAAGGGTATCACTCAATCGTTGTCCAAAGAGAAACCATATGGTGTTGTTGTGAGTAAAGTGTACGATTCTTTCATTAAGAGTTTTAAGAGGTTCCATCCGAAGTTGTCATACACTTGGTTCTTGAAGGTCCACAAGTTCGATTTAAATCTTTTCCGTCTCCTTGGTCTTTAGTTTAGCGGTTATAGACAACCTAGTTTCTTTTTCGTTCTTTAAGGTCTTTTTGTAGATGAAGACGAATTAATTGATACATTTCGGAAACTAATACACCTAGTGTTTTTTGACTTTTTAAGAATTTCTCTACCCTTATGGTCTGATGGATTGGACGGAGGACTCTTTGGATATACGTTCAGTTCTTCGTTGTGAATCTTGGTGTGTACATTGTTACCTGACCAAGTTTCAACCCTTTCCTCATGCAGTTCCGACACATAACAGTGGAACGAATAAATTGAATATACGTCCCATGTAGTACACTTTAAGATCCGACCTACTTCGTGTTCGACCTTAGTTCTGACAACCCTCTTTATAGTTATTGAAGTCTATACGTCTACTGTGGTGGGAGTGTCGTCTTTCACTTCTCCTTAATTTCTCGTAGACCTACTTCCACTTTCTCGTCTCACTTTTTCGACCGAATTTTGAGTTATAAGTTTTTTGTTTCTAGTACCGTCGGTCAGAGTAGTGAAGTACCATTTATCTACTCCTTTGTTACCTTTGTCACTGTCTGAAATAAAAGAACCCGAGGTTTTAGTGACGTTTACCACTGACGTCGGCACTTTAATTTTCTACGAACTAACAACTTTCTTTTCGATACTGTTTGGATCTGTCACATAATTTTTCGTCTCTGTAATGACACGGTATTTCTAGACGCATCAGTTTCGATACCAAAAAGGTCATCAGTACATACCTATACTCTTAACATGGTATTTCTTCCGACTCACGGTTTCTTAACTACGAAAACCTGACACCACGACCTCTTCTGAGAGCTCTCGGGGAACTTGTAGTTCCTTAGTTTGGTCAGTTAGGATTTCCTTTAGTCATGACTTATAAGTAACCTTCCTGACTATGACTTCGACTTCGAGGTTATGAAACCGGTGGACTAAGCTTACTCGGCTGAGTAACCTTTTTCCGAGACTACGACCCTTTCTAATTCCCTTCCTCCTCTTTCCCCGTCGTCTCCTACTTTACCACTTACCGTAGTCACTGAATTACCTGTACTCAAACTCGTTCGAGGTCCTCTACCACTTCCTGTTCCTTCGGACCCTATAACGTCAGGTGTCCCAACGTCTCTCATCCTGTGTTGACTCACTGACTTACTATCGTTGAGGACATAATCAATCCTCACTATGATAAATGTTCTCAGTCCGACGTTCCGATGTTGATCGTCTCACCTATCCTCTTTCTTTCCTATACACACACACACAATCAACGAGTCAGTACAGGGTGACAAAACTCTGGTGTTCCTGACATCGGGTGGTCCGAGTAGACAGGTACCCTAAACGGTCCGTTCTTATGACCTCACCCGTCGATAAGGAAAGAAGCCACCTAGTAGGGTTAGGTCCCTAGGTTGGGTCCAGAGGGTGTAACGACCGTGTAAGAAATGACAGACTCGGTGGTCCCTTCGGGTTTCTTTCCTAGACCAACCAACGTTTATCTCATATTGGACATGTCAGAAGAAAATTTTATTCTTTAATATTTATTAATCGACTAATAACGTTCCTATTTTTTACAGTCCTCTTTTAATCATCTCTATTACTTCGTAAAAACATCGACCATCTAAAAACCGTGGTACTATTCCCGTCTTGTCAAAACATTTTTATTTCAAAGGAAGATTAGACGATTTAATAAACTTTCAGTTGTATTTCGTTTCCTCCTAATCGGTCACTCATATTAAATAAGTATAAAACGATACTTAACACTATTTCGGACGAGAGAAAAAAAGGGTACCCGTCTGTCTGAGTTACAAAATAAAATATCGAAAAGAAATAAAAAAAAAAACTTTCCGACGTGGTACACCATACAACCTAGAATCAAGGGACTGATCCCTGGTTTGAACACCAGGGACGATAGCTTCATTCCCTAGAATTGGTGACTTGATGGTACCTTAAGGGTTATTGTGGAAGAATGACGCCTGATACTTCTTATGAATTCCCTATACTATATATCAGCCTTTTCGTTACCGTTGGGTAAGGTCATGAGAACGGACCTTTTAGGGTACCTACCTCCTCGGATCATCCGACGTCAGGTGTCCCAGCGATTCTCAGCTGGTGTTGACTCGCTGAAGTGAAAGTGAAAAGTGAAAGTACGTAACCTCTTCCTTTACCGTTGGGTGAGGTCACAAGAACGGACCTCTTACGGTCCCTGCCCCCTCGGACCACCCGACGGCAGATACCCCAATGTGTCTCAACCTGTACTGGCTTCACTGAATCGTCGTCGTCGTCGTACTATATACCAGTATCCATTGAACTGTCCTAAATCCTTTAATCCGGTCCTAAAGTATAAAAATTTAAAATAAGTAAATAAAACTAACCTCCGATTAAGTCAGGTCAAGTCAGCGAGTCAGCATCTGTTGAGAAACGTTGGGGTACTTGGTGTAGTACGGTCCGGAGGGACAGGTAGTGTTTGACTGTCTCAGATGGGGTTTGGGTACAGGTAACTCAGCCACTACGGTGGATTAATAGAGATTGAGACAGTAGGAGAAGAGGAGGACGGGAGTTAGAAAGGGTTGTAGTCCCAGAAAAGTTTACTCAGTCGAGAAGTGTAGTTCTATAACCTCAAAGTGGAAGTTGTAGTCAGGAAGGTTACTTGTGGGTCCTGACCAAAGGAAATCCTACCTGACCAACCTAGAGGAACTTCAGGTTCCTTGAGAGTTCTTAGAAGAGGTTGTGGTGTCAAGTTTTCGCAGTTAAGAAACAGTGAATCGAAAGAAATATAAGGTTGAGAGTGTAGGTACGTACTGATGACCTTTTTGGTGTCGGAACTGATCTGCCTGGAAACAACTTTTTCATTACAGAGACGAAAACTTATAGGATAGATCCAACCAGTATTGAAAGGAAGGTTCCTTATTCACAGAAAATTAAAGCACCAATGTTAGTGGTACACGTCACTAAAACCTCGGGAGTTTTATTTCAGACAGAGACAAAGGTGACAAAGGGGTAGATAAACGGCACTTCACTACCCTGGTCTACGGTACTAGAAACAAAAGACTTACAACTCGAAATTCGGTTAAAAAAGTGAGAGGAGAAAGTGAAAGTAGTTCTCCGAGAAATCAAGGTATTTCCACCACAGTAGACGTATAGACTCCAATAGCTATAAAGAGGACCGTTAGAACTAAGGTCGAACACAAAGGAGGTCGGGTCACAAAAAGTACTACATGAGACGTACATTCAATTTATTCGTCCTACTGTTATATATCGGAACTGTATGGGGAAAACGATAAACCTTGGTCAGACAACAAGGTGCAGTTCAAGATTGACAACGAAGGACTGGACGTATTTCCAAAGAGTTCTCCGTCCAGTCCACCAGACCATAGGGTAGAGGAAGTCTTAAAAGGTGTCAAATAACACTAGGTGTGTCAGGTTCCGAAACCGTATCAGTTATTTCGTCTTTATCTACAAAAAGACTTTGAAAGAACGGAAAAGTTACTAGGTCGTCTACAATCGTTAAACTAGAGACCAAGGAGACGGAAAAGATTTTGGTCGAACTGGTAGTCCCTCAAGTGCCAAGTGCATAACGACTTCGGACCGAACCTCTTAAAACTCGTAATGAAATGATCGTACACTCTACTCACGTTAACGCGTCATCAAACTCGTAAGAAACCGTAACGGAAAGAAACCCTAACCTTACTTTTGCCTGGAAAAGGTCAGGACACCGGTGACGACTCAAAAGGTATAAACGACCGTATAACTCACGTCGTGAAAGTGTCGTAGTAGAAAGTCCTAAACTTTATCAAGTCGACTTTAAGGTAGTGGAGGTGATCGAAACAAATATCACTACGCAAGATTCCGGGTGAACTGAAGTGCGAGGTCCTACAGACCGAGATCCACTCACTAGTGTGGTAGCACTAATAGAACCGACACTTCTAGAAAAAACATGTCAAGAAGACACATAAGAACGGTGGAGAAGAATTATAGAGGACGAAGACAGTGCAGGTATAGTAAAGGTAGGAAATAGTTCGGGTAGAAACATACTTTACAAGGGAACTATAGAGATTAAAAGAACTTCTCTAAAGATCAGGAAGGGTAAAACAAGAAAAGGAGGTAAAGAAACGTAACTAGCGACTTCTCCCGAAAGAATAGAGAAGAACGATAAGAAACCTTGAGACGTAAATCTACGGATATAGAAAGGAAAAGAGGAAAAGAGAGAAGAGAAGTGTCGATAAACATTCCGGAGGGGTCTGTCGGTAAAACGAAAAAAAAAGATACCCCTACCAGAACTAGGGACAGAGGACATGTCACAGTGTTTGGAGGAAGGTATCAAGTAGTCCGTGAGATAGATAGTCTAGGTCAGGGAATTTAGATAAAGCGTGAAGGTGACATATTATCCCTAAACTAAATCCAGTATGGACTTACCAGATCACTAAAAGGGGTGAAAGAAGATCTACAAAATATCAAAGACCAGAATGGAAATCTAGAAATTAGGTAAAACTCAAATAAAAACACATACCACAATCTTTCACAAGATCAAAGTAAGAAAATGTCCACCAACTGACTAAAAGGGTCGTGGTGAACAATTTCTCTAACAGAAAAGTGGTAACATATAAAAACGGAGGAAACAGTTTCTATTCCACAGGTATCCACGAACCTAAATAGAGACGCCAAAGATAAAACAGGGTAACCAGATATAAAGACAGAAACATAGTCGTGGTATGAGAGAACTACTGACATCGAAACATCATATCGGACTTCAGTCAATCCAACTAAGGAGTAAAGTAAGAAGAAAGAGTTCTAACGAAACCGATAAACTCCATAAAACATAAAGGTATGTTTGACACTTTAATAAACAAGAACAAGACACTTTTTATGGTAACCATCGAACTATATCACTAACGTAGCTTATATACCTAATGAAACCCCTCATATGAGTAAAAGTGATATAACTAAGAAGGTTAGGTACTTGTACCATATAAAGAGGTAGATAAACACAGTAAGAACTAAAGAAAGTAGTCACAAAATATCAAAAGATGTTTTGATATATCCAGAAACCAAAGAAATCAAACTAAAAAAGCATTCATAACATAAGAAAAACAATGTTACCACTTACCTTAACACAGGAATTAAAGAGACAAAAGAATAACAATCACACATCCTTACGTTCCCTAAAGACACACAATTAAAATATAGTACGTTGAAATGATATAAGTAACTAATTGAGATCATTAAAAGACCACCACAGAAATCCCAAAAGATACATCTCCTAGTACAGTAGACGTTTGTCACTCTCAAAATGAAGAAAAGGTTAGACCTAATGAAAATAAAGAAAAAGAAGAGCCTAACGACACCGATTTTGAAGGATTGATACAATTTAACATCACCACTCTCACCCGTGGGAACAGACCGAGGACTGAAATCCATTTTACGAAAATTAAAAAGTGGTAACCCCTATTACAAACGACACCCAAATAGTGTATACTGAAAATAATATAACTCCATATAAGGAAGATACGGACGAAAAACCTCCCAAAAATAGTACTTACCTATAACTTAAAACAGTTTCCGAAAGAGACGTAGATAACTCTATTAGTATACCAAAAATAGAAGGTTGAACAATTACACCACATAGTGTAACTAACTAAACACTTATGACTTCTTAGGAACGTAGGGACCCTATTTCGGGTGAACCAGTACTACATACTAGAAAAATTATACGACGACCTAAGACAAACGATCTTAAAACAACTCCTAAAAACGTAGATATAAGTAGTCACTATAACCGGACTTCAAAAGAAAAAACACCGTAGAAACAGACCAAAACCATAATCCCAATACCACCGTAGTATCTTGCTCAAACCGTTGAATGGAAGGAGACATTAAAAGACCTTCTCAAACCCATTCTATCCACAACGACGACGATTCAACGAAGTCAGCACAGGCTTAGATACGCTGTGGTATCTGTCGTCGGGTGGTCCGAGGGGGCAGGGACCCTAAGAGGTCCGTTCTTGTGACCTCACCCAACGGTAAAGGAAGAGGTTACGTATTTTCACTTTTCACTTTTAACTTTCACTTCAACGAGTCAACACCAGTTGAGAATCGCTGGGGCACCTGACGTCGGATGGTCCGAGGAGGCAGGTACCCTAAAAGGTCCGTTCTCATGACCTCACCCCAAGGTAGCGGAAGAGACTCCTATCCACAATCGAGAGGAGATTTAAAAACCATCTGAAGTGGTCCTAAAGTATAATTAAGTTACTTCTCATTCAATTCTATATCCCGGGTCGCACAGTATAAAATAACACATCGGACCTTAAGATAATTATATAAATTATTTTTCAATGTTCCCCCTTTTAAAACGGTTAGAAACCGGTTTCTTTCAAATCCTTTTAATTTGTAATTTACTCTGGATCGTTTGAAATATTAGCCAGTTCTAATAACTTTTTGTTATATTAGTATGAACGAACAGAATGAGAGTCTCCTAAAAAAACGTCGATCACAAAAGGTCTGACTCCCACTTGATCTCAGACTGATAAAGAGACGGAAATCCTGTACTGGTTAACATAACCGAGATATGAAGTGGAACTTTAAGAGGGTTCGAGAGGGTCCGAGACTTACCTACGTACCTAACATCGTTCCCTTACAGAGTGGCTCACAAGGGTTTGTGCAAACGACGACGGACCGTAGTCAGAAGAAAGAGAAGAGGACGACGAAAACCAATGACAGACATTCTTTCCCTCGTTTTGGCAACTCGGGTAGAGACAGGGTTCACACAATTTCCGACGTCATACACCGTAAACCTCCCAAAGAGACTACAGGAGTGACAATGGACCAAGGGTATCTGTTCTTCAGGACACGAGAGTCCAGGGGGTCTCCTGAGTCACGTTACATAAAAAATATCAGAAAACGGAGGGACGGGTCAGATTACGAGTGGGAGTCTTCCGTCACCCATCTTCGCCCACGAACTTCTTGTGTGGGTCTTAACGGAAGGGAAGTGTTCAGGGACACAGGAACTTTCCGAGAGTGGAAAGTTTCTCGTCTACTGACGAGGAGTCTCGGTTCGTATATGTGTGACGTCTAAGAGACAAACAGGTTGTGCACAGACTTAGAACCCCACGTGTGTTGAACACAATTCACCTCGAGAGGGTGTTATGTCGGTGATGAAGGACTTAGGTAAGACACACGACGGATGTACCCCTCAACACCATTGGGACGTTTTTAGGGGTGGGAGTGGCAACCGGTGTGTTACCGGACCCGGAGAAGGATACCACCTAGGAACTCGTGGTCGAACAGAATGAGAGGGATTATAAGACATCGGGAGGGGTTACTTCTCCCAAGACCTCTCACTACATAAGAATACAAAAGAACTTCTTAGTACACAAAATATGGTCAACTTTACCAAGTTTGATTCCTTTCTCTTCGTTAATGGTCATGTATAAAATCTTGGATTTAATAATGTCAACTTTTCTTTAAAATAAATCATTTTTTAAAGGTAAGAACAGAGATATGGGTCGGTAATAGTAAAAAGGAAACGAAAAACCTCTTCAGATAAATAAAAAGATTTATGTTAGATAAAAAAGGGACTACCCAGTCTTACGGTTAAAGAGGGAGGGGAACCCAAGGACGTATAGGGAAATAAATAAATAAATAAAAAAGACGTATAGGGAAATTGGACAATACAAAAACGAGAGTAAAAAATGAGTCCATCTTGAGGTAGTAGACTGGGTCTCCTCGGTCTTTTAGTAGACAATAAATCGGTAATTTTTAATTGGGAATTACACTGAAAGGACCACGAGGTCTCCAATTCTGAGGTACGAAGGTGACGTCCCCCGTACCTAAGGCGTGGACTACTTCACAATCAGTGAGTCAGCAAAGACTGAGAAACGCTGGGGTACCTGACATCGGGAAATCCGAGGAGACAGGCACCCTAAGAGGTCCGTTCTTATGACCTCACCTATCGGTAAGGGAAGAGGTCCCCTAGAAGGACTGGGTCCCTAACTTAGACCAAGAGGACGTGACGTCCGTCTAAGAAATGGTAGACTCGGTGGTCCCTTCGGGTATGGACTAGCCATTGATATTCTAGGATGTACGTCGGATCGTACCGGTTTTTTTTTTTTTTTAATTTTTAATTGGGAGTTGGTAATAGTCATAAACAAATCGTATGTAATTGTTTCACAGTAACTTCGACTACTTGACGTTACTTCTCAGTACGTGGTGTTTTAACAACACCGAGGATAAAAGTCTACCTTTTTGACTCCGTGACCCATCCCTTTACCGAACGACCCCAACCGGTACGGTGTTTTTGGACTTGACTTAGTGACTAAAGAATTAATAATTTCCGGTGAGGTGAGACTCAGAGAAAAGAAGGGTAGGGTAAGGAATGGTAAGGGAGGTTGCGGTGGTGATAAGATGAAAAAGGCGAACTATCATCTTTTTCTTTTTCCAATTAGGTCCCGAAGGGACCACCGAGTCACCATTTCTTGGGTGGACGGTTACGTCCTCTACGTCCAACTTAGGGACCCAGTCCTTCTAGGGAACCTCCTCCTTTACCGTTGGGTGAAGTCATAAGAACAGACCATTTAGGGTACCTATGTCCTCAGACAACCCGATGTCAGGTACCCCAGTATTTCTCAGTCTGTACTGACTCACTGATTGTGTGTGTCATCGTTGTTATCTTTTTGACGATCTATCTTATTTTGTTAAATCTGGTCTTATTCTACGATAACATGTACCCGTTTATGACCTTATAAACTAAATTATAAAAAGTCCATTTTTACTGTTTCTTTATGGATAAATTAGAATTATTACTAATAATCGGGGAATCGTCTGGGATTCCAGTCTCAAACCTCTCAAGTCGAAGTCAGACTGGATTAAAATTTTTTCCGGGACTTCCTCACGGTGTCGTTTTACAGTTCAAGTGGAGACTCAGATGTTTTGTTAGATCGGTGTGTCGTGTCTCCCTCCTTCTCTCAGTGTAGGAAAGTTATGAATGACGGAGGAGAGTGACAAGATGTTTTTCTTTTGTAGAAGGACTCGTAATGAAACAATGACAACAGTGAAAAGAGTCTAAATAGTGTAAAATTTTTGTGTAGTGGTACAAAATCTATTTATAAAGTTTGTGTAAAATGGACTCACGTAATCTCTAATTTTTTTTTTTCATTAAGATTAATCACAAAACAACGACGAACACTAAAGGTGGGAACCGAAACTTCTAGTTTTTTATTATCATACACGAATGTGTAATAAATGAAAGAGGGTGTGTGAGACTATAATAGAACGGTAAAAGATTACATCTTGTAACCGTACTTTTTATGACTCAGTATCTACAAGCACACATATCTGTGGTCTCAAAGTCCCACCGGAACTTCGAAAACACACTACTAATTTACATGACTGAAACTACTATCCAAGCTTGTGATGAACCCACCGGAACCCGCTGAGTGATTGAAACAACTCAGAGTCAAAGAAGTAGACATTTTACCCTTAATTCCTTCGATGAATTACATTTCACGAATCGTATTTATGGGTCGTACTTGATACACACATTATGTGCATATGACAACAAATGTTTGTATCTGAGACCTCAATCCGTAGGACCCAAGTGTAGAGTTTAGTTGATGTATGAATGACACGATTAATGACTTGAGGAGTCACAGAGACAAGTAAGTAAACATCGGTCTAAAAAAAAAGGAAAACCAGACACTCCGTATATATGGTTATCAAGGGACTGGTCTCTAATTTGGACACGGGGGACGGCACCTTCGTGTCTCAGAATTGGTGACCTGGTGGTCCCTTCAAGGACATTGGTCTTTAAATTCGTCTCTTAATATCTCTCCCAAAAATGTAGATGGAAAAGTTTGACTCTAAAGTACTACTTCCGAAACGATGATTAAGACCGTCTGTCGACAGTTAAGTACATAGAACTGATCTTATTGATCTCTGGGTACTAAAATTAATCCAAAAACAAACAAATCTTTTATTTCCGTAGCTGACCACTTTTTGTCTTAAATAA
Source organism: Capra ibex (assembly GCA_006410555.1). Taxonomy (NCBI): domain Eukaryota; kingdom Metazoa; phylum Chordata; class Mammalia; order Artiodactyla; family Bovidae; genus Capra; species Capra ibex. Next base: position 78,384,337 of record SJYO01041852.1, read on the forward strand.
CATCCCGATATATACCATCTATTCTTAGAGTGGTCTTGTGTCCCTCTACCTGTCACTATGTCGTCCGAACTGTCTTTGTCCTTGATTTCGTCGTAGACAGAAGGAGAGTCTCCGCTCATCTAGAGAAGTACTCTAAAGTCAAAAAGGGTCGTAAGAATGAGGTAAGACAAGAACTTTGGCTGACCGAAGAACACTGAGATAAATTCTTAGTAAAGACGAACGATTATTAGTATGGAACGGAAAATTCCGAAGAGATCGGAACTTAGATGTGGTACTGGAATGTCGAACTCAAGAGGGCTGGTTTACAAACTTTGAAAGTAAAAGGTTTTAGGTCAAAACATTCTTCCTACTCACCAGGTCTAAAAGAAAAGTTCGGTCTGGTGACCGATGTCATACTTACCTGAAAGGAACTCAGTCTACCAGAGGTGACTAGGTTTATCGTCACCGAACCCCTTAAAGTAAATACACCGTGTCCCTCCAAAGGTTCTCGTCGTCTACATCCGTCCCGTCCTTCAATCACTACAAAGACCATAGAGGTAACCTTTTACCTCCAGTACCTCAAATATGAGTCTTTAAAACCTTAGGTGAATTCAGAGTCAAGTCAGAGCAAGTCAAGTCAACGAGTCAACACAGGCTGAGAAACACTGGGGTGTGTGACGTCGTGTGGTCCGAAGGGACAGGTAGCGGTTGAGGATTTGGAACGAGTTTGAGTACAGGTAACTCAACCACTACGGTAGGTTGGTAGGGTAGGAGACAGCAGGGGAAGAGGAGGACGGGAGTTAGAAAGAGTCGTAGTCCCAGAAAAGGTTACTTAGTCAAGAAGCGTAGTCCACCGGTTTCTTGACTTTGAAGTCGAAGTCGTAGCCAGGAAGGTTACTTATAAGTCTTGACTAAAAGAAATCCTAACTGACCAAACTAAGGAACGTCAAGTTCCTTGAGAGTTCTCAGCAGAGGTTGTGGTGTTAAGTTTTCGTAGCCAAGAAAACACGAGTCGAAAGAAATACCAGGTTGAGAGTGTCGGTATGTACTGATGACCTTTTTGGTATCGAAACTGAGATGTGTGGAAACAGTCGTTTTATTACAGAGACGAAAAATTATACGATAGATCCAACCAGTATCGAAAAGAAGGTTCCTCCTTCGTAGAAAATTAAAGTACCGACGTTAGTGGTAGACGTCACTAAGACCTCGGGGTCTTTTATTTCAGACAGTGACAAAGGTAATAAAGGGGTAGACAAACGGTACTTTACTACCCTGGGCTACGGTACTAGAAACAAAAAGTTTACGACTCAAAATTCGGTCGAAAAAGTAAGAGGAGAAAGTGAAAGTAGTTCTCCGAGAAATCAACAAGAAGCGAAAGTCGATATTGCCAACACAGTAGACGTATAGACTTCAATAACTATAAAGATCCTTTACCGTTGGGTGAGGTCACAAGAACGGACCTTTTAGGGTCCCTGCCCCCTCGGACCACCCGACGGCAGATACCCCAGCGTGTCTCAACCTGTGCTGACTTCACTGAATCGTCGTCGTTGTCGTTAGAACTAAGCTCGAACTCGAAGTAGGTCGGATCGTAAAGTGTACTACATGAGACGTATATTCAATTTATTAGTCCCACTGTTATGTGTCGCAACTGCAGGAAAGGGTTAAACCTTTGTCAGGTGACAAGGTACTCACCGAAATTGATAACGAAGAACTGGACGTAAGTCCAAAGAGTCCTCCATCCATTCCACCAGACCATAAGGGTAGAGAAATTCTTAAAAGGTGTCAAACAACACTAGGTGTGTTCAGTTTCCGAAATCGTATCAGTTACTTCGTTTTCGTCTACAAAAAAACCTTAAGAGAACGAAAAAGATGTTAGGTTGTCTACTACCGTTAAACTAAAGACCAAGGAGACGGAAAAGATTTAGGTCGAATTTAGACCTTCAATAACCAAGTGTATGTCAACTTCGGATCGAACCTCTTAAAACTTTTAAAGAAACGATCCCACACTCTACTCTTGTTAACACACCTTCAAACCCGTAAGAAACATAACGAAAAGAAACCTTAACCTTACTCAGGGTGAATTCAAATAAGAAAGATAATCCTTCAAGTCAAGTCAAGTCAGTGAGTCAACACAGACTGAGGAACACTGAGGTACTTGGCGTCGTGCGGTCCGGAGGGACAGGTAGTGGTTGAGGACCTCAAATGGGTTTGAGTACAGGTAACTCAGCCACTACGGTAGGTTGTCAGAGTAGGAGACAGTAGGGGAAAAGGAGGACGGGAGTTAGAAAGGGTCGTAGTCCCAGAAAAGTTTACTCAGTCGAGAAGTGTAGTCGCTGAATAAGTTTACCAGAACCGAACTCTGATTGCTACCTTTGTACTTAAAACGAGGTCCTAGACAAAATCATAGTAAGATAAATTTCACACCAGGTATCTGATCGGATTCCTTCGTAATAATACTTGTTTCGATCACCTCCACTATCTTAAGGTCGACTTGATAAAATTTAGGATTTTCTACTACGACACATGAGTTAAATGGTCGTTTAAACCTTTTCAGTCGTCGCCGGTGTCCTGACCTTTTCCGGTCAAAAATAAGGTCAGGGTTTCCTCCCGTTACAGTTTCTTACAAGTTTAGTGGCGTGTTAATGTGAGTAAATAAACGATTTCTTAGACGGACGTTACGTCCTCTGAGGCCAAGATAGAGATCCAGTCCTTCTAGGGGACCTCTTCCCTTACCGTTGGGTGAGGTCATAAGAACGAACCCTTTAGGGTACCTGTCTCCTCGGACAACCCGATGTCAGGTACCCTAACGTTTGTCAACCTGTATTGACTAGTTGATTGTACGTGTACGATTGTTCCATTATGAGTTTTAGGACGTTCGATCCGAAGTTGTCCTGCACTTGGCTCTTGAAGGTCTACATGTTCGACCTAAATCTTTTCAGCCTCATTGGTCTCCAGTTTAACGGTTATAGACGACCTAGTGTCTTTTTCGTTCTATTAAGGTGTTTTAAGATAAAGACGAAGTGACTGATGTGGTTTCGGAAACCGACACACCTAGTGTTGTTTTACACCTTGTAAGAATTTCTCTACCCTTATGGTCCGGTTGAATTGTCGGAGGACTCTTTGGACATACGTCTAGTTCTTCGTTGTCACTCTTGGCCTGTACTTTGTTACTTGTCCGGGTTTTAACCCTTTCCTCATACAATGCCGACATATAACAGTGGGACTAACAAATCGAATATACGTCTCATGTAGTGTACTTTACGACCCGACCTACTTCGAGTTCGACCTTAATTCTAACGTCCCTCTTTATAGTTATCGGAGTCTATACGTTTTACTGTGGTGGAATTACCGTCTTTCACTTTTCCTTGATTTCTCGGAGAACTACTTCCACTTTCTCCTCTCACTTTTTCGACCGAATTTTGAGTTGTAAGTTTTTTTTCTAATACCGTAGAGTAGGGTAATGAAGTACCGTTTATCTTACATTTTTTTACCTTTGTCACTACTAAATTAAAAGACCCCGAGGTTTTACTGACACCTATAACTGACGTCGGTACTTTAATTTTCTATGAACGAGGAACCTTGTTTTCGATACTGGTTGGATGACGATTCAGTGAAGTCAGTACAGGCTGAGACACACTGGGGTATCTGCCGTGGGTGGTCCAAGGGGACAGGGACCCTAAGAGGTCCGTTCTTGTGACCTCACCCAACGGTAAAGGAAGAGGTTACGCACTTTCACTTTTCACTTTCACTTCAGGGAGTCAGCACAGGTTGAGAAGTGTTGGGGTACCTGATGTCGGATAGTCCGAGGAGGTAGGTACCCTAAAAGGTCCGCTCTCATGAACTCACCCCACGGTAACGGAAGAGGTACTGTCGTATAATTTTTCGTCTCTGTAATGAAACGACTGTTTCCAGACATCTCAGTTTCGATACCAAAAAGATCATCCATACATGTCTACACGCTCAACCTGGTATTTCTTCCGACGATTCCTTAACTACTACCTCTCTCGACTGTCTTACACCAGGTGACCTCTTCCCTTACCGTTCGGTGAAGTCATAAGAACGGAACTCTTGGGGTACTTGTCATACTTTTCCGTTTTACTATCCTATAGTTTTCTCCATGAGGGGTCCAGTCATCCGCGGGTTATACGATGACCTCCAGTCACCTCTTTATTCTTTCTTACTTCCCTACCTCGGTTTCGTTTATGTTATGGGTCGACACCTACACTGGCCATTATCTTCGTTCCAGGGTACGACATTTCTCGTTATAACGTATCCTTGGACCTTACAGTCCAGGTACTTAGTTCCGTTTAACCTTCACCAGTTTGTTCTCTACCGTTCTCACTTGCAGTTGTAAAATCCTTAGTCGTTTGATTTTACCTGACCTTACCCACTTAAATTGAGTCTACTGGTAATATAGATGATGACGTCCGTCCTTAGGGAGTCTTCTTTACTCATCGGTAGTACCAGTTGTTTTCTCAGGCTTTGCGTCATGAACCTACGTTAGAGTTTTTGCTGTCTTACTAGAGAAGCAAAGGTTCCCTTTGGTAAGTTTAGTGTCAATAGGTTCAGATACGGGGTTGGTCATTACGACTTCTTCGACTTCAACTTGCCAAGATACTTCTGGATGTTCTGGAAAATCTTGATTGTGGGTTTTTTCTACAGGAAAAGTAATATCCCCTGACCTTACGTTTTCATCCTTCAGTTCTTTGTGGACCTCATTGTCCGTTTAAACCGGAACCTTACGCCTTACTTCGTCCCGTTTCTGATTATCTCAAAACGGTTCTTTTACGTGACCAGTATCGTTTGTGGGAGAAGGTTGTTGTGTTCTCTTCTGAGATGTGCACCTGTAGTGGTCTACCAGTTGTGGTTTTAGTCTAACTAATATAAGATACGTCGGTTTCTACCTCTTCGAGATATGTCAGTTGTTTTTGTTCTGGTCCTCGACTGACACCGAGTCTAGTACTTGAGGAATAACGGTTTAAGTCTGAGTTTAACTTCTTTCATCCCTTTTGGCGATCTGGTAAGTCCATACTGGATTTAGTTTAGGGAATACTCATATGTCACCTTCACTCTTTATCTAAATTCCCTGATCTAGACTGTCTATCTCACGGACTACTTGATACCTTACTCCAAGCACTGTGACATGTCCTCTGTCCCTAGTTCTGGTAGGGGTACCTTTTCTTTACGTTTTTTCGTTTTACCGACAGACCCCTCCAGAATGTTTATCGACACTTTTCTTCTCTTCTCTTTTCGTTTCCTCTTTTCCTTTCTATATTCGTAGACTTACGTCTCAAGGTTTCTTATCGCTCTTTTCTTTCGGAAGAAGTCGCTAGTTACGTTTCTTTACCTCCTTTTCTTGTTTTACCCTTCCTGATCTTTAGAGAAGTTCTTTTAATCTCTATGGTTCCCTTGTAAAGTACGTTTCTACCCGAGTTATTTCCTGTCTTTACCATACCTGGATTGTCTTCGTCTTCTATAATTCTTCTCCACCGTTCTTATGTGCCTTCTTGACATGTTTTTTCTAGAAGTACTGGGCCTATTAGTGTTACCACACTAGTGAGTGGATCTCGGTCTGTAGGACCTTACACTTTAGTTCACCCGGAATCTTTCGTAGTGATACTTGTTTCGATCACCTCCAGTACCTTAAGGTCATCTCGATAAAGTTTAAGACTTTCTACTACGACACTTTCACGACGTGAGTTATACGGTCGTTTAAACCTTTTGAGTCGTCACCGGTGTCCTGACCTTTTCCAGTCAAAAATAAAGTTAGGGTTTCTTTCCGTTACAGTTTCTTACAAGTTTGATGACGTGTTAACGTGAGTAGAGTGTACGATCATTTCATTACGGGTTTTAAGAGGTTCGGTCCGAAGTCGTTATGTACTTGGCACTTGAGGGACTACAAGTTCGACCAAAATCTTTTCCGTCTCCTTGGTCTCTAGTTTACCGGTTGTAGGCGACCTAGTACCTTTTTCGTTCTCTCAAGGTCTTTTTGTAGATAAAGACTAAATAACTGATACGGTTTTGGAACCTGACACACCTAGTGTTATTTGATACCTTTTAAGACTTTCTCTACCCTTATGGTCTGGTGGACTGGACGGAGAACTCTTTGGGCATACGTCCAGTCCTTCGTTGTCAATCTTGACCTGTACCTTGTTGTCTGACCAAGGTTTATCCTTTTCCTCAGGCAGTTCCGACATATAACAATGGGACGAATAAATGGAATATACGTCTCATGTAGTACTCTTTGCGACATGACTTTCTTCGCGTTCGACCTTAGTTCTAACGGTCCTCTTTATAGTTATTGGAGTCTATACGTCTACTGTGGTGGGAATACCGTCTTTCACTTCTCCTTGATTTTTCGGAGAACTACTTTTACTTTCTCCTCTCACTTTTTCAAACGAATTTCGAGTTGTAAGTCTTTTGCTTCTAGTACCGTAGACCAGGGTAGTGGAGTACCCTTTATCTACCCCTTTGTCACCTTTGTCACTGTCTAAAATAAAACCCCCCGAGGTCTTAGTGACGTCTACCACTAACGTCGGTACTTTAATTTTCTGCGAATGAGGAACCTTCCTTTCAATACTCGTTGGATCTATCATATAAGTTTTCGTTTCTGTAATCAAACGGCTGATTGCAGGTAGATCAGTTCCGACACCAAAAAGGTCATCAGTACATACCTACACTCTCAACCTGACACTTCTTCCGACTCGTGACTTCTTAACTACGAAAACTTGACACCACAACCTCTTCTGAGAACTCTCAGGGAACCTGACGTTCCTCTAGGTTGGTCAGGTAAAACTTCCTCTAGTTGGGTAGTTGGGACCCCAAAGAAACCTCCCTTACTACGATTTCGAAATTGAGGTCATAAAACCGGTGGAGTACACTTCTCAACTGAGTAACCTTTTCTGAAACTACGACCCTCACTAACCCCCGTCCTCTTCTTCCCCTGCTGGCTCCTACTCTATAGACTTACCGTAGTGACTGAACTACCTGCGCTCAGACTCACTTGAGGCCCTCAACCACTACCTGTCCCTCCGGATCGCACGACGCTAAGAACCCCAACGTTTCTCAGCCTGTGCTGACTGGCTGACTTGACTTGACTTGACTTCCTTAACTACGAAAACTTAACACCACGACCTCTTCTACGAACTATCAAGGACCCTGTCGTTCTAGTTTGGTCAGTTAGGATTTCCTTTAGTTGTGACTTATAAGTGACCTTCCTGACTACGACTTCGACTTCGAGGTTATGAAACCGCTGGACAACGTTTACTCGGTTGAGTAGCCTTTTCTAGGATTACGACCCTTTCTGACTCCCGTCCTCTTCCTCCGTTGTCTTCTACTCTACCGACCTACCGTTGTGACTGAGTTACTTGTACTCGAACTCACTTGAGATCCTCTGTCACTTCCTGTCCCTTCGAACCACACAACGACAGGTGTCCCCGAGTCTCTCAAACTGTACTGACTCACTGACTTGTAGTTGTACCTTGTCGTCAGAGTTATAGTGAATCCTCGGTTATCTAAAGGTTCTTTTTCAGTATTAGGATCCGAGGTGGAACCCGAATGATTTAATCTTATATATATAATGCTAAGGACCTACTAAACATAAATATAATTTAAAACTCTTTACACCGAGATCTTAACCAAATCTTATCCGGAAGATTTCACCGAAGGGACCACCGAGTCACCATTTCTTGGACGGACGGTTCCGTCTTCTGACCCCAAACTAGGGACCCAGTCCTTCTAGGGGACCTCTTCCTTTACCATTGGGTGAGGTCATTAGAAAGGACCCTTTAGGATACCTGTCTCTTCGCACCATCCGATGTCAGGTAACCCAGGGTTTTCTCAACCCGTATCCAATCGCTGAGTTGTTGTTTCCGGAAGATTTTCAATAGTTTCCAAAAATGCTTCTTTGAGGGTCATCACGAGATCGGTACACTCTTGGTCACAATTCAACAGTCTTAAAACATTCAACGTACTAAAATGCAAACCATCGAACTTTAATCGATAAGACCCTTACAAATAAGGTACCTTTAACCGTTTATGATATTTAAACACACAAAACATGACCTTTCGGACAACAGTTTGTAAATGGTCGTAAGGTAACCTTTCAAGATTTAGATTAAGTTAGACCTTAATCTTGTCAGAGGATCCCTAACAACCTGTGTCTTCGAGGGTATATACCTTCCCTGTTCTGTTACTCAAGGTTAAGGAGTCGTTTGAAAGTTAGAACATACTGTTATAATAAGGTCTATCAATAAAGAAATATTTTTTGTTAGACTCCCTAAAGGGGTCACCAGTTCACAGATTCTGAAGTACGAGGGTCACGTCCCCGGGGTCTAAACTATGGACCAGTCCCTCGGTCTAAGGGGTACAGAAGTTAGTAATCTGACTTCTGAGGTTCACGATATTGATTCTGGACCACGTCGGTGCCTTTATTTAAATTTTTTTTTAGACTCATACTTCGTGTTCCTCCCTCCCCTTACAACCTCAACCATTATGAGTTTTAGATCTATCCGTCCATCCGTCTGTGACTTCTAAGAGGGACGACTGTCGACCTGTCGAAACCTCGACTTTGGGTTTGTACCTTATCGTCAAAGGTTTAACTCTTCTGTTCCCACTCATCTAAGACCAGGACCTCTGTATAGTGAACCCCTTTAAATAATGAACATAATGTGACTTATATTTTAACAATTTGTCTTACTGAGGAAAGGTTCAATTACCATCCATACCTACATTTACAAAGGACTATATTATATCCCTCACCTAAAATTTCACAATAGAGATCTGATCACGTAGTCGTAGTGGGTTCTTGGATAACATTTACGTTTAATTACTCGAAACGGGATCTGGATGGTCTAGTCTTTGAGACCCCTCATCTCTTGTCACTCAACTCAAAATCGTTCGGAAGTCCACTAAGAAAACGTGTGAGGCCTTCGTCCTTTACATCTCAAGGAAAAAAACAAGTTAGTCTCCTAGGTAAAAGTTGAACTTGGGGTTTACGTTTCACTGAGAAGAACGTTTCCTCAAAGGCCGTGTTGACCTTCTATCCACTCCTTCCGTCTCTTGTGTCTAATTCTCTTGATGTCCCGACCCGTTTATAGTTCTTTGAAAAGGGTCCCTTTAATCGGTCCGTCCGTTCGTGGACCGTACTACGGTTCTGAGGACCTCTCATTTTTGGAAGGACCTTTAGTTGACTCTTTTCAACGAAGTTTCACTTGAAACTCCTTCACGTATTCATGAACGTCATAAAGACGTTTATGATTATTTTCAAGAGTAAATTTCTTCCACTGTAGGATCGTGTGTATCCTTATTCTTGTTGTACATAGTTAATTCTTAATACGTCTATAACCTTCTTTCCCATGATCTTGTCGAATAAGTCAAACGAAGAGACAAATTCTCGACAGTGACCAAGGAATTATATTACTGTTGTAAATTTCTATTCATGAAGTCGTTTATAGAGTAATAATCGGGACATAGTGTCCATTCCATTAACTCGGGGACTTTCCATATCATTGAACGGGGTTCAGTGTGTCGATCTTTTACTACTAGTCAAGTCAAGTCAAGTCCAGTCAGCGAGTCAGTACAGGCTGAGAAACGATGGGGTACTTAACGTCGTGCGATCCGGAGGGACAGGTAGTGGTTGAGGGTCTCAAGTGAGTCTGAGTGCAGGTAACTCAGTCACTACGGTAGGTCGGTAGAGTAGGAGACATGACCCTAAGTTTAGATTCTTCAAAACAAGGTCTCGTGGTGACGAATTCGTTTTCACGAGATAGCAAAGAGAAATTACTCTTGCAGTAATTCAGAATGCATAAGTTTCCGAACCTCAAGGGTAAAGTCTCCCACGTAAAGACACCAAAAATGTTCAGAGTTCGATTTATTGGAGAAATATATAAAAACATATCCCTGAGACCTGGGATGGACAGACTACGATAGTTCAAGACTGACTGTTAGTCCACTCGATGTGGAGATGTCCTGTAACAAAGTTATTCCGATGGTGATGACGTTCGTATAATGTACGATGAGACTTAGGTGTATAACCTACAAATTTAAGAGAACAATATTATATTCTGTATTTTCAGTTTGTGTACCCCCGGTTGACTAAGGTTGATACTTTTCCTTCCCTACAACTTAGTTTCCTGGTCGTGGAGATTAAACCTACAAACGTAAAACAGACTCTATTTAATCCACTTGAACGAGATTCAGACCGTAAATGGGAGTTTACTTTAAGTAAAAATTCGTAGTACTCTCGTTACCGATAAAATAAGTGGGATACATACCTCTCAGTTTCCCGTGACGAACAGTGCACCATCCGTGAGTCCATAAACACTTTCCTTCCCTTCTTTCCATTCCTCCCTCTCTCTTTTCTTTCAATGTTTCCATATAATTTACAGAAACTTAGAAAAACATATTGTCGGTATTTACACACACATTGGAAACTTCATTGACAAATCCACAACTGTTCGGTCCGGTTGTTTTATCTTCTTTTGTATAAAGTACATCTCCTCATGTTATATGTGTATACTTTATTTGACAAGTACTTTAAAGATGAAACTAGGTCAGGATACCCGTTGAAGTACCTTCGTTCAAACGTTCAGTTATTAAGTATGTATACATATTACTGAATAAATTGTTTACAAATAACTCTCGGAGGATGGACGGTCCGTCCATCATACACGACTCCAGTGTTTTTATTCATTCTGTGGTAAAGACCGGTGTTCTTGAGTCTGTCAATCACCCTTTTTGTCTATGTACCACCACTACCAGTGTGTTGAGATTTAATTTTTGGTAACTCAATGTGTTAAATCTAGCCACTTAACATACCATACACTTAATGTGAAGCTATTTTGACAAATTTGTCTATTTTTGTCCATATTCGGAAATGTTTTGGTCCTCAACTCAGCGAGTCAGCACAGGCTGAGAAACGCTGGGATACTTAGCGTCGTGTAGTCCGGAGGGACAGGTAGTGGTAGAGGGCCTCAAATGAGTCTGAGCGCAGGTAGCTCATGCACTACGGTAGGTCGGTAGAGTAGGAGACAGTAGGGGAAGAAGAGGACGGGCGTTAGGGAGGGTCGTAGTTTCAGAAAAGGTTACTCAGTTGAGAAGGGTACCAGTTTCATGACCTCAAAGTCGAAATCGTAGTCAGGAAGGTTTCTTTAGGGTCCCAACTAGAAGTCTTACCTGACCAACCTAGAGGAACGTCAGGTTCCCTGAGAGTTCTCAGAAGAGGTTGTGGTGTCAAGTTTTCGTAGTTAAGAAGCCGCGAGTCGGAAAAAGTGTCAGGTTGAGAGTGTAGGTATGTACTGGTGTCCTTTTTGGTATCGGAACTGATCTGCCTGGAAACAACCGTTTCATTACAGAGACGAAAACTTATATGATAGATCCAACCAGTATTGAAAATAAGGTTCCTCATTCGCAGAAAATTAAAGTACCGACTTCAGTGGTAGACGTCACTAAAACCTCGGGTTTTTTATTTCAGACTGTGACAAAGGTGACAAAGGGGTAGATAAAGGATACTTCACTACCCTGGCTTACGGTACTAGAAGCAAAAGACTTACAACTCGAAATTCGTTTGAAAAAGTGAGAGGAGAAAGTGAAAGNTGTCCTTTTTGGTATCGGAACTGATCTGCCTGGAAACAACCGTTTCATTACAGAGACGAAAACTTATATGATAGATCCAACCAGTATTGAAAATAAGGTTCCTCATTCGCAGAAAATTAAAGTACCGACTTCAGTGGTAGACGTCACTAAAACCTCGGGTTTTTTATTTCAGACTGTGACAAAGGTGACAAAGGGGTAGATAAAGGATACTTCACTACCCTGGCTTACGGTACTAGAAGCAAAAGACTTACAACTCGAAATTCGTTTGAAAAAGTGAGAGGAGAAAGTGAAAGTAGTTCTCCGAAAAATCGAGGAGAAATGAAAGACGGTATTCCCACCACAGTAGACGTATAGATTCCACTAACTATAAAGAGGGCCGTTAGAACTAAGGTCGAACACGAAGAAAGTCAGGTCGCAAAGAGTACTACATGAGACGTGTCTTCTATTTATACGTCCCACTGTCATATGTCGGAACTGCATGAGGAAAAGGGTAAACCTTGGTCACACAACAAGGTACAGGTTAAGATTGACAACGAAGGACCGGACGTATATGCAAAGAGTTCTCCGTCCAGTCCACCAGACCATAAGGGTAGAGAAAGTCTTAAAAGGTGTCAACTAACACTAGGTAGGTGTGTCAGTTTCCGAAATCGTATCAGTTATTTCGTCTTTATCTACAATAAGACCTTGAGAGAACGAAAAAGGTACTAGGTCACCTACAACCGGTAAACTGGAGACCAAGGAGACGGAAAAGATTTTGGTGGAACTTGTAGTCCCTCAAGTGCCAAGTGCATAATGACTTCGGATCGAAGCTCTTAAAACTCGTAATGAAATGATCGTACACTCTACTCACGTTAACGTGTCATCAAACTCGTAAGAAACCGTAACGGAAAGAAACCCTAACCTTGCTTTTGACTGGAAAAGGTCAGGACACAAGTGACGACTCAAAAGGTTTAAACGACCGTATAACTCACGTCGTGAAAGTGTCGTAGTAGAAAGTCCTAAACTTTGTCGAGTTGACCTTAAGGTACTGGAGGTGATCGAAACAAGTATCACTACGAAAGATTCCGGGTGAACTGTTTTGGTCCTTCTCCACCGGTATTGAGTCGGACCCTTCCCTTCTCCCTCGGAAGTAGTTACTTATCTCGGACTCGACTTTAGAATTAACTTTTTTTTTTTCAATGGATCCACTATACCATGTCCTGCAAGGTCTCTCCTGTCTTACTTGTTTCCGTACCTTCACTCTTTGGCCCAATACACATGCGCCAACGTCCAGCCTCAACCCCATCCCCCGACCCGACAACCTTCCCAAAATTCCGGTCCCTCCATCCGCCTCCGGTCTTCGCTCGAGCTCCATCAGCACTCTCCCAAAATAAATTTGACATTTCACAATGTTAAGCACTAGTCTAAACAAAATCTATTCGGTGTGACAGTCGACACTGCATTACCTTTCCTACGACTGAGGGGGG